>CM034706.1:65637780-65649773 GCA_020142125.1 Phrynosoma platyrhinos | reverse complement strand
CTAGGAACTGAGGCTGACTCAAAGACAACACAAATAGTTTGTAGTTTAGAAAACAAAACTTTACTAATGACTTGAATCTACATATGCATGAAGGCTACATCCTAACTAGCTAATGAATAGTTCAGGTAAAAGAAGAAATCTTTATCTCACCATTTTTGCAAAGAAAACTGATAGAGCAGGGAGATGGGAGACTGGATTGAAGCAGGAGAATTTCTTTGTGTGAGAAAACCTCCTAAAGGAAGTGAGCTGAATTATATGATCTGTTCTACCAATTTACAAAGGTATTTATTGCCCCTGTGATTCAGCAAAAACCAAATGGTATGTTTAGAAGAGGGGACAGAGTGGAAGTTTGCATGCATGGAAGATCCTATCTATCTTAGGAGGGGGAGAGAGAATTCAAAGATTTTCCAACAAAAGTGCTATGAGGGCACGTGGAATGGCAGGGAGAAAGCTGCTACTTTCCCAATTGGTTTTGCCTTTCTTCCAGCGCGCCTATCCACCTGATCTCCCTAATATAATAATCTAAGGCTAATAGTACCATCTGATTTGGCCTCCCGATGATGAAGATGATGATGATTAAATTTTTAATTAGATATATATTATACTACTCTGGGAGTATTATAATATTGTATTTTATTAAATGGATTGTTGGCTTTTATTATTGTTATGGTTTTTATATATTGTATTTTTGTACATTGTTTTATAATTTTGTTATAATCCTGCCTCGATCCGCAAGGAGAGGCAGGAAAATATAAATAAAAACTATTATTATTATTATTATTATTATTATTATTATTATTATTATTATTATTATTATTTTCTCATGCAGTAAAGTCCTTAGTTTCTTTTGCCATTTCACTGAAAGAAAATGATTAGTGATTAGTATCACAAATTGAAGTGTTTTGTATTTATCATATTCTGCTAATAAATACTCCACACATTTCAAATCATATTTACTTATACATTTTTACAGTTTGCAACTTGGCATACATCTTTTAAAGCACAGTACTGCCAGGTTGCAAACTGGCATTTTTTTGCTGCATTTCTGGAACAACTTAAGGAGATGAAACAGCCTGGCTTATCTGGTCATTTGTTTTTTCTCCAAATCTTTTTGTCACTTCAACTTTCCCTCTTGTTCTAAAAGGGCGTCCTGCTTATTTTAGTAACTCTCTTGATAAAAACAGTGGGAATAGATGGTTTGAGCCAGACTTAGCAGACTGATTGGAATCAAAGGGAACTAGGCAAGTCATTAATAATTTATATTGCATTGATTTCATTGGGCCTGTATTAAATGTGACTTAGACTAGTCTCTAATGCAACATATTTTTGCTTTGTGAAAACACAGCAGGATTAAATCTACCATATCTATGTTCTGTTCCGATATAGGATAAAGAAAACTAAAAATGCAATCAATTATGTATAGTCTAAAATCACAGTTTCTAAACACAAAACAATGGCTAGGACTGATTAGCAATATAAAGATTATTGTTAATAATAAAAAAGCTGTTAGTTTTGTTACCAACATGTTTATCTTTCCATTCCTCCAATGAGCTAAAGGCAGCATATGTGATTCTCTTTTCTCCCACTTTCCCCTCGAAATAACCTTGTGATTCTAACTGGTCAGGCTGAGGGAGAGTGACCGACCCTATGTTACTCAGTGCATTTCAACCTTTAACCTGAATCTCCCAAGTCACACGCTAACACTGTACAGCCACACCAGTCCAGATCTTCATTAAAAACTATAGGTGACAAAGTTCTTATGGTGTAGACCCAGAAGACTTCTTCATTCCTTAGTTTAAGATGTAGTTGTGGCCTTGACTCTTCACTAAAATCCAAAATTTCAGAAACTTTTCACAGCGTCACATGAAATACAGTGAATTTCCATGAACTTAATCATGGAAGCTTGGGTTCTGCCAATCTTTCCACCTTTGGATCCACAGTGAGTATATTTTTCCTCTGTTTTTGTCCAAGAATATTAGCTGGAGAGACATTCATTAGGCATTGTTACTTAATGTACATAAGGTTTATACAATTTGTCATGAATGAATTATGTTGAGATTATTCAATTGGTTATTTGTTGTATTTGGACTGTTCCTAGAGTTCCCAAATCTCAGTGCACCAGATGACATCTCAGAATTACTTAGCTTCCTTGGATATAGTTCAACATACCTTATTTTCTGGCGTATAAGACTACTTTTTAACCTGCAAAATCTGGGGTTAAAGTGGGGGGTCGTCTTATATGCCGGGTATAAGGGGTTCATGATAGGCTTGCCTTAGTGTCATCATCAGTTGGAAAGGACTTGAAGGTGCACAGCAACAACAACAGCAGTTTTGGAAGTCATACTCTTCCCAAACTGTATATTTTAACTGGAAAAGTGGGGGGTCGTCTTATACACCCAGTCGTCTTATACGCCAGAAAATACGGGTGTATATGAAGCCGCTGGGAGAGATCATACAGAGTCATTGGGAGGTGTGTTATCAGTATGCTAATGACACCCAGATATATTTCTCCATGTCTCAGTCTTCAGCTTTGACTTCAGATGGTGTCTCTCCCCTCAATGGCTGTCTTAAGGCAGTAATGGACTGGATGAGGAAAAACAGATTGAGACTGAATCCAGATAAAATGGAGGTACTTACAGTAGCGGCCCCGAAACTAGGTATTGGGATACAACCTCCAGTCCTGGATGCGGTCAAGCTCTCCTCCAAGAACTGTGTTCGCAGTCTGGGGGTGCTCCTGGATCTGTCGCTCCAGATGACAAATCAGGTAAATACGACAGTTAGGAGTGCCTGTTACCAGCTTCGGCTGATACGCCAGCTGGAAGTTAGAGACCTTAAAACTGTGGTGCACAGTAACCTCCCATCTTGACTTCTGGTAACCTCCCATCTTGACTTCTGTAATGCTCTGTACATGGGGCTACCCTTGTGCTTGCTGTGGAAACTCCAATTAGTACAGAACATGGTGGCCAGCTTGGTCTTGGGAACATCGAGAAGAGACCATATAACACCAGTCTTAAAGTCACTTCACTGGCTGCTTATTAGTTTCCGGGCACAGTACAAGGTGTTGGTTATCACCTTTAAAGCCCTAAATTGCTTGGGCCCAACCTATCTTCAGGACCGTCTCCTCCAATATAATCCACCCCATGTACTCCGGTCCTCTGAGAGAAACTTGCTGCAGCCTATAAGAACCAGGCTGTCTGCAACTGCCCAGAGGACCTTTTCAGCAACTGGTCCCAGATTATGGAATGGCCTGCCAGATGAGATCCATCATATTACCAACCTAACCAGCTTTAAATAGGCTGTTAAGATGGACCTCTTCCAGAAGGCCTTTCCTGACTAGATATCTCAGCCATGAGATATCCTTCCTTCTCCAACTCTCTGCTGCAGTTGTTGATTATTGTTTGCAGTCATTGAGACTCTTTTATGTATGTTTTAATTATGTAATTGTTTAATACTTTTTTAAGGGGTGGGTGGGTTTTGGGATTATTGGGTTGGGATTTATATCACATTTTTATGGTAATCTTAATGTTGTATGCTGCACTGATTGCTCTGCAGAGGGGCGGGATAATAATAATAATAATAATAATAATAATAATAATAATAATAATAATATACAGGAGGGGAGACAAATTGCAGGAACAACAGTACTGATGGAAAAGTCTAATTTTTGTTGGTGAGATGGCTTTAAAGCCAGGATACATAATTCCATCCATCCCTAGCTGGCATTCTGGCTTTCTGACTCAGTGCAAAGGTGTTTGTAATTGAATTGTACTTATGTTACATCAGTGCACCAAAAAGCCAAGGATGAGGGGAGAGGACTGAGACAGGGGGCACATTCACTTCAGCTGATCATGCAGTTTGGAGCAAGGCAGTGTGTGTTGCACAAGCCCTGTCTGTAGTGGAGCATACACTACAATGGGGGGGGGGGAAGCTCCACAGGGCTGGCAGTGAGCTTCCCATAAACTGCCAACAACAGTGTACAGTTAGAAAATATTCTCCATATGGCTTGTGTGCTGTATGCAAAGCCACATATGAAAACTAAAGCTCCACATGTGAAAACTAAATATGCATCTACTGAGCACATTCCTCTTTTCGTCTGGACACCAACATTGCTTTGAAATGCTTTTTCAAATGGCTCTGAGTTTTTATATTACCTTTTTAGCTAGGTGTTTCCCATATTATCGGCTCAATTATCCAGATTGCCATCATGTCCTTTTCTACAGCAGCTGACTCAGAATCACTTCTGGCCAGCCCAGTCACAACCCTTACCTGCCTCTCCTCTGTGACAGCCCAAAGCCATGACATTGCAAGGATTTGCAGCCAGGTTTCAGATTTTGACCTTAAAAATAATAGAATGGGTTACTGCTTACCTAGCAATCCTAGCTATTCTTAGGGGGTTTTTTTTAGCGTTTCCATTTTGTGTATTTATACTCAGTGTTTTCTTTTGACACTTTTCTTAACTTAGGTGGATCTACACTTGCTAGAATATTCAGGGCTGCTCCCAGAGTACTCTGGCCCCAAATTCTCCCCCAATTCCCCCTTCCCTGATCTTTTTTGCTGAGTGTTTTTGTCTCTTGCACTGAATGATGGGTGGCTGCCTTTCTACATGCCCCCCCTTCATCCTTCAGTGCTGCTGCTGAAGTCAGAATGAGGCACCCAGCAACACTATCTATGCTGAGTGCTTCGTTCTGACCTCAGTGACTTGTGACCACATCAGCCGCACTAGGCAGCTCACAGGACAGTATGCGAAAAGGCAACTGCCACCACTGCTGTGAAGAGAGCCAAAAACCTGAAGCAAAAATGTGAGCTCTAAATGAAGGTTGAGGGAGGAAAGCCCCAGTTGGCTGCCAGTGTCATGAAGATAATCCAGATCCAGTTAGCCCAGAGAGAATTTGGGGTAGAGCATCCATGTAGACAAACCCTTAGTTTATTTATTTATTTATTTATTTAACATCAATGAATAAGGTCCTTCTGCATCTTTTCATATTGGACCATTCAGCTACAAGGCATGCTACACACTTGGACTATGATGGCTGCATTAGTGACAGAAAACTACTTGTCTTTATAGGCATTAGGCAGAATATCTCCAGAGCAGCAACATTGGAAGTTGTGCCCTCTCTAGAGGGGTAGAGAGCTAAGCCCATTTATAACACAGAGTAATACAATTGAATCTAATTTGTTCTTGACATTTTTGTGTTTTCTCTCAAGAATATTCTATTTCATTTCCCAAATACTCAGACAAACACAATTCTTACAATGCTTTATCATATGACTGGTGGGGTCAGCCCTTGAGTTTTTGCCACCATGACAACCAGATGGAACTATGCTTGCTATCATAAGTACTGGTCATTAATCAACTGGAGCAGTCACTCTTGCACAATATTCAGGGCAGAGTTTGTAATACTGTGAAGGTAGACAAATTTGAGAAGATATGATTAAAAAATAAATGATGTGTACACATGTGCACACACAGAGAGAGGCAGAGTTCTTTCTTTCTTTAATCCACATGGAATATATGAACATTTCAAGAAAAGATATTAACAACTAAGACCATTATGTCATGTTTTCAAAGGTGTCATGCTTCTTACTTTATTTGGGGTTGTGAAAGATCTGAGAAATTGGGTTTCTGACTAGTAGCTTGACTTCATGATGGGTAGCTTGCCTGGAGCAAGATGTATAGATCCATTGTATATTGTGTAGATAGATTTTCTGTTCATGCACAGGATTGGTATTGGGGAGTAGAGTTGTAAGTGTTAGGAACAACATGCAAGTTGGAAGTGCAAGATGTCTAAGAATTGCTTTCGTGTCTGCTGCCTGTTCCATATACACAGTGAAATAGATAAGCAAAAGTGAAGAGTATCAATATGTGGGTAAGAGAAATTATGAGATAAATCTGCAGTTCAGCAGTGGCTATACTTGGACCAAAATGAACCCAGACAGATAGTGCTTAATAGGGAAAAAAGCTTGGGTTTTTGTATTATACACTTATGCCTTTGAGGGATTGTCTACCCAGCCTCGCATCATCCAGTTTAGATGACACAGGCCAAAATCCTAGGGACAATCCTGCCAGACTGGACACAGTCTGGCCTGATACTGGAGTAAACAGCTTTTACCACAGATCAATTTGTCTCCTGGTTTGCCAGTGAGTTTCCTGGAAATTCAATGGCATCCCCTAGTTGTTTACATGTCCCCCTCCATTCCTTATCTTGCCACATGGTAGCTGGTATTGAGAAGTTCCTTGTGACAAGGAAACAGGGCTTCTAGCCACATGGGTACAACCAGGTACCCTGCTTCTGCATCAGACACAGCAAGGGGGGTTTTTTCTCAAAACCAGCAATGGCATGACAAGGTAAGGAGTGTGTGGGCCTTGGGTCATTGCAGGGACAGGTGTGTAAACACCTGTCCAGCCCCATGTTGACTTGGGGACTGACCTGGGTGAACACAGGGACCAGGATGGCATGGGCTCGGTCCTGGCCCGTCTACTCTGCCCTTGAGAATGCTACATAAGGGTTATTGGAATGCTTGAATTCAGGCTACATGGTATCTATTGTGGCAGCAGTTATTAAAATATGGTGGTGTCTCTGATGTCATTGCTTGGTATATAAGAATGATGCTTGATTTATGGTGCAACTATGAACTAAGCAGCTGTTTGGATGGGGTAGATAATGGAGCATTGAAGTGAATGCTGATTGATGGTGGAATGTTTGCAGAAAATTGCATGGCAGTTGATGAATGGTAGTTGGAGGTGGGGAGGATTGAGTTAGCATGGGATCTGAGAAGAGTGCAGTCTGCAAAAAGAGTTTGAGAGGGGTTTGAGTGAGACAGGCATTGGAGTGAGAGAAAGAAATTTTAGCCGAGTGATTGGTAAGGGTCTGATTTAACTGGAGAGGACAGTGAGTAGTTTTTAAATGTTATATATAAATAATCTGCTGCGTTATGTTTAACTTCTATAAATAAAGTTTTGTTTTTGTTTTAATGTACTTTTGGCTTCTGGAATGACTATCATTTTTAATTTGGTTTCAGACAAGATGCCTGTGGGGGCAGCATTGATGGTAGAGGGGTGATGTCCTGCTGGAGATAAAAGTAGCACAAATTCTTATATGTATTCTGAGGACATTTAGACTGATCCCATAATTGGTGTCACACAAGAGTGGCAGGAGGAAGTCCATACATGTTTTAGAGGTGGGGATAAAAGAAGCCCTTACACTGTTTGCTGTGAACACCATGGAAGGTTTCACATTTGGTGGCTTAAGGGTGAGGACCCCCCCCCCCCCATTTGGCCACAATGGTGGGATTTCCTGAGAGTTAGTGGCATTGGTGTGATTGCCTAAGTAGAAAACCTAGTCCCAGGGATGGAATACAGGGTTGAGAGTCCCACAGTGTCCAGTGATGGGATGAGACAATGTTTGGAATACAAACCACAAGGTCATCCAGAAGGTTCTTACATTGATGCCATTGTTGTGGGTCCTCACATTTGGTGGAAGAAATGGGGATATGTAGAAGCCCTCACAGTGTGCCCCAACAAACGTGTTTCTTGCATGTTGAGTTTACTTTGGATCAATTAAGTTTACATCTTGGCATATTATGAAAATTTTCAAATTCTGCAATGCACCACCATAGATTTCAACATTTTGTGTTACAATGTTTTATGCAGTTGCCCAAGATTAAAGATAGGAATTTAATTCAAGTTTTTAAAATAAGAATTTGACAAAATTCACAGATTTCTTCATATCTGTGAAGGAAAAAATGTGAGATTCTTTTAAAAATGGGAAAAATCTAAACTGATATCCATTTGGGCCCAGGGCTTATACCATTCACCTTAGACAGCTATATGCAACTTATATTAATGCTATATTAGGTCACCTTTCCTCCCTGTGTTACTTCTCATCTTTGGCATGTATATTGCAGGCAGATATAAAATGATCCTCACCCTGATGGTAATAACATATTACATTTGGATATGGCAAGTGGAAGAGACCTATTTCAATTTGCTTTTGAATAAATTTGTTAAAAATCACAAATTACTACATATCTGAAACAGAAAGAACTTGAGGTGTTTTTTTTTAAACAACAACAACAACAACAAACAAACATGAATGTAGGGACAGAGCAAAAACATTCAGATTATACTGGTTCTGCACAGAATAATGGCTTTAGTAGGAGTACACTGATTGAAATCAGTGGAACATAGTTTATTCCAGGGGTAGGCAACTTAAGGCCCAGGGGCTGAATGTGGCCCCCCGAGGCCTTTGGACTGGCCCCAGGCCAGTCCTGCTGCTGCTGCCCACCATGATGATATTGATTATTGTTGATATTACTTGTTCTTGGGGTTTTCTTGGCAAAATCTCCACAGGGGTTTTGCCATGGCTTTTTGGGGGCTGAGAGAGTATGCATGCATATTTTTAATTTTTTAATTTTTTAAATTTTTAATTTTAATTTTAATTTATTTATTTATTTATTTATTTATGGTGCTTCAGCCCCCCAATTGTCTGAGGGACAGCAACCTGGCCCCTGGCTCAAAAAGGTTGCCTACATCTGGTTTATTCCCATTGGGTCTTCTCTAAATTTCAGAAAATTTGGTATCAACTCACTATCTTTAAAAAACTGTTTGTTGCTCTGGCACAAAGGACACAAAATGCCTCTTTTGGAGTTTAAACAGGCAACAACTTTTATCTAGCTATACAGTATCTATTAATAACCAATAAACATTAACAAATTTGTCACATGTGTAAATGAAGGTGTAACCACCCAAGTGGGTGGTCCTTCACCACATGTGACAAAACAAGTAAACAATAATAACAACAAATTTACAAACTCCTCCCACCGGAAATGACATCATATGGTGTCATGCAATTGATGACGTCATGCATTTAACTGCATACGTCATTTCCTTTAAATTTGTGTTATGCCAATTCCCCCTCCCAATTTTTTATTAGCCAGATTAAATTTTTTTCTGTGGGGTGGGGGTCATTACCCACCACAAGAGAGGGCCCAGCTAGGCATCCCCTCTCCCCTCCCCGCAGACCGCTTTTACAATTTGGTCAGAGAGTGCCGTGATCTACATCTCCGATCCCTCTGGAACATCTCTAATCCCTCTGGAACAAAGTAGCCAGACAAATTGGGCCTAATATTCAAATAGTTACTCATTGCTACCACTGGGCAGCTTTGACCTTGCTGCGCTTTAGCCAAGAAAATAGACTGACCTTTTGCAAACTGGTCAGTCTTAGAATGCCTAAGGTGAATTTGAATCCCCTGTCCTGTTAAATTGATATCAGAAATTGATAGTGCCCTATCAGATTTATCATTATGAGATCCAGGCCCAATCTCACTGATTCTTAAAGCATCAAAAAAGGCTATGGCAAATACCGCTTTAAATAAAGCCTCTTCCCCAGGTGAATAAATGTTTGGGCTAATTGATCCCATAACTTAAGAAGGACAGGGACAGTTATTGGCCATTGTGAATCCTTTGTGACAGGGGATTTGCTAGACCATCCCTCCACTGCTCTTTTGATCCTAAAGTCATTAGTCAAAACAGCCCTTTTCCCTAGAGTAAAATGCCAGGGCAGCCAACCTGCCCCTTATAATGACAGGTGAAAGTCCAGATTGCTTAAGATATACAGTAAAGTGAAGGACGAAGTCAACATCAATGGACCATTTTAGATCCTCCTCAATTTCCTGCAAAAATTGGTTAAACGAGTTCAAAGCTGTTTGGTAGGACTTGCGTGTTGACAGGGCAATGGAGTTAAAATTGCCCTATGAACTTCTAATCTCCAAGGTTCCAGAGCAACGCCAGTACCTCCAACGGTTGTGTCAATGCCTCGGGAGCCAGTTGCCGGAACCTGGAGAACTGAAAATGAGAAAGGGCATCCGCCAAAGAGTTAAGCAAACCAGGAACATATTGAGCTTTAAATAACACATTATAATTCAAGCATTGTAACACCATCGCCCTTACCAAATCCATAACTTTAGGAGACTTGGAGGACTGAGAGTTTACCACATATACGACTGCCTGGTTGTCACACCAAAACCAGACAGTCCTATTAGCAAACTGGCTTGCTCACAAGTGCACAGCCACCACTATTGGAAAGAGTTCCAAGAATGTAAGGTCTCTAGTGAGACCACTTTTAACCCATGAAGCAGGTCATGCCTCTGCAGCCCACTGGCCATTCCAATAAACACCAAACCCATGGGCACCAGCAGCATCAGAATGCACCTGAAAGTCTGCCCTATGCAGCATTTCAGATCTCTAAAACGATATGCCATTGAAATGCTCCAAAAAGGAGTCCCAAACCTTCAAATCCTCACGAATGCCCCTTGTGATTCTAATGTGGTGATGCTGGGCCACTATCCCTGCAGTAGCCCTATACAGTCTTGCACAAAATGCTCATCCTGGAACTACAACCCTACAGGCAAAATTCAAAAGACCTGTAAGTGATTGAAATTCATGAAGGGTAGCCTTTTGTTTCCCTAACATGATCCCAACTTGTTGCTTTATAGCCACTAGTTTTTCATTAGGCAGACAAGAAATTCCAGCTATGGTATCCATCTCGATACCCAAAAAGGTAAGTTGAGTATGTGGCCCCTCTGTCTTTTCCTCTGCTAAAGGCACACCTAGCTCATCATTAATTCCTGAAAATGAACTAAGGAGTCCTCGCACTGTGAGGAATTAGGATTTCCAGCAATTAAAAAATCATCTAAATAATGAGCAATGGCTCTGTTACCAGTTCACTTAACTGCACACCAATGAAGAAAGGTACTAAATGTCTCGAAAGCTGAACAAGAAACCGAGCATCCTATTGGCATAGTTTTATCAAAATAAAATTTTCCTTCACACTGAAAACCCAGTAGGTCAAAATAATCTGGGTGTACAGGAAGGAGTCTAAATGCAGATTTAATATCACATTTAGCTAAAAGGGCTCCTGTGCCCAAATTCCTGATCATCTTAACTGCTGAGTTGAACGATGTGTACTTAACTGAGGTAAGCCCAGGATCAATAGCATCGTTCACAGTCTCACCCTTCGGGTATGATAAATTATGAATCAGTCTAAATTCCTCAGGGGATTTTTTAGAAACTACACCCAAAGGAGATAAACAAAGTGTGGGTATAGGCAGCTGATCATGGGGTCCTAAAATTCATCCTGCTCTCGGCAAGTCCCTCACAGAACGAGCATTAGGTGCAAAACGATAAACCCTAGGGCCAGTATAGGGAATACGAAAGCCTACAGAAAAACCTTGGAATAAATATAAATCATCCTCCCTATTAGGGTAAACCTTTAACCATGCCACCATAGTGTCCAGTTTAATTGGTGATGGGGCATTTTCCCCCAGGTGAAACTGGCTGGGGGGCAGAACCTCCTCCTGCTCTTTTTCCTCTAACACAGGAAGTTCCAGGGTGGCCACCCCCACAGGTGTTACATTTGTGCTCAAATCTGCAGGGTTGTCTTTTACATTTGCTGGCATTAAAGTCCCAGCATAATCCAAATTGCCTTCTCTCTCCCATGGCAGGCCTTGCATTCAGCCCTCTTGGCATGGTAACCATTGGGACAAACCCATTGTCACACCTGCTTGAGGGGGAGGCCCTCACCATAACATCAGCCCAAAGCTCAGAGTGAACATGCTTCCAAGATAAAGAATGATCCTGTGCCACTCTCATCCTAAACTGCTCATCATATTGAAGCCAAGCTGCACTCCTTGCATTGTGATGGCAATTGGTGTATGCTTTTATCATGATCTCCTGATATTTAGAAAAATCAGGAGATCTAAGTGGTTCTTTTTCCTCTATGACACCTCTATAAATAGTGAAGCCCATAATCCAATTAACAAAATTGCGCTCTAGCTTAGAGAGTTTGAGCGCTTGAAACTCTTTTGGCAAACTAATAATAATAATAATAATAATAATAATAATAATAATTTTTATTCATAACCCGCCCCTCTGCGTGGCAATTGGAGCAGGGAACAACAAGTATAAAACAGAACAAGGTTAAAAATCAAACCCT
>CM034706.1:65618420-65629147 GCA_020142125.1 Phrynosoma platyrhinos | reverse complement strand
ACCCAGCGGCTTCATATAGATGTTGAATAACATTGGGGACAAAATAGCACCTTGTGGAACACCATAGGTGAGCTCCCTTTTGCTGGAGCAACTATCCCCGAGCAGCACCCTCTGGGATCTGCCTGAGAGGAAGGAATGGAAACACTGGAATGCAGTGCCTCCAATTCCCAGCCCCCTCAGGTGGTCCAAGAGGATGCCATGATCTATCGTGTCAAAAGCCACTGAGAGGTCTAAAAGCACCAACAGGGTCACACTCCCCTGTCAATGCTCAGACCCAGATCGTGACATTATCACCACAATCGTAACTCCCCACAAACCTAATTTACTGGGCATCAGCTTCATGGTCAGAAGGGGATTCATTCTGCTGGTGATCAAAGCATGGGTGAATGATGTTTTGGTCAGGTTCATGGGGAGAGGGTCAGGCCAGGAGTGGTCACTTATTTAAGTAGTTAAGTATACTTAACTAAGAAGCTGACACAGGATCCCAGCCAAAATCTTATCTCTATGCTTGTAGTTCCATCTAACCCATAATTATATATATGTGTTGCTTTTTAAATTTATGATATTGACATTTAATGAAGTTGGAGTACTTGATAAGTTTCTTCCATGTTATAGATAAGAGATACTGACATATTTGATGGAGTACATGGGTTGTATTAGTAGAAATATCCACTTACTAATTTGTTCAGAGAAGTACTATAATATTTAGTACAAGTGTAATAATTCCAACTTGTCCAGGGAGTCCCAAAATTCATGTGATTTCTGTGTAATACCTTGATTTTGCATTTGAAGTTTCAAGTCAGTTAAAACATTAACTAGCTCTGACTTAGCCAGGCAGTTCAAAAGCATTCTGTGAGGCAGAGATTTATGTAACAACCCCTTTTAATTGAGACTTTGTAAATCTGTTTCTGTAATCCAACTGACATGTCTCATACTTTGAAGACTCCATGTGGGCTGGGAGAACTCCATCAGTCTTAAGATCTATAAGTAAAATGAATGAAGTTTGAATCAGTGTAGCTATTTGAAATTACAGAAAAAGTGCATCATAACTGCAGTCCATCCTGTAGAAACAGTAGACTACAAAGACATAATCTTTCATTACTTCCACAACAATATTATCAGGAGGAGATCTCAAAAAACATTGAAAATGCAAATTATATGGAGTATACAATAAAGAATGTCATTCACTTGAATTATGCTATATTTCCATGGGGACTAACAGTCAGTTCTAGGTGACTCAGGTTAAGGGAGTTAATGTCGAAGAGTTCTGCAGGTTGCCTAAAATCTAGGAAGATTATATTTTAACTGTGCTGTTAATAAAAGATAACTGTATTGGATGTGGAGGATCACTACTCTGATTCAGTAGGAAGCATATCCTATAAACATGGTTAGTGTACAACTCTGTAGTTTGTCATCCAAGTCCTGTGTAGGGTTGATGCTTCCAAACATAGGGGGGTTACAGACTGCCAGAAATAGTGCAAATTAAGTCCACTTTTAGGGTTAGGGTTAGTGCTAGGGAATCATGGGTTTTTTTTTCTGAGACATTGAGCCTTCTCTGTCAGATAGCTCTGGTGCCACAATAAAATACAGTTCCCATGATTCCCTAACCTGAACCCTAACCCTAAAAGTGGACTCAATTTGCACTATTTCTAGCAGTCTGAAACCCCCCGTACTCACCTAAGCTACTCACAGAGCACTAAAGTAGGTTTAAGATGATGATGATCATCATCATCATAGGCTTGTTGGGTGGAAGTTCTGTCCATTCTGAACAAAAGCTTCTTTCACACTACACAAACATCTCAATTTGATACCACTTTAATTCTGTGACTCCATTCCATCCTATGGAATGCAGGGAGTGTGATTTGATCAGGTATCTAGAATTCTCTTTGATAGAGCTCTGTTTCCTCACTAAACTATAAATTTAATTGTATAACATTTAATAAAGAAAAAGCAAGTGGTTTGGGGATCCAATATTTGGCATATTATTAGGCAGCTTTTAGAAAATGCCAGTTCATTCGCATACCTGAGGATGATTCTTCAACAACAACAACAACAACAACAACAAAACGGTTTTCTCATGAGATGCACAAATCTAATCTATGTAAATCAGAGAGCATTCCATTTTTTCCTAATTACTAATAACATACCGAGATTGAGAATCCTATTTTGAAGAACAGATGGGTAAGGTCTACTGCCATCAATTGTTCCATATTTAATCATCCACTTTTTGATAGCCTAGAGAAGTGGTTGTGATATCCACAAAAATGGGAGTTCTTAAGCTTTGGTGTGATTAAGCCAGACAACACACTGGAGAGGGTATAATCCATAATTTTATTTATTTCAATAAAGAGGTGTCAGGGGTCTTAGCAACCACAAACCACAAAGATGACACAAAGAGAAAGAAACAAGCACTCAAGCATATATTTAATATGGCATTCACAAAGTACCCTATCTCTATTTTGTTACCATGTCACTAATTAGCAGGTCATATTTCTCAAGCATGAATACTAGAGAGGTCACATACTGCTATCTCATAAAATATTTTATTTAATTATGTAAGCTTAATTAGCATTTTAACTCTATGGCCAGAGTGGTGTGTTTTTAGTCCTGTGACAAATAGTGCAGAACAAGTTCAGAAACTTTCTATGACTTTCCAGGAATTATCAAATAGTATCAAGCATTTTTCACTTAATGGTTCCCTATATCTATGGTCCTTCTGTTAGGCATTGCAGACTTCCCATTATAGCCATTTGCCACTATTCAGGGTCATTAGCCACATTCTTTTTAGGGATAAAGTAGGAGGGAGGACAAACAGACATTTTTCTATTCAAGATGGCAATTCTTTTCAATTTTCCATACTGATGTCTTAAACTGGTGTCTCAATTTGCCCCACTTTACCTTATCAGGTGCAAAATAAGGAATGAAGATCAGAAAAATTATACAGACTACATGATTTAGTTATAGGATCATGATCTTAATCTGAGTTGAAAATCTGTAACCTGTTAAAAGGTCAATCAATTCAATGACTTCAGATTTTTCAGGTGAGCCACTTCAGCTTTAATGCACGTGAAAAGAGAATGTGATATAAAATCGCTAATC
This sequence comes from Phrynosoma platyrhinos, assembly GCA_020142125.1. NCBI lineage: Eukaryota > Metazoa > Chordata > Lepidosauria > Squamata > Phrynosomatidae > Phrynosoma > Phrynosoma platyrhinos. The sequence goes on along the minus strand of CM034706.1, from coordinate 65,626,048 downwards.
CTCTTTGAAAAACATATTACTTTAGAAAATAGTGTTCAAGGTCTAACAGCTAAAAATATATGATTAATTTAGCCCTAAAATAGTTTGAGAGAAAGATTTAAATACAAATATAAACAAACAAACATGGAAAAATGTGGAATAAAAGTCTTATACATTCTGTCTCAGCATACATTAAGGAACATAAGACTAAGGGCCTTTACAGACTACCAGAAATAATGCAGCTTGAGACCACTTTAACTGCCATGGCTCAATGCTAGGGAATTATGGGAATTGTAGTTTTTTTCTGAGACATTGAGCCTTCTCTGTCAGAGTGCTCTGGTGCCACAATAAACTACAGTTCCCATGATTCCCTAGCACTGAGCCAGGGCAGTTAAAGTGGCCTCAAGCTGCATTATTTCTGGCAGTCTGTAAAGATTCTAAATTCATTTAGATATGGAATTCCCACCATGACACTACTTTTCCCAAAACTGTTCTCCAATACCTCAATACAGTTAAACTGGATTTCAAAAGATTTAAACGCAAAATGTTGGAGATGTAAAGAAATGTACATGCAGTGATTTTGCCCTTTGATCCAACTGTTTTGGCATGCTATATTGAAACAGGTATGTACTATTACTAAACAATATGTTGAAGCTGATCCAGCAACATATCTCTAAGCACTGTTCCTGGATCCAATAAACAACCTATCCTTCACAAAGACCTAATTGGGTGATTCTGCCTAGCACCAAGATTAAAAATAATGTGCCACTGGAAAGATGCAGTAAACATGACTTTTCATAACTGGAAGAAGAAACTCTGGTCATTGACTGTTATACAAAAGCTGAGCATGTTCATGCATTTATTTAAAAAACAGAATAATGGAAATGCAACAAACTATGAACACTGCCCATCACCCCCCAAATAAATGAGCAGACTGAGAGAGGAAATAAACTTTGGAGCAATATTTGTAATGTTATATTAATTTTCAACGGGACAACTGGATAGATCTGCTTGCCTTTGCAGAAACAGTATATAATAACTCTGCTCACCAAAACACTGGACACTCCCCATTTTAAGTGGCATAGTACAGGGAGGACTTAAGGGCATTGCTGAACCTTGTGATCATTCAGTTTGACTCTGTGTTTGGCCTGTCCTTGATCTGGCTTTAAATGAGGCTAAAGAGTCTTACAAAAAATATTCTGACAAAAGCTATTGGCATGATCATTCCTTTGGTATGCAAAAGATCTCAGGGAGCTGAAATGGGACAGATTATGACTAGAGTGCAGGTAGCAGAAAACTCAATTTATATCTAGCACGACATGATATAGAGAACATCTTTGTTCTTAGAAGGTGGCAAAACATACAGCAAAGAAAGCCTTCTTCTGTGCACATAATGCATCTGCAAATTCACATCCAGCAGAATTATTTATGGTGGAAACTCCAGGAAACTCCTCCTCAAACATCCAGTTTAAAAAGACTGTGCTAAGAGCCTTTTGGGCCAGGATCAGGCTGGAACCGCCAGGTCAGCATCCAATCTGGCTGAGCCTAGCCCAGGGGTATTGGCCTGCATACAGGATGACACCAGGCTGTGGGGAACATGGGCCTTTTGGGCTTGTTCATACAGCCCCAGCTTTAAAGACCAGTCTGTTCTGGAAGGCTTATCCAGATGATTTTTAATTTATGAATTAAATTATGTAAATTATGATGTTTAACTAGGAGAAGAGATGGTTAATGGGAGACATGATAGTCATGTTTAAATATTTGAAGGGATGTCATATTGAGGATGGAGCAAACTTTTTTCAGAAGCTCCAGAGACTAGGACAGAGAGCAGTGGATTCAAAGTACAAGAAAAGAGATTCCACCTAAGCATTAGGAAGAACTTCTTGATGATAAGAGCTGTTCAACAGTGGAATATGCTGCCTCAGAGAGTGGTGAAGTCTTCTTCTTTGGAGATTTTAAAACAGAAGCTGGATGGCCATCTGTTCAGAGTGCTTTGACTGTGCATTCCTGCATGGCAGAATGGGATTCGACTGTATGGCCCTTGATCTATGATTCAATGAATATTAAACTATGGGCTCATTGTTTTTAACATGTATTAGTTTTTTATGTTATTTTAAAATGATGCTATGTGTTTTAACAGGTTTATGTGTTTTAACTGATGATATGTCTTTATTTTATTCTATTGCTGTTCTCTTCCTCAATTCATGGGGAGAGGTAGGTAAGAAGGAAGCAGAAGCAGAAGCAGAAGCAGAAGCAGATTAAATCTGTTGACATTCGCAGACTGTGAATGTGACAATACTTTTTTTCTCCACCTTCTCCTTGGAATTCCTGGTACTGTCTGGAAATCTGCTCCAGGGGCTTTCCATACCTTCTGGGATATGTTTTGAGAGCACATGGGAAGGGGGATACAGAGAGAAGATGGTATGCCAGCTTTGCTTCCACTGGTGGAAGTAGCTTTTTTCAGTAAAATAACCGTCTGGAATTCTACCCACATAAACATGTATTTTCTATAGCGATGACTCTTTCACATAACTAAGGTCATTCTTTTCAATAAGCTCCATGGAAATGAATGGGTTCTATTCAAGCATATTGCCCTAGCCTATTTCAGTTGTTCCATGTAAGCGAAATCTGTCTTCTCCTCCCCTCTATTTTTAATCTTTTGGAATCTCTGGTTCTTCTTATATATTGAATAATACATACTAGAGAGCTGGTGGTATTAATCATGTTTAACATTTATCAGTCCATGTCAAAAATGCTTGGGATAAATGTCTGTTATTATGCAGATGAGTTTCCTATTGCTTCAAGCATCATTCTGTAATTACTCAGCTATTTCTCAAGTGTGATTTATTGAATCAGCAATTTATGGAGATGGAGTGGCATAACCTAATTTACCAGTGTAGATTCATTAAAATTTCAGATTCAGAAATATGTTTCCTGTCACTTTCATGTTAGAATTTGTGAGCACTTCAACTTGATATGGGTCATTTAATTTGTCTGTGCAGATTCATTCAAGCTAGGTTTCAGGATCAGTGACTGCTTGACAAGTATGTCTTCAAAATGTTTCCTGTGGTATTCCCACTCCTGGGTTTTGGTTTTATAGTTTTTACGGACATTCATTGAGGAAAAATAAGAACAGCTGAGGCCCCCAAAAGGGGAGGGGAACCAGAACAGTGAGATTGGCTGGTATAAACAATAATTGCAGAGGAAATTATTGCATCCATAGCCATTGTTCCATAGTTGTAAACAGTGCTAAAGGGAAAATTCTAAATGGAAAGGGTAGTTCAGATGCTCTAAGCATTTACTATGAAGTCAAACAATAAAAACATAGTTGGTTTCAGGATTTCCACTAATTTATGGATCTTGCTTGTGCTTAAATCATCATATGAAAATGCATCAATGGTTCTTTTTTAAAATCAGCTAGTAAATAAAGCTTTTCTTCTTCTTCTGTAACATTAACTCTTTAATTTGAAACAAACATATTATTATTATTAAACTTTATTACGGCCATTCGGCCAAAACAAACATAAATTTAGTACAGAGTAATGCTTGTTGCTGATGCTACTTGTGCAAATGTGCCAAAAGAAAATAAAAAAACAACGATCTCATTAGATGCTTTCTGAAAATTACTGATTTTTCCTTCTGTTTAATTTCTTGTACAGATAATACTGAATCTTATATACAAGTTATGATCTTTTATAAAGAGGCAATCTCTTGCTTCACAGTTCTTTCCAATACTTTTAGTGATCCCAAGTTAACAAATTTATTTAGAGATGTAACATTCTGAAAATTTCATAAACAGAGGCATTAATGTACTTGTTGAACCAACCTCCCTCCTTCCCTCTCTTTCTTTCTCTCTCTCTCACACACACATGCACCCACCAATTATGTTTTTGAACATGGGGGAGTAGATTGATTCTGTCATTCTTTCTTTCCTATAGAACCTATGGTTCTGTAATGGGCTTTGAGACAGTAAATGCAGTGTCTAGTATGGTCAGCATGACCTCGATGAGATGTTCCTCTACATCATCACATTGAACAGTGCAGCTGAGGTTACAGATCCCCTGCTACCTTTCCAATCTGGTGTTTGGGGTCACACTGTGCACATTTATTACATATCTATATTAAACTATATGCAGCATCGTGTTAAGCACAATCTTTTGCTTGAGTCCATTTCATTAAAAAAAATGAGTACCCCTTTTATTTGTGTTATATTTGGAATTAGAATGTTTAAAAAACTCCTCATTTGGACTTCTCCCTAATTTTGAATTACCTTTTCTAATTTCCCAACCATTTATTAGGCCTTCTCCATTGCTGTTTTTTTAAAAAAAATCCAGATTGTACACAAAACATTCTACATATGAAGTCTGCAACAATTTTCATCTAATTCCATTCATTTTCTGCGCCCCTCTGTATTACATATATTTTTGTGCTTGCACAAACATGTTAATGAACATTGTAAGCATATATTTTATTTGGTTACACATATATGGCAAACTAGTTTTTTTGTGTGATATTTTTCCATAGCTGAAGAAAAAGGGTGCAGTACCAATAAAACCAGAAACCAAAAGGGAGGGAGGAAAAGAGGGGGTTGGATTGGGGGAGGGGAGAAAGAGAATCAAAACCTCAGAGAGATGCTCAAAATAGAAATATTTATTGGAAAATGCAATTGCCCTATGCATTTTGGCATATCACCTTTTCTAGGAGCAATTTATTTCTCCTGTCCTATTTATTATAGTCATCCATTCAAAATAAACAATATGTGCTCCAGATTTTTATCTCAAAAATCCTGGAGCATATATGTGAATGAGTAAAACATGACACAAACAAATTCTTGATGGAATCATAACATACTCACATCAATATTATGTTGTTGTTTTTGTTATTGCTGTTACAGCAGCAGTGGTGGCAGTTGTTGGGCATTATTTTATTATGCATTCATCCATATTACTAACTCAAGGAGCAAATATATGAAAATAAACAGCAAAATATGAAGGCTGTGCATGCTTCAGTTCTGGATTTTGTTTTTAAAATTATCCTGGAAAAACTAGAACTAAAGAGGACCAGAAAAACTGCCCTGCTCTGAAGGATCCTGACATCTGCTCCTAGTGGTGCCACAGTTGTGGGGGCATGATATGAAGTGTACAGTGGGCCCAAGACAGAGCAGATTCAGGAACATGGCCAGCAATTCAAATACAGCCAAGGATTCTCAAATTGATTTTAGAACTATGGAGAACAATCTTGCACCTAAAGCAATGCAACTTCTTTTCCCCAGTGTGTCAGGTACTGGGATCTATTTTGTGCCCATTGGCTACATCTGTTTCTTTCTTTCCTGAAAATTTGCCAGGGACTGGTAGCCAATGGCTCATGGGCTGGCACTGGTCTATGAACCACTAGTTTGAATAGCTCTGAATTAGAGTACAGACACTCAGCATTGACTGGAGTAACTGACAGTATTTTATAGCCGGACAAACAAAGTTGTTCCACTGATGTTATAAATTTGATAGAATTCTTTTTCTGTAATCACTGGGAAAGATATGAGAGTTGGGAGAGCGAAGGGCAGATTTGGGAATGCTTATATTACCTTGCTGACTGGAGGACTTTGAGATCCTTTCCTCAGAGTCATAGAGCAGATCAGTGTCTAAGAACCATCAATCTTGGGGCATTACAAGAATCAGGAACATTACAAGAAAGACCCCCCCCGATGCATTGGGAGGGGCCTGCTGTTGCACCGGGCATCTTGAAGGCCAATGCCACGATTGGTTGAGAGGGCTGGGAGTCCCACCCTCCCTTCGCCTCCCAACCAATCAGGGGATCTTGCGAGATCCTCTAGCAGTCTGCATAATCTTGTGAGACAGTCTCACGAGATTTTGGGCAGGATTTGGGGGATTATTTAACTCCCCTCTGCCACATGGCATCAGCCATTTGATTCTCGGCAGCCAAGAGAGAGCATTGGCTGCTGAATGTTGGGAGAGCCAGCGGGCTTGGATTTGGGCCTGGTCTTTTGGTTGGTGAGAACAGTGCTAAAAAGGTCCCTGCTTGAGATTTTGGAGCACCCGGGGGCTTGCCTTTTTTGCAGAGGAATTTTTCCGCTTCAGTTTGCAGCCCATGGGGGGGGGGGGTTACTGTACCTGCTTGGGACTGTTTGGCCATTGGGGCCTATTGAGTGGTGAGGTTTTTTCTCATTGGTCTGTGACCCGTGGAGGGTTTATTGTCCCTGCTTGGGACCCTGTGGGTGGTTTTTCATCCCTGCTTGGGACTGGGTGATTTAAGGAGGGCCTTTTTTGCCTTATTGGCCTGTGACTTTTGGAGGGTTTGTGGTCCCTGCTTGGGGCACTATAAATAGTTTTTGTCCCTGCTTGGGCCACTCTAGCCACCGGGGCTTATTTGATTTAAAGAGGAATTTTTCCTCATTGGGCTTTCACTTGTTTGAAGGGTTTTAGCCTTGCTTGGGACGCTATAACCCAGGGACTTGGTAATTACAGAGAGGGAACTTTTGTCATCATGCCACAGAGCAAGTCCCAATCCAAGCGGTGTGTGGTGCCTGCTGGACCTAGCACTGGCTAGTCGGCGCCTAAGCATTCGCCCAAGGCCCAGGGTTGGGAGGATGAGGTTGTTGCCCACCTGGCCCAGTTGGGACGTACAATGCAAGCTTGCGTGGCTGTTTGAGAGCAACTAGCTCAGAGGAGGGTGCAGGGTGGTAGTTCTGAAACCTTGGCCCTTCCAGCCTCAAGCATGGGGTCCTCAAACGAGGAGCAAGTGGTGGGGTTTCAAACTACAGAGGTACAGGAGGTACCCTCACCTGGTATGACAGTGGGTGACACGTCACGTGGTCCAGTGGATGCTCCAGCTATGGAGGGTGGGAAGCCAACTGTAGCTGATGTGATGGAGCTTATGAAAAAGGTTCCAGGTTTGGTACAGCAGGGAGCAGCGGCCTCTGCATCTGCGCAGCCTACATTGGCTGATTTGTATAAGATGGTACAGCAGGCGGTGGTTTCAGGCCAGGCCAGCAGGTGGGCTGCTGAAACCCCTGAACTACTGAGCAATGTGGTGGGAGGTGCTTCCTCCACCCTACAGCATAACAGCCAAGCCCCGGTTGCATCACACTCGGTTGGAGGTGCTCAAGCATCAGTGGATATCCTGTAGCAGCTGGTGGGCTCAGGTGTGTCTACTTTACCTATCTCCTTGGGGCCTTGGCCAGCAACATGTGGGAACCTGGTGTTCAAGCTGGCCAGAGCAGCGAAGCTGAGTGTTCACCCTCAGTTTCTCTGAGCACACCCTCAGCAGTGGCTGGGGCAATTCAGTCTCAGGAAGCAAGGGTCCAGGTGGAGCAGCCCTTGGTGGGCAAGGTAGGTGTGACTAAAGGGACTGCTACAGTAGGAGCTTTAGGTCAAGTGAGGGTGGAAAGAACGGCTGATTGCAACCCTTATGCGGGTATGTCCAATCCTTAGGCTCCCATCTCCCACTTGCAATGAAGGAGCGGATTTAGAGGGGTGAGTTTATTAATATTTTTTCTTTAACATTCTGTGACCCAGAACTCAGAATTATGGTGAAAGACAGAGTTGTATTTAGTCTACCTAAGGAGTTCAAAGCACACAAGTGCTCGAAGTTAGAGAGGAATTTTGTTAATTGGATAATGGGCTTTACAATTT
>CM034706.1:65593759-65608964 GCA_020142125.1 Phrynosoma platyrhinos | reverse complement strand
CGACGCAACTTAGAGCCCCTCGCGACAGGTCGGGGTGGCTCCTTTCCCCTCATTCTGAAGGGATAGGACTGAATGAACATACATCCATTGCCCAAGTAAGCATGAACTGTCAGTGTCACCATTGACCAGTGCTTGATGCACAATGAAACCGATAATTCAAGAAATGTGCATTTGTATTATGAACCAGTCAAAAAGATTTATTATTTCAATCTCAAAATAAGGAAAACATTGTGCAGTCTTTCTGGTTGTCTTCCACAGCGCATTCTAACTTTTGGCCTTCCAGACATTTTGGACCAATTTCCAGGGTTACAGTGGATAGGGCTTCTAGGAATAGAAGATGGGACAAAGGTTTAGAATCTATGCTTTAGGCTTATTTTGAAGATTAAGGGCCTAAGCAGACTGCCAGAAATAGTGCACATTAAATTGAGACACTGCCCTGGCTCAGTGCTAGGGAGTCATGAGAATTGCATTTTTTTCTGAGACATTGAGCCTTCTCTGTCAGAGAGCTCTGGTGCCACAATAAAATACAATTCCCATGATTCCCTAGCACTGAGCCAGGGCAGTGCCTCAATTTAATGTGCACTATTTCTGGCAGTCTGCTTAGGCCCTTACTCATGTTTTCAGCTAATGTATGAAGAGGAAGTATAATTACACTAAGAAGCCATTCTCTGGACACTGCATACAAATTAGGCTGTGCCCTGGCAATTTCACACACAGTGTAAATATCTAGAGAGAAGGACCCTTCTCACACATTCAGCTGTATATATAGCCTGGGAATGATTTCTTAGGGATTCTGGGAACTGTAGTCCCAAGGTTAAATTTCCCAAGCACTGGTGTTAAGCTGACATGCATGATGTTATGGATATGGATAATTATCACAATCTGGCTTTCCATTTTCTTCAGTGAGCAAACACATGAGCCAAGCTTCTGTTTTAGCCTGGAGGAGGATACAAGTGATAGGATCTCCTGGGCAGTTTCACTCCCTTCAATATGTCTGTGTTGTCACTTTTATTGCTGCTTTAACAAATACTCTTGCCCTCCTTTGTGAACAAGAAATAGCTGGGGGAGATGGCACAATTCTGATTCTTTCTCTACTCCTTCCTTTACTTTCACTTCAAGGGGGATTAGTGGCAACATGAGAAACAGAACTAACAATTTGTAGCCACTGTTAGATTGGTAGACAGAATAATTTTTTAAAAATAACATTTATGGCTGAGGAGAAAAATAGTAAACTGAAGATAAGTAACTAGATAATGTAGCCCTCTGATGGAGAAATATAGAGTAGAAAAGCATATGAGAGAGGTCCTTGTCAACTGTGGTGTACTAGGAATCATCTGCAGTTTGTTTAGATGAACTTAAATACCCTGCACTTTGAAGTCTTTCATCAGATTTAGCCTGGGTCAGAACATGGAAAAGTGACTTCTTGGATTAGCTGTTTTTTAATCCTTTTCACTACTATAGTTACTGTCTGGGAAAATCTGAAAACTGTGATCCAAAAAAGTAACTTTTCCAGATTCTGGCTACTGGATTTCCCTTTATATTTGGCCTACTGTGACCAGTTGACTTAAGCTCAGTGGTCAAGTTAGTAACTACGCTATCCTATGATAGCTGCATTTGGAAGCAAAATACACTGTCCTTCTGCACTAAAACAATCATGTGCTTCAAGAATATTGGGAAGAATATGAAGAAGGACCTTATGAACCTGGCTTAGTGCCTTATAGTACTCTTCCTCTCCAGCTATTTTTGCTTACAACGCTCATGATTTATGGATCATTGGTCATGCTGGGTCAAGCTGATGGGAACTGTAATATAAAACATTTTCTGTCTAGGTTCCTCTGCATTTATTGGCTATATGAAGAATAAAGATTACGTAGTATCTAATTTCCAGCAATATCATGTGAAAGCAAAACATACCTATTCAGTTTTACATGGTTTGGGTACTGTCCAGATATACATGCCTGCCTAAAACAAGGAATCAATGCTAAATAACTGAGGTTTTCTTTTGAAGCTGTGAATTTTGGAGGTACATTGATAATCATCATCATCATTCATTATGATCAACAGATCCAATAGATATAAAACTCAAACATAAAATTAAAAATAACATAAAAAATAAAAAAGATAATTATGTCTTTGAGACCATTGGTGTCACTAGGGTTGGTGTCACCTGAAGAGGTAAATCATTGTGTCACCCCCATACCACACCATACAGAATCCTTAGTGATTTTTTTTTTGCAATAATGTTACTCTTAAATTGTAATTCCCATATATCACTGAATGTAAAAGCAATAGTTGTGACATAAACTAGCAAAATAAAAATTATACCTTTAAATTGCAATATCGTATGCACATCCTAAATGTCTTTACATGTACATAGTTTCAAGTGGTTAAAGTGAAAATTTGGTAAGATGTGATGTTTTTAAAGATAATTTAAAAATAATATTTTTTAAAAAATTAATTTTTTAAAAAAATCTGAGGTCTCTCCTTTCTCCTCCCACGGAGCCTCACCACACTCATACCATCTCTTCTTCTGAACTCCACTGTTTTAAAGGGATGCAAGAAAATACCACAGCTTGTTTCTGCCAAAAGGCAGATGTCTGGGGAGCAGTGATGTCACCCTCTCTTAGGGTGTCACCTTGTGCCTCCAGCACTCCCTGCACCCCATTAGTGGTGCCTCTGTTTGAGATTGGAGGAAAGAACAAGCAATTACAGGCCCAGTAATGAGGGTGGGGAACACACACAATTATCCATTTCACTACAGAATATTTTCAGTGGAAACAGAAAGCTCTGTCTGGGCATAAACATCATGCAAACAACCCCATTGCCCCAGGGAATTGCATTGCTTTTGTATCCCCCTCCCCTTGATTCTGTGAGCCCCGCCCCACTCTCTAAATTGTAGTGGAACATCAGTAAATAGAAATTTGCTCTGTGTATATAGTGCCCCAGCCTCCCACTGGAAGCACATCAGTGCTGCATCCTATGTGCATGAGCAGGGTCTTTCTGCAGAAATTCCCCTGTATATGTGATTGGGGAGGCAATGGGGACATGAGAGCAGGGCTTCCAGATGTGACATTCTTTTCCTGCTCCATCCAGTTTTGAATAATGTTGAATGAACAGGGATAGAGAAGTGTGCATAGAGGCAAGGAGAATATCACATATAAAAGATGTAAGACATCAAGATGGTTTGTGTATACAATAGAGAAAGTCAGAGAAAGAAGGAAGCAGTGGGTTAGATTTTCAGAGCAAGGTGAGATAAAGAGGAACAAATAGAATATGACCAAAATGAAAAATGTCTCAGTGATCACAGGGCTTGGAGTAGAACAAAGGAATATTAAAGGAAATGAATTGTGGTTTTATTTTTCAAGGAGAGTATGTGTCTGGAAGTGGAGAAAAGAGGCCATTTAGAGAGGTCTAGGGATAAATATAGAGTTGTCCTGGGACAGCATAGAACATCACTGATGGATTTACCTCTGAGAGGAGAACCAAACAGCAAAATGTAAAAAGGCATCTGAAATGCATTAGGAGCCTGAATTATGCATTAGGAGCTTGCACTAAGGGCCTGACCTAAAGCCTACTGACGTCAAGAGAAAAACCTCCCACTCGTTCAGCATGAGTTTGGATCAGACTAGATAAGTGACTGACTTTTAAAAAATGCTAATAAATGCAAAGACAAAATGGGAACTTCTGTGAGTTTTTGTGGGCCCAGGTGGAAACTGGCTCTGTTGTATAACTTGACATATAAGCTAGTTATCTGAAGCAGTGTTTGAATAAAAAACAAAACAGGCTAAATAGTCAGTGCCAGTTATTTATTCTACAACACAGATAGTCATGAGAGAGTGCTCTGGGATGTCCAAGTACTTAAAAGACTGAGAAAAGATGCTAATCTGACAAGACCCAGAAAGTTTTATAAATAATGGAAAATGGGATATTAGATGCTGTGGGGTCTCCCGGTGGTCAGTTCCAACTTTTCTAGGTGAAGCCTCTAGCTACCAGAGAACCAGAGGTTCCATATCTTTGAAGCCACATGACATCTAAAACGTGTGGCTAGCAAATGTCTTGTACCCAGGGTTTCTTTTCCCCAAGAAGTATCAGGGTCAAGTTTAAAGGAAATTGCCAGTGAAGAGCAACCAGAAAAACCAATGCTGCTTTGGTGGATTGTTAAGGCACACTACCTGCATGTGCAATGAGCTTTCAGGGAGAAGCTATAGGAAATTAACGAGACACCTCAATTAAAGTTACCACCTGTCCTGTACTTCCTATATTTCTGCATTTCACATCACAGCTCCAATTAAATCTATAAAAAGAGTACAACTGCTCCCTCCTGTGCAGCCTTTTTTGAGGTTTTTGGCCAATGACACCAGTGTCAGTAAGTACAATGGATCTTATTTTGTCTTCATTTGATATCTCATGCTATGCTTCCTCAGAAAAGAATCCAGGCTATTAAATGACACTGTGGTAAATGTTTATGACCTTTTGTCTCATTTGATGATCTAGATCCATTTTTAATGGAAAGGCTAGAGCCCTATGGAGTCATTATCTCAGTGTTTTTTTCCTCCTCGTAGGAAGAGTAACGAGCCTGAAAGAGAACTTCCCCTATGCATGGATACTCTCCACATGAAAACAAGTTCTCCAGTCATGGAGAGAGCAACCATGCAAAGGTTAAAAAAATCTCCTGTTCAGATTGGTTTCTACATATGTGAGGAAAGCAACAGAACTCGAGACAGAGGGTAGAAGGCCTAATACAATCCTTTTTTAATGTGTTGATGGAAACATGAGTCTTGCTATTCCAAAACTGTCATGCTTTCTTGGCTTTCTGTCTCACTGGCAGGACCCCCTGTCTCAGTGACTGGGGCACTTGTCTCACTGGCAGGGCCCTAGTTTTACTCTCTGTCCTCTCTGCCTCATCTTGCCGAGTCCTGGGGGTACAGCACAACATTCCTTCCCCAACTTTTCATGCCAATGAATTCTGCTCTGGACAGCTTCTTAGCCCCCTGCAATAGCTATTGAGAGTGTTCAGGGGCTGCATGGGAAAGAGACACATCTCTTCTTGGAATCACTTATGAGCACAGCGATTATTCTACCAGTCTGTTTATACTACTAAATCTTGTCCAGTATTATAAACACTATTTAAATTGTGCTGGTTTCTATTATTCTGAGATTTTTCTAAAGTAGGGTTGAGCCAATTGTTAGAGTGATTATTTTATTTAGCTCCATGCCATTAAAATGCCATTTAAAACTTTATTTCTTGAATGATGATGAAACCAATGAAAATAAATCCCAAGTTGTAATGAGGGTTGGTTTGTTGGTTTATGTTATGTCCTCTTGAATCCTGTGCTGGGAGAATGGTGGGATATAAATTAAAAGAAATAAAAAATAAATCAGTTAGACTTTGACATTTACTAGTTACTTTAAACCCTGTAGAATCCCAGAACCTCTAAAATGGCAATGTTACCCTGAAGGGTTGCAACAGCACAAGCCCAAGCTAATTTACAACAACAAAGAAGAACATCAATAGAACAAAGCTCTCTTCTAGATGAAATAAGGAAAATTAATATGGAAATGCAACAAATCCAGCAAAATCTAAGACAAGAGATTAAAGATTTGAGGACAGATTTTAAACAGGTTTTTAAATCTGAAATTAAAGTAAATGCACACTTGTTGGAAGAAGTAAAAAAGTAAGTAAAACAAGAAAGTACCAAAATAAAGAATTTGAAAACAAGGACAAAAGAACTAGAAGAAACAACAGCTAAAATGGAATTGACTAATAAAAAAGAATTAGATCAGAAGGCTTTGGATGAATTGAAACAGAGAGAGAACTGTTTAAAAATTAGAGGATTAAAAGAACAAAGAAATGAAGATTTCCATGATTACATTACAACAGTGTTGGCAGAATACATGGAAATACCACATATAGAATTTGATTGGGAATCAATTAACCTTCAGGATAAACTCATTGATGGCCAGAGAAAGAAACAAAGGATAAGATATGATATTCTGAACCAGAGCTATGAAAAGGATCTAATCATCAACAGGAATCTAATAAAAATTTACAAAGATATACCAAAGAGCATTTTAAAGAAAAGAGATGATTATAAATTTTTGGCAACACAGTTGAATTAAAAAAATACAAATGGGAAAAGCTTGAAGGTATACTGGTAAACTATAAGCAAAAATGGTATAAATTAAACATAGTACAAAAACAAAAGACTTCTGGAAGAAAAAGTCATGAAATACAAAATACATTTGTAAGAAGAGAGAAAACACAAGAGAAAGTACAGAAACAAGATTAAAAGAAAACAAGGAGAGACAGGGAACAAACTGCTGCTCAAGAGGTTGTAGAAAAATCAAGAACAGAAGCTGAAGAAGAAGAAGAGCAAGATGGAGAGATGGAGGATGAGGATGAAGAAGAAGAGGATAAAGAGTTGGAAGATGGTTCAAAAGAAGAAGAGGAAGTAGAACAAGAGGAAGTATAAATAAACAAGTTAAACAAAACAACCCTAAAACTACAATAATCAGTAATGACATCTAATAACAACTGAAATATCCTATCATGGAATGTGAAAGGAATGAATGGTCCAATCAAATGAAAGAAGATATTTCATTATTTAGGGAAAATAAGATCTGAAATAATATCTTTGCAAGAAACCCATATAAAACATTAAGCTACTTAAAAACAGAAAAATAGGAACAGAATATGTTTCAGTATTAGAGAAGAAAAAAAGAGGTACAGTTGTTTATGTTGATAATAAAATAAAGATCAAAGAAATATCTAAGTATAAAAATGGGCAATACATTGGAATAGAAATAGAATTGCATAATAAAAAAATCTAGTAGTGAGTATTTATGCACCACAAACTAAAAAAGGAAGCTTTATCAGAAAATCTCAATTGAAATACAAGAACAAGCCTATGAAACATTACTTTGATTGGTGACTTCAATGGAGCGATAAATCTAAACATAGATAAAGCATTGGGTAAGAAAATCTCAGAATAGCAAGGAAAACTTCCAAAGACCTTTTTTACTTTACTAGAAAATACCTCAATGGATGTATGGAGATTTAAGTATGACAACGTGAAGAACTGCACTTTTGATTCCAATAGATATCAATCCTATTCAAGAATTGACAAGTGTTTTGCCACTAAAATATGGAAAGTTATCATAAAAAATGGATGTGTTATCAAAAATTCTATCTGATCATAATTCTATAATCAAAACTCAAAAAAGTATAAAGAAAGAATATAACTGGAAATTACAAGATCATCTACTCCAAAATATATATTTTTAGAAGAAACCAAGCAAACATTACAATGTCTTTATCTGGGAAGGGAAAAAAATCAAGAATCAGGTTAAAATATTTACAAGATTCAAAAGATAGCAGAGGTCTGGCCCTACCAAATCTTAAGTTGTATTTTGAGGCATGTTGTTTATTTTGGATGAAGGATTAGTTTGATCATAAAGAGAGAAACTTGCTTAAATTGGAAGGCACAAATCCTAGATATGGGTGGCATGCATATTTATTTTATGATAAAATTAAAGTAAATAGGGAATTTAAAAATCACTTTGTTAGAAATACACTATACACAGTTTGGCTTAAATATAAAAGATCAGTTTGTACTGCTATCTCACTTTGGGCCTCTCTGCATGAAGCTTTGTTTAGAACAGATCCAAAGTGAATGAAACATAGTTGAAATATAAGGATTTACTAAAATTACAAGGGATAACATCAGAGATGAAAAAAGCAGAAGAATTAAAGATAGAAGGTATGGTCAATAATTGGTTTATGTATAGGCAATTAAAAGAGAGGTTTAGAATAGACTCCAAGACAAAACTGAAATAGGGGGAAATAAAATTGACCTTGAGGAGATTCTCTGGTCAAAGAAAAATACAACAATATCAAGACTTTATAAATGCTTACTGAAACAATACACAGAAGATTAATTGGTTAAAGAAAACATGGTAAATGAAATATAGGTTATGCCTAGACCAGTGTGAAATAACTTAGATGAAACGATGGAAACATTCATTGTGTCAAGAAATAAGAGAAAATTACTGTAAATTGTTTTACAGGTGGTACATAACTCCTGAAAGATTATGTAAGATGTATGGTAATATGGACAATTGATGCTGGAAATGAGCAAAGAAAAAAGGAACATTGTACCATACCTGCTGGACTTGTATAAAGGCCAAAAGATTTTGAATAAAAATATGAAGAACAATATGCAAACTATTACAGGTTAAATTAGAATTTAGACCTGAAATCTTTTTGTTAAATATATTAGATGATCATTTGGGGAAAATGCAGATGTGTATTGTCTTATTTGAATATATCTACCAGGATGGTCTATGCTAGATGGTGGAAAAATAGAAAAGTGCCAAATACAGAAAAGCGGCTTTTGAAACTCTATGAAATTCTGGGGTTGGATAGAATAACTAGGAACTGAGAGAGGAAAAATCAGATAAATATCTAGAGGACTGGAATAAAAGTGTTAACATATTTAGAACAAGAATGGGGACACTTGGCAACTAAATTAATTAAGATTAAGTAAAACTGGATTTGAATAAAATTTAATAGGTTATAAAATTTAGAGTAATTGATGAGAAAACAAGAGCAATTGAAGTGAAGAAAATAGAAAGATTTTATATATAAAGCTGACAAAGGTAGATTGCAAAGAATGTAAATGACAGATTTATATGGAAAAATTCCAAATTGGATACATGGGCTCCAAAGTAATGATAAAAGAGTTAGAAGAAATAAATAGTTATCAGTAAATGGTATGACAATCTTGAAAATTGTTCAATAAATGACAAAAATATACATATTATTTAAGAGAATTTGAATGAAATGCTGAAGTAACGGGAAGTTGTCTAATCTGAATGAATGTTTGATTTGTTAGGAAATCTGTTCAGTTATCTGTTTGTTTATCTCTTTGTTTCAATGTTTTTTTAAGTCATAATTTTATGTATATATGAAACCAATAAATACATTAAAAAAGGACTTAAGGATTTGACCATTTTCAGCAGTAGACCCTAGTAGGAAAGAAGACAGTTTTACAAGCAGAATGCCTAATTTCAAAGATTTGTTTTAGAAAATGATCTCTGCTTAAGCATTTAACACGGAAGAAGACAGATGGTCTGTTGAGCTTCATCACAGCATGCCATTATTGTTCCAAACTGACTACATGGCAATTGTTCTCCATCCAGTTTTCATCAACCGAGTCTGCCAAGCCCATTTGCATGCAAAGTTGAAAGGTCTCAGGTATCCTTAGCATATGCCATTGTGCTGCCATATGTCTTAGCTATCTAAATATTCAACACAGCTGTCACTCATGAACTCATTTAGAAATCAGTGGATGGGCTCATTCTAGACATTGCTGCTGAATGGTAAGATAACCATTTCAAAAGTACAGGAAAGAGTTAACAAGATTTTTTAAAAAAAATCCAAACCTCGTGGGACTACAGCTCATTTTAATTTAAAGGACATAACAATAAAAAAAATTGGAAAAAGAGTTGCTACTGTAACACATAGATCAAGTATACAGACTTTGCAACTTTACCACCTAAACTAGCTCTTTCATTTGGGACTTTTTAGGCGTTCAGCTGAGATAGCTTTATCAAAGTAGGATTTGGAGGTAAACATCATTTCAAATGGTTAAGACTCAGTCAGGACACAAGAACAGCTTGCCAGAAATGGAAAACACATTTCTTTAAAATTTACAAAAATAGAGCCCCCTCTGGTGACCCCAGAATCAAATGTCAGCAGCTATGATATTTTCATTCATTTCTTTTACAACTTCTTTCCCCCTTGAATCTCTTTGTCTGGTTTCCAGGCAACCATGATAACATTTCTGCATAAAGAAAGAAAATATTCTTGACTCCATACTGATATTTCCAGATAGACTGGAAATGATCTTGGGAATTTCAAAGGTCTACAATTTTTACCAAAAATGTGCAAGGTTATGAACAAAAATTACAGCACCTGCAGTGCAATAGCTTTGCACAAAATATGTCTACAAACAATCAGCAGAAAATCTGTCTACAAAATAGGCTTGAATAGAGGAGGTTAACAGAAGTATCTGGGGAACAAATATCAATCTTTTGCAAGGATAGATGCTAAGAACAACATTGATAAGCTTCAAAACCATGGGAGGAGAAGAAACATTTATTTATATTAAAGTCTAAAAATCTTCTCACTAGTGCTGATTTTCCCTGAGCATCTGATATCAAGACGTTCATGATTTTCACAGTGATAACTGAGATGTAACTGAGCAGGCAGAAAAAGTCTTAAACTAGTAAATGTGATGATATTTTCTGTTTAAGAACAATATAAACTATGTGCACAGTAATATCAAGCTAGGGAAAAGGCTTGATGGTTTGCATCATCATGAATAGCACTGGACAGATAGAGGCATCAAAGCAAATTCAGATAATAGCAATAGCAATAGTAAGTACATTTCTATACTGCTTATGATAAAACAGCAGACAACGGTTGGGTGTTAACATGTGTAAGGTACACCAACACCGAGGCTCGCGTACTCTTTCTTTCCTTCTCTCCTCTCCTTACACAGTGATTTCTAAACTTCCTCAATGCATCTGTATCTAGCAAATGATTGTTGCCCACATTATAGTTTTACAATAAACCAGGCTCATAAATCTCAAACTCACCTAATACAGGGCTGTTTCACAAGTCATATTGATTTATTTTTCTGTTCACTTACCAAATATGGCAGATATATGGCAGGTATGAACTTTGACTCCTTTAAGGATTATTCCTGTACCCATCCACAACCCATGTAGTCATATCATCAGGGATGGCCCATGGTCTAAGTAAAGGAGGAATTTCTCACTTGAAAATGGTGAGGTGAACTACTCCCTTTGCTTGGGCCACTGGTACATAAAAAATAAATACACATTAAATCATTAGTTCCGTAGGAAAAAAAAAGATAAATAGAGGGTTAATATAGGATACTTAAAAATATGCTTTAGAATTATTTTTTTTCATCCATGAAGGCCTTATGATTCCATAAATGTGCATAATGGCAAATATAATTTTTACTATTCTGATTTGTTTGACCAATTTGTATTAGTAGTCTACATCATGCATTATTGCATTTATTTATACAGATAATTAACTTGCTGTTTGATAATTTAATAAAGCAATATTACTTTTACTGTTTCCACATTTTACGTATATTGCTAGTTGAGCTTTGTGGTGCCTTTTTATACATATAGGTAACAATCTGCATGCTTAGAACATATGCATGCTGGGAATAGTATATGGACTGGAGTTGCTATAAAGCACTCATGATTTGGAATGGGTAAGAATACAATTCAGTTTAGTTTTTTATAAGAATGTAGCAAAATTCACAAATGAGAAGTCAGACTAGATATTCAGAACAATATGTATTCCCTTACTTCTGGAGATGAAATTTCTTCACAGATGCATGCCTCAGCAATAAGTGACCAGAACTCTTCAAGGAATTTCATTTGTGGTTTAATGGATTTGTATAAGGACAGTATGATGTTGACAATGTTATCATTTTAAGGCCCATTATTTCAGTCTATAAAGATGGTTTTGGATCCCTTTAGTATCATTTTTTGCTCCCACAACCATAAATAATTTATTGTCATTAGCAAATATGACCACCTTGTTATACATTCCTCACTTCAGGTTTTGTGTCAAGAAAATCTCTGCACCTCATACTTTGTAGATACACATATTTTGCCTTTTGTGAGAGTAATTGGTCTGCAGTCCTGTATCTTCTGACATATCTCCAGAGATTTCCACTGCCCTATTGGTATCCCACTTGTTTTTGGTATTTTATTTGTCCCACGTCCTTTGAGAGTGGCTTCCACTTTATTTTCTAAAACTGTGAGTTCCTTAAAAAATGTTCTTCCTTGAATGAATCTGTCATCCTTTTCTGTCATTTGTATAGTTCTTCAGTATTTTGCTTCTACTGTCTTTTTTCATCTTCTTGATCATACAGTGTGTTCCTCAGCCACTCATATAGCATCCCCACTCTTGGTATGAATTTCTCTTTGATTTTTCAGACTTTGTGGAAGAGGTCTACTGTTATACTTTTTTTGGACGTCTATTGATTATTAAGAAAAATCTTTTTCTCTGTATGTACAAGTAGTTGAAAAAACTGCATTCAGAAATCAGTGTGGAAACCTTTAGCAAATCACACTATCTCAGCCAAAGAGGAAGACAGTGGAAAACCTCCTTTGAATAACTCTTTTTAGGAAATGCCTATGATGAGGTCACTGTTTCACAGAATCAACTTGAATGCACATACACAAACAAAAAAAAATCTGTCATCCCACTGTTTTCTAAACAAAAGGCCAATAAATGTTGCTCTTACAACCACTAGATGTACCAATATGGATTTCTACACTCCATATTGAATGTTGAAACCTCTCCCACATAGCATGGTTTACCATTATCTACAGAAGTAATAACAACTGTGTTTAAATCTGCCATCCTTGAACTTTTGCATCCCTATTTCTGGATCAGTCTATGATTATCTCATGAGGACATGAGATTCAGGAATAAAAGAATATACATCCAGCCATAATGTCCAAAAACTTAAGATATATATCTATAAACAAACTTACATAGGAGTAAGAGACTCCTGCAAGACTGTTGAGTGTTCACTATGTTCCAGTGGTGTCCCTAGGTTGGTGTCACCCAGCGCAGTAACTTATGGTGTTAACTGCCCCCATTGACCTCCTCCTTCCATTTCACACCATACAGAGATCTTAATAATGCTTTTTTGCACTCATGTTTCTCATAAATCATAATTCCCATATGCCACTGAATGTAATGCTAATAGTTGTGACATAAACAACTAGCAAAATTAAATTTATACCTTCAAATTACAATATCATATGCACAACCTAAATGTATTTACATATACATAGTGAAGATATGGTGAAAATGTGATGTTTTTAAAGAAAATGTAAAAATAATGACTTTTTTAAAATTCTTTTTTTTAAAAAAAAAATTGAAAATTGAAAATTTTGAATTTTGAAATTTTTAAAATTCTGGGGCCTCTCTTTTCTCCTCCCACTGAGGTTCACCCCATTCCTACCATATCTTAAAACATTTTAAAGGAAATCAGATTAATGTCACAGCCTGTTTTTGCCCAAAGGTAGGTGTTTGAGGAGCAGTGGTGTCACCCCACTTTAGGGTATCACCTTGTGCAGTTTGCACCCCCACTCCTCTAATGATGCCACTGCTATGTTCAGAGTGTCTACAAAATATATAATGTAAGAAATAATCAATGCAAAAGTAAACAAAAAGATAATTGTCTATTTGCAGCATGAGTTTTAGGCTCTAAGAACACTCAAAAGCTCATGTCTCTCCACAGACAAACAACAATGTTACTTTGATTAAATTAGGAAACAGACAAGTGATAAGCATGGAAAATCCGAATACATTTTGCCCCACGCTGCCAGGTCTATCTAGCTAACATTTCAAGACAACATTTCAACATTCAAGATTTCAGCCAAGAGGAGATAGTGGTGCCCTCTGGCAACAATTGCTTCAGGGAAGGATAGAATTGGCTGTCCAAGTAATGATAATATTTTAGTTCCCAAACAAAATGAGCACATTATGATGAACAAATTAAAGTGGAGTATATCAAAACCTAAGTTTGTCCCTCCTTTTTGTAGAAAGGATCTTTCAGGGAGAAAGGCCATCTTTTCCTGGGGATATTGCATGCCATTTTGTTGAGATAACCTGAATTATAGAGGGGTTGCAGGCTGCCAGAAATAGTGCAAACTGAGTCCACTTTTAGGGTTAGGGTTAGTGCTAGGGAATCATGGGAATTGTTTTTTTTTTCTGAGACACTGAGCCTTCTCTGTCAGAGAGCTGTGGTGCCACAATAAACTACAGTTCTCATGATTCCCTAACCCTAAAAGTGGACTCAATTTGCACTATTTCTGGCAGTCTGCAACCCCCCTATGTGATACCCAATGCTAGCCTTTTTCCTATGCATAGCAAGTGCCATGTGAAGAACACTTCATTAAGGGAGCTAACCTTCATTCACTAGGTTTCCCATTTCCTATTCAGCAAACTGTAAGGAGAAGTACTATTGGAGGAGGTAGAGTAGTGTAAGTACCTTTTCCAAGGTCATTCCTTCTACTTTTGAAGAGAAGCACTGGCCAGTGGAAGATTTCAAAACCTTAGTCTGCCTCTCTCCTTTGCATAGAAAAGATCTTCCAGGGAAAAGCTCAGAAGAAGGAAAGCTGGGGAGTCCCAGGAAGAGGGTTGCCACTCAGGAGTTTATATCCATGTGCTCATTTTTGGTCCCAAGCTGCATCAGTTTTTCCTGTTGTTTCTACAATATTACTAAATTAGAAGTTCCTACCATGGTAATGGAACAAGGCAAACACGATCCCTTATTTCCTCTCCACCAAGTATTGCCCAAGAATGGCCTGCTCAACTCTGGACTTGGTTTTCAAGCTGTGGCTACTTTGTTTTATTAAATCTCAGATAAAATATTAATAATAAATGCAGAGCTGTTGGCTAGTTATTATCAGCATGATTAAAAATGTGTACTTTATAAAATGTGCCTCTTTTTATTTACTGTGTATACTCATGTATAAGTCTAGAAATTTTAGACAAAAAATTGACCCCAAAAACCTGAGTCAACAGTGATGGGTCAAAGTAAGTACTGTACTTTAACTCTTATTTTTTTTTTTTAAAAAAAAGGAACAATCACCTGGTGAAAAACAAGAGTGCAATCTGTCCTGTAAGTGCTGATCCCTCCTCCCTCTATTCTCTCATCCATCCAGCCTTTAGTGTGAACCCAAATAGTTATGTCTGCTGGAATTTTGTAAGTTCTTTGGCATAGTTTTCCTTTGCTTCATTCTTTAGATCCTTTGTTACATGCGCCTACATTTTTTTCTTGAACTATCAATGGGTCCTATCAAAATCCATCCCATAACCTGTGCATGACTTATATATGAGGTCAACTTATAGTCATGTATATATGGTATGTCTCTATAATGCTTGTTTGTATCTTGGTTTGTAGCATTTTCATTTTCTTTCTACATTTGTAGAATCAAGCAGACTACAGCATTTGTTTAACTTAAAACTAAAATCAATTTTTGAAAAATTAGAATGCATTTTGATTTAGACCCAGAGAAAGATACAGTGAAGGAAGCCTCCCCGACGCGTCGGGAGGGGCTCTCATTTGCGTCG
>CM034706.1:65573958-65590645 GCA_020142125.1 Phrynosoma platyrhinos | reverse complement strand
GCCCAAGAATGGTAATAGGGAGACCGGTCTATAATTATTTCTCACCAGGGGATCAAGTGGTTTAACTACCGCTAGTTTTAAACTCAATGGAAATTTACCCTCCCTGAATGATGTATTAATTATAAGCTGCATCTCCTCCCTGGGCAGTCAGCCATGATAGGCAAGGATTAAGAGGGCACGTTGTCTTCCTTACACATCCAAAAAGCTTGTCCACTTCATCGGTATTTACAAACTCAAAATGATCCAGTTTAACGCTGTCCATGGAGTCCCTGGACATCTCTCTTATTGGTTCTGTTATAATGCCCACATCTAGATCGACCCTTATCTGAGAGATTTATCTACGAAAAAGTCATTAAAAGCATCACAGCAGGCTTTAGCTGGTTCCAATAACAAGTTCAGGATGGGAGGCAATTGAGTTAGTTCTTTTACCACCCTGAACAGCTTCGTTGGACGAGACTTTGTAGATGCAATACGTGCAGCATAGAAAGAATTCTTTGCTGCATCTATTGCCACTCCATAAGAATCCAACAGATTTATATGGAGTGTCTTGTCAGATAAATGTCAATGTTTCCACCAGCGGCGCTCTAGTCTTTGCATAGCCCGCTTCATTTGATGAAGATTTTCTGTATACCATAGTTTTTTATTAGAAGGGGGTTGGAAAGGACGCTCAGGAGTGATAGTGTCTACAGCTCTGATAAGATCATTATTCCAGGTATCAACCAGGGCTTCGACAGAATCGCAGTCGTTCCCAACCATAAAACCCTCTAAGGCTTCCTGGAACCTTTTGGGTTCGACCAGCCTTTGAGGGCAGACCATTTTAATAGGTCCTCCACCCCCAAGAGGGATATGGGTAGTAGCCTTCAGTCCCACTTTGACCAGAAAATGATCCGTCCATGACAGAGCAGAAGTTTGAGTTATCTCTGCCCACGGATATTCCTGATCCATACTAAAGACCACATTGAGTGTATTACCAGCACAATGACAGAAGAATAATCAGAAATCAGGATTGTGCCTATTGAATTGAGATGGAGGGTATGAGTATCATGACAGTTTCCATGGTTGCACTATCCACAATATATATTGTGCTGAGAAAGGTCCCTGGGGATGTGGAGTGGTGGAGAAAACAGGGACAGGATTTGTGATGTGAGGAAGAGAAGTAGTAATGGTTTTGGTAGGGGACAGGAGAGGCAACACTTGTGGGAGGAGAAGGACAGAAGGAGAAACATCAGGAATAATGTGTGTTGCCTGTCTCAGGTGGCAGAATTTCTTGTTTCACTGCTGGTCTTCCAGAAACCTTACAAGAATAAAAGCCCTGGTACTGCTTACTTCAGATTCTCAAAATAAAGCAAGTCAGTAAAAACAACCATAAAAGAGGCTTACATTTAGGATGTTTGAAAATACTTAGTGCCAGCATGGAAAAAGTTACCTATTGAATGCAATTTACATGTTGCCACTCCTAGTCTCAAAGGTGCATTTCAAATCTTTAGGGATGATAGAAAGATCAAATGC
The DNA here is from genome assembly GCA_020142125.1 of Phrynosoma platyrhinos. Classification (NCBI taxonomy): domain Eukaryota; kingdom Metazoa; phylum Chordata; class Lepidosauria; order Squamata; family Phrynosomatidae; genus Phrynosoma; species Phrynosoma platyrhinos. The sequence goes on along the minus strand of CM034706.1, from coordinate 65,589,136 downwards.
TACTATTGTTCCTTAAATGCTTGGATCCAACATGCAATTATTTTCATATGGCATTTGAATGCATTTTGATTTTACTTAATGGGATGTGAGAAGTAGAATAATATATAACAATTGCATGTGGCCAAATGGATGTATATGCCTTCAAGACAAGATGGATTATTTCAAGAAGTGATCATAAGAAATTTATCTTCTTGTCTAAAACAGTACTTTCTAGCTTTCATGGCTTTATTTGAGGACCATTTTTTCACCCATGGGAGTCATCTATTCATGTGAACAGCATATGAACTAGAGCTCAGAGATCCGAGATGAGGTAACATCTGTGTTCCCCAAAGCTTTAAAATGTACCTTGGATATTGTGGGAATTACAACGTGTAAATCTCATTTGATGGCTATTTTGTTCCATTTGGTAATATTGCACAAAAGTGAGATCATTACAGAAGGTCTGAATAGCACTGCTAACCCTGACTTTTCAATAATTCAGTGATGGACTATATTTTCAAAACACAATAACAGGCTTCCCCAGTACCACTGCAGCCACATTTAAATTTCTTAAGGCCAAATTATAACTCTGTGCTGAACTATAATCTTCTATTTTCATTTACTACTTCTCCACCTCATTATTCTAATGTGTTATTTAATTCCGCTCTAAATCCATCATATTAAATTAAATGACTACCTCATCATGGTGTCCACTCTGCACTTTTCAAAACTGACATGTGGCATTTCTATTCACACATTATGCTATGCAATTATTCAAATGAGAATGCCTGCAAGACAAAATCAACACAACCTGTACCAAAAAGAACTTGTGAGAAATCCTATATGTACTTTTTTGTTGAAGGTTTTTCTTTTAACACGGGGAAACAAAAAGGCAGAATATGTCATATGTGCACACACAAACAACAAACAGATGGAGGGATAGATGAAGACATAGATATATTAGTTTTATCCCAGTCTTGTTTCATTAACCTCAAGAGAGTTAAGCTGTAACCCTGCAAATTCTTGCCTGGAAGTAAGTTCCATTGAATTTAATGGACCTAACATCTGAATCAACATGTTATTGGATTGCACTGTAGTCTTCTCTAATTCACTCCAGTGAATGTGAAGTCTTGTTACTTAGCTTTCTTCCTAACACATTTTTTTTTAAATACAAGTACTATTGGCATTTATAAAGGCCATAAACAACATATTAAACAATGGGAAAAATAAACTACTACCTTATTTTCCTGCGTATAAGACTACTTTTTAACCTGCAAAATCTATGGTTAAAGTGGGGGGTCGTCTTATACGCCGGGTATAAGGATAAGGAGGATAGAGGTGCTAAAACTCTATATTTTGAGTGGAAAAAATGGGGGGTCGTCTTATACGCCTAGTCGTCTTATACGCCAGAAAATATGGTATATTCTTTGTTGCAATAAGCTACAAAAAGGAATCTATACTCTCTCTCTCTATGTTATATAACAAATACTTAAAGGGAAATACACAGAACATATTTTTAAGCTATAACATTAATGACATAAAGAAATGGAATCAAGGAAGAAAAGTTCTGGCAAAAAGGAAGGGCATCCAGAAAGCCAAGAAGTTCCTGAGTTTTAAATAGTGTGGAAAATATTCTACAAATAGCATCCAGATTTCCTTAAGGCTTTCAGATCCCAGTTTCTCATAAGTAATTTGTATCCCCCATTTAATCACACCATAAACCATAAATCTACTAAAGTCACACACACACACACACACACACACATTAATATGTTAAGACATTTTTGTGAAATTACTTATTCTTATGAGACAACCTATTGAGAAATCATTGATTCCAATAAGATTTCTGACTTCCAGTGGAAGAATGAGCCAAGGAACAGGTTCCCACATTTCTGAACAAATATGTCTGAACAAACTAGTGTCTTTTCTTTTGGGACAGACACACACACAGCAAGCCCAGAATGATTTTTAAAAACAAAAACAAGAGGCATGCTATAAGGAAGCAGCTATCAGTTTTGCAAAATTTCATTAATTTGGGCAATTTATGCAAAAAAATTTCTCATCTCTTGTTGATGCCAGCAGAAAGTGCCTCACAGTCTCACAAGTGAGAAGAAAAAAAGGTGATCTCTTGATCTTTAGCATTGGAAGGAGTCCCTGTTCACATAATAATAATAATAATAATAATAATAATAATAATAATAATAATAAAATTTATTTATATCCCGCTTAAATGGAGACAATCTAAGTGGCTTACATCAGTTAAAACCCCATACAACAAAATTAATACCCCAAACCACCCCCTTAAAACAATATTAAATGACATGTACCCATAGCAGTGTGAGATGTGGTGCTATCCTGCTTCTTTCCTTCAATTCCAGTAGCTGCTGCAAGATGGGCTGCTACTTTGCAAAACTTTACCTGAGGGGAACTGATATTTAGCAGGAGGAGCATCAGTTACGCAATTCAGCCACAAAAGAAGAGGTGGAGCTGGAAAGATGTAAAGATGCTGGTGACCACCTGTAGGCATCAGAATTGCTGAGACTGAGAGTTATGGAACTTGGGGGGGGGAACAAACTTTTTGTGGTGTGACTGGTCACATACTTTAGACCCAGGGAGTTGCGTTTTAGAGGTTCATCTCACAACTTGGAAAAAAGATGGCTGATGAAATAAAGTCAGGTCAGGCAATGTACTTAAATGATCAATGCAATGTAATGAGAAAGGACAGGATGCAGCATTTGAGGCTTGTTCATTTAGCAGGAAAAAGCAAATTAGAAACAAGAAGGCATGGAAGAAATGAATCAAGAGAGAGTTTTGTCCTTCTCTCAACATCCAATGAACCCGAATAGTGAGAGATTGAGGACAGCAGTATTTTCTCATACTGTTAAATTACAGAATTCATTGCATCAAGATGTGGTAATGGTTACTGACTTATACAGCTTTAAAGAGGATTTGACAACCTCATGCAGGATTAAAATGGATCTGTGGCTGTCACACACAATGGCTATATGTTTTCTTCAGAATCACATTCATGATTTCCATATGCCTCTGAATAGCAGTTTCTAGAGACAACAAGAAAATAACTATTCTCATGATATCCTCCTTGTGGCCTTTCCTCACATGGGCATCCCACTGGTCATGGTCAGAAACAGGATGCAAGACTAGGTCAGGGCTAGTCCTCATATGAGAGGTTGAATCCCTCACCTCAGACAGCAGAACAGTAGATTTAGCAAACTGCTGTTTCCCATCCCTCCTACCATAGCCAGGAAGGCCTCTCTATTGCCATTCTTGAGATCCCTGGCAGCTGCTATTTTAAAGCAGCTTGCATAACCATCTGGAGCATAGGTGGTCAATATTTACATAGGAAAGAGGGCACACAGCCTCATTGTGAAGAAAAGATACTAGACAACAAGGCATTGGAGTGCAGAGACAAGAGACCAAGAATGGTGATGGTGTTGGCAAAGTGATGAAGAGTGGTGCAAAAGGAGGGAAGGGTGGCGTATGGCAGAAGTTCCAGGGTGGCACATGAGCAGCTGCTTTAGGTGGCAGGACACATTACACCATCCTTGGACCAGTAGGAGTCTCCTTATGCACTTTGGTCTGACACAGTAGGAGTCTCCTTATGCACATGCTTATGCTGTGCAAAGATGTTAAAGATATACAGAGTGAGATAGAAAGGGGAGGGAAGTATCTTGCCTTTGTGAAATAAGCTAATATGGTATTTGAAGAAAGATGTAAATAATAGGCAACATTCCAAATTACTAAGATAACTTCTGTGGTTAGCAAGCCGATTTAGCTCAGCAGTTAACTGAGAGAAGGTCAACAGGTACTGAAACATTTCTCGATACATTGAACTTTTTCTATTTTTAAAGTGTTTTGATCAGACAAAAAGTGGTTTAAAATATCACCCAAGCCTCATTAAAGTTTGAAAAAAAAATCCCCATGGGTTCAACACAGAACATTCCAAAGTACAAGAGATCACCGCCCAAACTGGGCAGTTTGTCTTGAGGTGAAATGGTAGTTGCCAAGGTAACAATGCATGGAGGGGAATATGAGGGAACAGTGGATGTTTCATACTTGATTTGTCTTTTTAAAAGGTTTGTGTGGCCAATTACAGTGATTAGAATCACATAGAAAGACACCAAAGGAAAAAAGAACACAACATTTGATTTTAAAAGGAGTTCTTTCTATCAAAAGAATCAAACCAACACCCAACTGAGAAAACCTGAAGCAATAGAAAATAGATGTCACTTACCAATATAAGCTTGCTGTTGAGATAACTGTTTTGAAATGTTTTCATAGAGTCATAGGGCCTTTGCAGACTGCCAGAAATAGTGCACATTAAATTGAGGCACTGCCCTGGCTCAGTGCTAGGGAATCATGGGAATTGTATTTTTTTCTGAGACATTGAGCCTTCTCTGTCAAAGAGCTCTGGTGCCACAATAAATTACAGTTCCCATGATTCCCTAGCACTGAGCCAGGGCAGTGCCTCAATTTAATGTGCACGATTTCTGGCAGTCTGCAAAGGCCTATAGAATCAGAGTTGGGAGAGACCTCAAGGGCTATTCTTCCATGCAGGAATACACAATAAAATCACTCCCGACACATGGGCATCCAGCCTCTGTTTAAAAACATCCAAAGAAAAAGACTCCACCACTCTCAATATGACATCCCTTCAAATATTTAAACAGGGCTATCATGTCACCTCTTAACTGTCTCTTTTCCAGACTAAACATACCCAACCACGTAAGCTGATTTAGAGGCATGGCATCCTTATGATGTCAGACTACACTGTTTCAAGAGAAACTGTAGCTAGGCAGGAAGAATTTGCTGCCCACCAAAATTAACAGAGATTTTTACCTTTGGAAAACATTGTGTTACTTGTGAAAGGAGTGGATGATGATGAAAAAGATAGAAATATAAAGGATGGGAGAAGAAGGATAGTTTTGCACATACAAATGCATATGAGGGGCTTTGTATTGCTATGCCTTGTAAAACAACAACAACCATGTATTATTTTGGCTGCATCCACAATGCAGAAACAATGCAGTTTGACATCAGTTTAACTTCTTAGTTTGTAGTGGGACCAGAGGTTTCTGGCAGAGAAAGCTAAATGTCTCACAAAAATACAATTCCCAGAATTCTATAGCAAGGAGCCATGGCAGTTAAAACAGTGTCAAACTGGATTATTTCTGCACTGCAGATGCAGTCTTTGTGGATTTTGTTTCTTTCCAAAATCTGCTAGCCTGAAAAAAATGGAAAAAGGACTCCAAGGATTACTAATCTTCTGAAACACATGATGGGGATTATGTTGATTTGTAATCTTGATACAGTATTCATTTATGAGCTCAGTTGCCATATTTTGCACTCCCTGAAGCCTCTGGACTTTCTTCATGGAGTACATTACAGAAATCCAGATGCAATGTAACTGAAGTATGGATGATTTTTGCCATGGTTGGTGAACTCAGGGAATGTTATACCTTACATACTAAGCAGAATGCAGAGATCTTGTAGCACCTTTGAGACTAACTGAAAGAAAGATGTTGGCAGCATGAGCTTTCATAGACATAAGCCTACTTCCCCAGATGCATTTGGTGGGATGATTGTCCACCAAATGCATCTGAGGAAGTCAACTTAAGTCTACCAAAGCTCATGCTGCCAACATCTTTCTTTCAGTTAGGAGATTATCACATGGCCAGATCAGCTGTGCTGAGAGCATTGGGACATTTTTGAAAATTTCCTAAGATCGGGTGTTATTGCACACCTCCGTCCTAAGACCAGAGACATCCCGACCTGATTTTAGCCATCCCATCCACAATTTGTCCTTTTCCCATCCTTTGCAAAGAATGGTTAACTTCCATTCTTTGTGAATGATGGGGAAAGGATGGATTGGGGAAAGGATGGCTAAGATTGGGTCACAATGCCTCTGGTCTAAGGACATAGGTGTGTGATAACACCCGATCTTAGGAAATTTTCAAAAATTTCCTAATGCTCTTAGCCCGGGCTCAGCACAGCCAATTTGGCCATATGATAATCTCCAAAGTCTCAAAGAAGCTACAAAATCTCTCTGCATACTGATTCCACAGACAAACATGGCTATATTTTTGAATTCTGATGCTAAGCAATTATACAAAAGCACTCCTTCATTCTGTCATAATCTGGAAATCCCTGTGCATGGCTGTTGCAGTGCATATGGCAACAGCAAAATAATTTTTTGATTATCTACCCACTCTGCAAAAATGTGGAAGTGGCCATATTGGGGGGAGGGGGACTGCATCACTTACAAAGTAGGCTCAGGCATAGCACTGGGAGACATAGCTGCAGAGTCATAACTATGTGCCAGACGTACATCTCCTGATGCAAGATTCCAGCCACCACTTTGTCCGGTTTTAATTCTAGCTCATGAATAGGCAACAACTTTGCCAAATTAGCTATATGATAACTGCACTGACTCTCACTGAGTTTAGTGGCTCTTACTTCCAGATAAGTACAGGACTGAGAACTGAGTTTGATTTGAAACAAGGGGAAGCATCAATCAAAATGGAGACTATAGTCAGAAAAAGACTAAGACCTGGAACAGCAGCTATGAAGGAACTAGATACAATCTTTTAATGTAAATTTCAAAGCCAGAATCCTCCATGCCATAGTATCTCCAATTTCTATATAAAAGCTGAACAGTGAAGAAATCTGACAGGAAGAGAATCAATTCATCTGAAATAGTGGTCCTGGAGGAGAGTTACCATGGACTGATAAAAAGACAAATGAAGGGGTCCTAGAGCAAACCAAGGCTGAACTCTTCCTAGTAGCCAAAATGACTAAATTGAGGCTGTCATACTTTGGACATATCATGAGAAGACATGACTCACTGGTAAAGTCAGTGATACTCTGTAAAGGGGAAGGCAGTAGGAAAAATGCACTACAAGAGGATTGATTCAATCAGAGAAGCCACAGCCTTGAGTTTGGAATACCTGAGCAGGGCAACTGATAACAAGATCTCTAATTCCTGTGATTGCTCTAGGCTGAAGACAACTTGATGGCATATAGCAAGAACAAAGTTCTAGTTGAAAACTGCTGATCCAAGGAAGCATTCCCACCACTACCACCATCACCACCACCACCACACAAAAATCAATCTGGCATGTATTGAGGGAGGCTCTGAGAGGGCAGCAAGACACAAAAGCATTTATTTATTTATTTATTTATTTATTTATTTATTTATTTTGGAGCTGTACGTGGACAACAGGCCATACTTTTGCCTGCCCAGTTTGTACACACAGAGAGGAAATGCTGGAGAGGAATGGACCTGCTCTTTCAGTCCTACATTTACTAATGGAATCTCAGTATACATGTAGAAGAGATGGGAAGACAAATCTGTAATCACATTATGTACTATTTTTGTATTTTATTTTTATAGTTTTAATGTTTTATCTGTTGGGACTATTCTGTCTTAGACTGTATGAGAAAATCCATGAGAAACTGCCTTGAATCCCAGTTTTGGGGAAATAAATAAAGGTAAAGATAAGAAGAAGGGGAAGGGGGAAAGGGAGGAGGAAGGGGAAGTTTTGTGAGGTAGGAATTGGCTGACACTAATTCCTTGACTTTGAGAGTAAAGAGAATTAGTGTTACACCCCTTCAATGTACTCTTGGATTGATATCTTGTTGCAGTGAACTCAGGGTCCTATATGCAATCCTATTGAATCAATGGCTTAATGGTAAGTCAGCTGTTATGTTAATTCCACTGCTTCAGTGGGATGGTTGTGATTAGCAGTTGGATTTAGGCCCGGCGATGAATGAACATACACCCACAAATGCAACCACACCTTTGCATATCTCCCAGTTTTCAATACATTTGTGTCATCTTTGACTGTTTTAAAATTCAAATCCTTGCAGATTTCATTTAAATATTAATTTAAAACATTAGTCACATAGAACCCAAAAGTGTGGAATAAGGTATTGTTTCTTCTTGGTAATGAATGAATGGAATTATATTTTTTGAAAATTAGTGGATGAAAAAGAGAGAAGATCTAGAGAGGAAAGGCATTTTCAAGTTTACCAGATGACAGAGAATGTTCATGTAGAATAAAGAGCCATTCTATCCTTGGATGAGTAACTAAACATACCGCTTGTAACCTAAAAAAACTGCATATATTTTTATATCATATATCAGAAGAAGAGCAATTCAACAATTTCCACTACAGCAAAGCAGGAGCAGCCTTTGTATTACCCCATGCTTGTAATGAATATGACTTGGCATGTGAATGCAGAGCTTCCAATCAATAACAGGCTGTATGTTCAGCAGCCTTTTTCTCACAGCAGGATACCAAGTGGTCTATTGTAAAAGACATGAGTTTTTATGACCTTGCTTATATCTTTTTGTACCTCTCAGATCCCAGATGGGAAATGAAGGCTAGATTCTTTCTGAGTTTTGTGTACTCAGTCTGCTTTATTTAAACTTGTCTCAGATGCCATCTGCGTCCCTTTAATTGTCACCTGCCATCTGTCTCAAAGAACTACCCTGGTATTCTCATTTATATACTGGAAGTCTTGCCCTTTAGTATTTGACGGCCAAAACGTGAAACGTATTTAAAAGCTGATAAGCAGCACTATTATGAGGAGGTCACATATCTCCTTCACCAGTCAGCTCAAAAGCATTTTCTCCTGGCTGCTATGACCTACTTGTTCCCTGCCCCCATTCACTTCCTTTCCCTCTTGAAGAGATTGCTTCTAGACTGAATCTTTTATTGTGCATTCACTTTGGCACATTCACAGAAGATTGATGGATAGACAAAGGATCCAGAATACACCCTCTTCTGTTTGTAACCCTCCCATATTTTTCACTGCTTCTCCCAACATTTTTGTTACCACAGGAAATATTTTAAGGGGGGAAAGCTGAAATAGTTGTACAATGTCTTTTGACATTATGAACCCCTCACCTGGAACTACCTATGGATCTCTCCACCAAATAGCCATTCATTTGGGAAGCACTGGTACCAGCAATACTTAAGGAAAGTCAACTTGCATTTGAAAAAGGTCTGGAAAATAGCAATGGAAAAGTTGTAACCTGTGTATAGATTTTCAAAAACTGAATGAGCTTATCCTTTCAGAGTTACCCTATGCATTTATATTCAGAAGTGAACCCTGCCGAATGAACTGATAGAGTTTATTCACAAATAGTCATGCATAACAGAAGTAAGCTATTGCAGTTAGTCTGGAGGCTGATTCTCTGCTCCTAGGAACCCAAGGGCAAGATACCCAAATCTGGTTTTGAGAAATGATTAACACTGCAGGGAACTTTGCAACCACCACACCAACAGGCTTCTAGAAGAAGCAATTCACCTTTTTTTGCTAGGGAAAAATGGTTTGGAGAAGTCAAGCTCCACAAAAACTGCTATGACTATATGTGGCTCCGTGGACAAATTGTGCCTGCCCCATAAATAAAATTTCTTAGTTAGGGGGGTTGCAGACTGCCAGAAATAGTGCAAATTGAGTCCACTTTTAGGGTTAGGGTTAGGGAATCATGGGAACTGTATTTTATTGTGACACCAGAGCTCTCTGACAGAGAAGGCTCAATGTCTCAGGGGAAAAAAACAATTCCCATGATTCCCTAGCACTAACCCTAACCCTAAAAGTGGACTCAATTTGAACTATTTCTGGCAGTCTGCAACCCCCCTTAGTCCTCAAGTTAGGAAATAACTAGTCAAAATCACATAAATTAGCATATATTTTGGGGGGGGGGAAATTAACAAAAAGAGCAATGTAAGTATTTTTTTCTTTAATAAAGTGATTGAATTAATTTGAAATTTCAGTCTTAACTTAATTCCAGAACCAACTTATTAGTTGTGACCATCATTACAGACTGATACAGATGGAATTACCATTACATCTGGTGGGAACATGAGGTAGAGCCCTCAACTCAGAGTGCTTGATGAATACCTTTCTTATAAGGGACTCCGACAGGCAAGGATGCTTTCTAGCTGGTGGTAATTTACTACCTCTACCTGCACTGCCAGTTGATGGTTCCCTCCCAGCCAGCCTGTGTAGGTGTTTGGGGAATCAGGACACTGGGTGGCCTTGGGTAAGTCACAATCTCTCGGCCTCCAGGGAAGACAACTGCAAATCTCCTCTGAACAAATCTTGCAAAGAAAACCCCTTGATAGGTTCTCGTTAGAGTTGCCATAACTTGGAAACAACTTGAAGGCATGCAACAACAAGTATTGCATTAATTCCAAGGTTAAGAGATTTTAAATGAACAAGTGATAACATTAACTTGAAAGTAGTTTGTTTTGTTTTTGCATCCAGATAGTCATCCTGTGTTCTGCACCGGATGATACATAGATGCACTTCAGCTGTCCTGGGAAACTAAATTTTGAAGCTATTGAGTTTGAGGTTTTCTTGAATGTATGGGGGGTTGCAGACTGCCAGAAATAGTGCGAATTGAGTCCACTTTTAGGTTTAGGGTTAGGGTTAGGGAATCATGGGAACTGTAGTTTAAATGTGGCACCAGAGCTCTCTGACAGAGAAGGCTCAATGTCTCAGGAAAAAAACAATTCCCATGATTCCCTAGCACTAACCCTAACCCTAAAAGTGGACTCAATTTGCACTATTTCTGGCAGTCTGCAACCCCCCTATGTGGGAATCAATAGGCTTAAGGAACAGGTGCAAGAAGAGGGAAGATATGATAAGAAAGGGGAAAGATGAAGCAAGAGAAGAGTAGGGTGGTTAAAAAAAGGCTTTTTCACAAATTCAAAGTTCAGTGAAGCTTTTGTACACTGGATATTTTATTTTTGTGAACAATGTTTGGCATTTATATTGGTGGCTAAGAAGTTGGAAGTGATGTCACAGTGATGTCATTTCAATTTTATTTTTTGGAAAACTGCTTGATTTCAGAAAGTAATTCTCAGACAGCAATTATATTTCTGTTAACATTAACATAATTAATATCAACCTTGATATTAACCTTTATTAAATCATTATTTCATTTATTTCCAGGTTTCCAGGGCAATGTATATGCACACAAATATATGTACCCCATTACAGCTCTTCTGTATATCCTCTATGCCTGGGAATCATTCATTTTTAATGTGATGCAAGCATGGCTCTGACAGAGATAAAATAATCTTCTGTCAGTCACTCCACCTAACTCCCTTAAAAAACTTATTTATCTGAAGACAAAAACCTTGAATTATTCTACATAGTTATATTGCCAAAAGTCTACTAAGATATCACAAACTGAGATACTAGTAGCTTCCTGTGGGTTTAGACACTGTGTAAAATTAAAGTAGTTTGGCAGCACTTTAACTGCCATGACTCTATCTTACAGAATCCTGCGATTTGTCTTTAGGTGATGCTCCAGAGCTCTCTGACAGACCAGACCTCTCCAAAATACATATCCCAGGATTCTGTAGGATAGAGTCATGGCAGTTAAAGTTGTCTCAAACTGCTTTAATTTTGCAGTATGGCTACACCAACTGTGTCACAACTTCGTATTGCTTATCTATATCCATTTACCAACCACCATACTCCTTAAAAATGATGTCCACAGTTCTGTATAGCTAAAAAACAACAAGATAACGTTGTAATTGCTGCATGCTTACCAATAGCTTCACCTCATTTCTTGAAGGATCAGTGATTAACTGGCTTGCTTAGACATGGTAGTCCATTAAAGAATAAGAATGTTACTTGAATAATGTTCCTATGCATACATATTATCTTTGGTTTGTTGATTCTTTGATGGTACTATCTTATCCTGTTGTTGTTAACTGCCCTCATGTCAACTTCAACTCATGGTGATACTGCAAATGAACCATCTCCAAGCCCCCTATCCTCCACTGCTTTGTTTAGGTCTTGTAGATTCAGGCCTGTGACCTCCCTAATTGAATCTATCAATCCACCTTCCTCTCTTTCTGTTGCCTTCTACCTTTCCTAGCATTATTGTCTTTTCTAATGAGTCATGTATTCCCATGATATGGCCAAAGTACAACAGCCTCAGTTTTATCCTAACATAGGAGGGAAGCAGACAAGGGCCTCTGGGACGCCGCGGGATGGTGCGCCGCGGGACCGAAGCATCCGCACCGCAGCGCACCGTCAGCGCCCCTGAATTTAGCTCTCCTTTCAGAAGTCAGTGAAAGTGCGCCCCAAAAGCGTAGGGCGCACTTTCACTGACTTATCCGCCGCAGCGTATGCGGACGCTGCGGTGGGAGGTTGCCCTTGGAGCGCCGGCCGTGCAGAGGGCTGGCTGCTCCAAGGGCAACCTCGGGAGGAGGAACGGGCGCAGAGCGTGCGGCTGTCCCTCCTCTTCCCTGCCTCGGGGATGGCTCTATTAGCCGTCTGCCGAGGCCCATACTCAGAAATAGTTTCCACTGAGTTCAGCATCATGTGGATACATGCCTATAGAACTGCAAACTGAATAGTATGCACTTGGGGCAACAATGAAACACAAAGAATACTGGGAATGGAGCACATCCAAAATATCTTGAAAATAATAAGAAGCCAAAGCAGACTCTGAAGCTAAGCAGCAAGCAAATGTGTATATGCTCTTGTTCCTGGTGACATTAGACTTATATTTTATCATGGAAGGAATGGAAGGAATGATAGAGAAAAAGAAATGGGATTTCCATTAGAAGAAATAATCCAAAATATAGTTCATAAAGTGGAATGTTTAGTACCATCAAGTGTTTTGACTCCACTGAAGTAAAACACAAGTTTACACAATGAACTATGTAGGATCCGCCAAGAGCTGTACATGGAACAAGCAGAGTTTGAGAAATATAAAGATGGAATTAAGAGCTTTCTTGTTCTTGTATCAAGAGAACGAACAATATAATCTGGCCTGGCTTGGAGTGATCCTGCCTGCAAACCCATTTTTCTCTATTTTAGCCACAGGCTCTAGCCAATAGGAAAAATAGCATCAAGATTCACAAAAGCAAGCAGAGAAGTGGCTGCTGTTTGAAATGCACCACCACTTTCTCAATGGTTTGAGGGAGTGTGCTAAGGATTGCAGAGGCATACTAATGGCTTCCCATGCAGAGAAACAGCCACATGATTGTATTTCCCTTACTATGATTTGCTCTTATAAAGTTGGCCTCATAGTGTAGTTAATATGCCAGAAGGTTTATTTCATACATTCTTGTAGATTTAGTACACTGTTTTTCAAACATTTTTTTTTAAAAATGTGGTCATTGAAAAGATTATTCTCTGAGTATGTTACTGCTTTCTTTTTCTTACACTGCATACTGGGGGCATACTTAATCTTGCTTACTTTCCCCTTGATCATTCTATTCTTTTTGACCACACAAGAGCAGTTTTGAAATTATTAATGCTAAGTTTCATGTTGTAATAATACAATGGGCAGAAACCCTCTGTTGGTGCAAACCAGAAGAATGATTTTTGAAGGGAAGAAAATGTGTGTTTTCGAGAAAATTTGGTCTCTTTCAAAATCTTCACATCAGGCTGGCCCAGTGGGGTTCCTCACCCTTTGTGCCACCCAGTGCAGGGGTGCTGCAGCTAGGAGGGTGGCTAAAAGGGCACTCTTTGGCCTTTCCTTCCCTGTGGCACAGGAAGTATCCCCACAAGGAGGCCTCTGCCACCAAAGTAAAGCTGGGAGAGATCCCCTCACGAGAAGGCCTTCACCACCACAGTAAAGCCAGGAAGGGTGCACTAAGGGCTCTCCTTTTCCACCATGGCAGACTCTTCCTGGTGAGGAGACCTCCACTGTCACAGTAAAACCAAAAGGGGCACACTTGGCCCTCTCACCTTGCAGCAGGAGGAAGGCCTTACCAGGTGTCACCCCTCTTCTGGGGTGTCACCTGGTGCAGGCCGCATGCCCCTAATGACACCACTGAGCTGGCCATACCATTAGGCATAGCGAAGTAAGATACTTCAGGTATCTAAGTGTCATGCAATTGTATCAAATGTTTTGTTACTTTTGTGTTACTATATTTTCATTTCCATGTCACGCAGGGTGGGAAGAGAAGGGAAGGGATGAGAACAGAAGTAATATTTGTGGGATTTTCTGCTATGAATAACTCATCTGGCTATGAAAACTCTGTCTTGACTAGGGTGAGTGTGAAAAACTTTTGCTGCTCCAAATCAGGCAGCACAACACCTTGGGCCTGGTTTACCTTCTCACACCATTAACTTGAAAATTTATCTGATCAACATTCTTCAGTTAACTATACTCTTATCTCAGGAGTTCTGTCTGCAGTTTCACACAATTATACAAGATGACATAAGCTAGCAATAGCCATTGCCTCCAACTGTTCTTGGCAGGGACAGTCCTAACTATTTCTCTGTCATTCCACTTTTTCAGCTGTGTTTAAAATGTCACAGTTTCTCTTTTCTCCTCCCACTTTTCCTTTTTGTCCATACCTTCCATTTTTCAAGTGTTAGAGGGGTGGAGAAATCATGTTCTTTCCAGGGAGAATCAGGCAAAAAACCCCAAACTATTTTTTTTCTGCTGCTCCAGAGAGTAGAACACAAATCAGTGGATTCAAACTGCAAGAAAAGATATTCCATCTAAACATTAGGAATTTTATTTTGAGAGCTGTTCAATGCTAGAATAGATTGCGTCAGAGAGTTATGAACTCTCCTTTGCAGGTCTTTAAACAAAGATTGGATGGGCATCTTTCAGAAGTGCTTTAGTTGTGTATTCCTAAATAGCAGGCAGTTGGATTAGATGGCTCTTGTGGTCCCTTGCAATTCTACAATTCTGTGATTTTACTGCAGCCTCTCCTAGCTTGTCTGTTCTTTCCCATTAATAGCTTTTGTCATCTTGACCACACTTTGATGTCGCTTGGCCACATATTTCTCAGTTTTCTTCTGAGAATTGTTGGAAGGCACTACATGAGCTTGATAATCAGCTGAGCTGTCAAATATACACTGCAGTAAAATACTGCCAAATATTCTTTGAAGAAAAGGGACAAACTACATATTACTTCCAAGTATGGTGGTAATAAATGGATTGGGGCCAGAATATCAGAAAGTCTACCTCTTCCTGTCTGAGCTACTTATAGATCCTCAATGGAGATCATGTTGCATGATACCATCCTGAGAAGTTAGGCTGGTGGGTACATGTGAAAGGGCTTTCTCTGTAGCAGCACCATGACTGGAACTCCCTTGCAAGATAAACGGTGAAGGGTCTGGAAAACAAGATAACTAAAATGGTGAAGGATCTGGAAACCAAGCCCTATGAGGAATGATTTAG
>CM034706.1:65560685-65573858 GCA_020142125.1 Phrynosoma platyrhinos | reverse complement strand
CTCCACATGGCTAAAATATATGATAAAAATGGAGGACGTCCACTAACACTATGTAATCTATAGTAAGTAGATTCAGTAGAGACTAGGGCTCTAATGTTGAGGTCCTTTGTCATCCCACCTTTTCAGCTGCTTTTAAAATATCCCAGTTTCTCCCTTTTCCTCTCACTTTCCCCATTTGTTCTCAGTTTCCTCCAACAGCTGGGAACTGCACTCAAGGAATTTACTCAAAATTAATTCACCAAGGGGAGAAGGAAAGGAGGGAGGAAAATCTTCCCCTTCAACAGGCTGTGCAAAAGCAAACTGCTTTGGCCTCTTATAGCTTGTGTATTCTTGCTCAGTAATATCTTTTGACATCTTGACCACAGTCTGCTCTTGCTTGGGTACATATGTTCCAAGTTTTCAGCTGTGAAATGTTGGATGTTATGCATGTGTGACTTAATTCATTTGTATGTCCCCTTTCTCCCGAAGTGGGACCCAAGGTTGCTCACAGAAAGAGTCCCTTTAAAAAGCAGAACAATGAAAAATTAAAACCAGGGAAATTTAACTGTTTCTTATCCACTATGAAACCCTATTCAAATTGAACCTCTTTCCATGCTTGCAACTTTTATTGCAGAAGAGTCATCTATTGATTCAAATATATAACATTTTGACAATATAAACTGCAAGCATAGGAATCCAGTTTGGATTGGGATTACAGTGTGTGACAAGCAACACCTACTGAAATTCACTCTTCTGCATAGCCATTAAAGGGACAGGAACCCTGTTACCCATTACCCAGCACCCCAAGTGAAAGGCAAACACGTGGCCCTCCTACTAACACACACTCAAGTTATGTCCCTGTGGAGGCATTTGAATTAAAAGGAAAAGGAAGGGGGAAGAAAGGGGGTAATACAGTTGCTAACCATAACTTTATAATGGGCCTCGGCAGACGGCTTAATTGAGCCGTCTCCGAGGCCAGGAAGAGGAGGGGCCACCGCACGCGCGGCGGCCCTTCCTCTTCCTGAGGTCGCCCTGAACGCTTCCGGGCCACCGGACGTCCGGTGCGTTCAGGGCGACCTCCTCCCGCAGCGTCCGGACGCGCTGCGGGGGATAAGTCAGAGAAAGGGCGCCCGCCGCTTTTAGGGCGCCCTTTCTCTGACTTATGAAAGGAGTGCCTTTTTGGCGCTCCTTTCTGGGTCGCTCTAGGAGCGCCGCGGTGGGGCTGCCATAGCCCCGCGGCGCTCCGGACCAGAGTGTCCCAAACGCCCTGGTCTGCAGAGGGGGAATAATAGTAGTGTTCTTAATGCTGCCTGGGTCTTTACCTAAAACCCCAAATAGGTCCAAGACAGTGCTTCATTCCTTGCCATGCTAATGCTTCCATTGGAGTTCCATAACTCATAAACAATAAATGAACAAACTCATCAACAAGACATGAAGAAAACTGTAATATCTTGAAGGCACAATTACAAACTCATTGGAGAAAAAACTATTTAAGGAAACAGTGGGTGAAGCTAATGTTTTTCGTTTTGTTTTGTTGATTACTTTTAACATTGTAAGAAAGCTGCACATCTTTCTGAAGTTCTTATAGATAGGCCATGCTCAAAATGGCTGCTGCCATGTATTTTTTTAATCAGGCAGCACAAGTCGACAAATGTAAAAGTTTTGTGCAGCAACACAGATATCTCAGCTGAGAGGAAGACTCTGTTGTTTTTTGTGGTCTAAATGAGCATCCCTAAAGCCTCTTTGTTTTATGGCAGGATGAACATAACATACTGCCTGATCTCTGTACTGTGCCCACTTTGAAAGCTTCTGACTTACTGAGAGATATTAAAAAGTACACACTGTATTCCATTCCTCTTTGTTTCTATTTCCTTGTTTTTGTTTTTTGTTTCTACCTTACTGTCATTTCCATCACCAGTGCTGTGTGTCTCAACACTGAGTACCCTCAGGAAAAATACATAGTATGGCTTTAAATATTCTAGACATCAAACATTGGACTGTTATACAGATGCCCCTCTTGCATGGCTTTGTTTCCAAGATTCTCCATCTTCAGGTTTATTGTACTTTGATTCCATTTTAACAGTCATGACTTTGCAACCTCAGATTTTTCATCAGAATTCTCCTATAAAGGAAAAGTGTGGGGAGGGAAACTTCTAACCTAAACCAAATGAAACAGAAGGAGCCCTCTGATTCTGCTGCACATATAGGAACCATTTAGCAATAAATATCTTTTGTGCAGTCACTGAAGCAATGATATCACCAGAACAGAAAAATGTTCCAGAAAAGTTTTCCTTCCCCACACCATGTGGTAGTTTTAATAACATTGCAATATGAGCTACCCTTACACCAACATCTCATGTCTTGTTTCTGGGCCCACAAACTTTACTATGAACAAAACTCTACAAACATTAATTATTCTGTGGTCATAGATCCAAGTCCTGATACCTAGCACACATTTTAAACAGGCACTTGATTTGTTTTTTGTTTTAAAAATCACTGCTTCAGACGGAAGAATAGAAATATCCACCTAGGAGAAAAAGGAGGCTCAACAGATTTATTGGAAAGAAAGATTGTTCTATTCCTGGGGATGAAGACTCAAAAATCTGCTTCCTGCCAAGAAACCTGACTTCAAAGGCATAACAAGTGATAAACCCAAACCATCTTCAAGCAGACAAAAAGTAGTGCTTAGCTGCTATTTTGGTTTGTTTCTCTCATGCAAGTAGTTCTTTTTCTTTCTTTCTTTCTTTTTTCCACTTAAAGGAAGTTAAAAAGAAAGTTGCTTCTTACAAGATAAGCCCACATTCTGCCCTGGTGAATGTTAATCAAAAATCGACTGCATGTGAACGGAACAATTATTTCTCTTCACTTGAGGGAGGAGAGTAAGAGTGGAGGAAGGAGGAAAAAAAAAAACGTTCTTTTTTCCTGAACTTATTTTTGGCTTTTAAACTTTTGAAAATCTTCAGTAAGCTGATTTTTAAAAAAGTTTATTTCTCTATTTCTTTTTCTAACATCCAGTTAAAATAATTGAGCAAAGCCAAATATTTATCTGACAGCAAGCAGTTGGTAAACCACTCTTATCTTAAGCATCCATTTTCTTTTTATTATTTGGATGCCATTTTCCTCTTCTAAGTGGTGTACAGCACACTATGTTCTAGATATAGGATTGGAATCCATACTTAAACATAACTGGGAACTGTGAGAAAAACTTGTGATCCTCTTGGGATTGTGATTTATTTCCAACCTAAAGTATTATTAGCTCTTCATTTAACCACACAATCCTAGATAAATAACAATAGATAACCTGTTTAGACAAATGACACACAAACATGTGGTGTTTTCAACATTTATTATTCATGATTGTTTCTACTAACAATATCTTTGTGTTAAGAAAAGTATGTAAACCTTTAGATTCAGTACCTAATGACATCTACATGAACAGCAATGATTTCAAGTAAGTATTTCCTGTAACATGAGAGCCAGCATGGTGTGGTATGAGTGTTAGATGACTCTGGAGACCAGGGTTCAAATCCCTGCTCAGCTGAGGAAACCCACTGGGTTACCTTGGATAAGTTACACTGTCTCAGCCTCAGAGGACAGCAAAGACAACCCCCTCTGAACAAATCTTGCTGAGAAGACCCTGTGATAGGTTTGCCTTAGGGTCAGCATAACTTGGAAACAACTTCAAGGCACACAATGACTGTAATTGTTGTCAGTCTCTCATATCATTTTTGGAGAATTTTGGCCATTCCTCCTTACAGAACAGTTTCAGTGATATTTGAAGAATTACTTTGATGAACAATTTGCTTCAGATCTTGACACAACATTTTGAAGTCATTTAGATCTGGAAGTTGACTAGGCCTTTCTAAAATACAGAATTTCTTCTTCTGCAGCTTTTTTTGCTAGATTTGCTTATATGTTTTGGATAATTTCTATGTTGCATGAACCATTTTGGCTTCATTTAAGCTCTTAGGTGAATGGCCTCACATTCTCCTCTAGAATATATTGCAGAACTCATGGTTATATCAATGATAGCAAACTGTTCAGGTTCTGAGGCAGAAAAGCAGTCCCAAAACATCACATTTCCACCAGTTGGGGATGAAGTTAGGATAAGGTTCCTACTCAGGAGCTTATCGCATGGCAAAAAAGCTGGCTTACCTTGTCTGGCTTCAATTCTCTTCCAGGATACATCCAGGTGTTATCACACATAATTCACCACTGATTCTGCTGGCCGAATACAGCCTGGGTAAGACGTGGGTCCAAACCGTGCTCAGCCAGCCAATTTTCGAAGTTGGAAGCTTCCGACTTCAAAAATTGGCTGGCTGAGTGTGACTTGGACCTGTGTCTTGCCCAGGCTGTATTTGGCCAGTAGAACTGGTGGCAATGTAGGAAGCTCCTGCATGTGATAACACCCGGATGTATCCTGGAAGAGAATTGAAGCCAAACAAGGTAAGCTAGCTTTTTTTTTCATGCGATAAGCTCCACAATGTTTGTTTTTCTCTAAACATAATGTTTATCAATACAAACAATTCCTCTGCTAATACAAATGTGAAAATTTAAAAAATGACAAACATTCTTAGAGAAATTCATAGCAGTGGAAAAATCTTTAGTATTTGCTAATAGAATTAAATATGCTTAAACATCAAGAGGAGGTGTAGCCTGTATTATGATGTGTTTCAGTTGTCTCAATTGGGGAAATTTATAAAAGATGATGAATTGGGGGGATGCAGACCAGGGCGTCAGAGACGCCCTGGTCCGGAGCGCCACCGGAGTTCAGCCTCCGGACCGCGGCGCTCCTGCGGCGCATCTAAAAGGAGCACCAAATTGGCGCTCCTTTTAGATTTAAGGGAAAGTGCGCCCTAAAAGCGGCGGGTGCACTTTCCCTGACTCAAACGGCGCAGCGCATGTGGGCACTGCGCCGTGAGGTCATCCCTGGTGCGCCGGCCGTGCGGACGGCCGGTGCTTCTGGGGGCGACCTCGGGGAGAGGAAGGGGCGCCGCTCGTGCGGCTGCCCCTCCTCTTCCCTGCCCGGAAGACGGCTCAATTAGCCATCTGCCGAGGCAGTTAATTGCTTGTGTATAGATAGAAAGAAATACAATAAAAGGCTGTGTGGGAAACATATTGTAAAAAAGTGAGGAAATTACAATGAAGACTGGGGGATCAATTTAAGAACAAGTACAACAAGTATAGCAAACTGCTAGCCCCACTGTCATCACCCCTTTGTCCAAATTTAAAACACTACTTATTTAAAGAAGGAGTTAAATATAATCAATTTAAGGAGTGGAAGAGAAAGGAATATATAGAATAATTGATTTACTTTCAGGAGGCAAGCCTATATAATTAGACCAACTGAAAAAAATAAATTGAATCCAATAAACCCATCTTGGTTATATTTGATGCAAATAAAATATTTTCAGGCTAATTTAATCAGAAAGGGGGGTCCCCCAAAGAATCTAATCCTATTTGAAACAATATGCAACAATGGTATGAACTAAACTGAAGCAAGAGCATCAGAATTATATCAGGAGGCAAAATTTGACAAACTGAAATGGTTGAGATTGATTTGGGAGTCAGATAAGGGGACAGAGGTAAAACAATGGAATACCTCCCCTTATAAATAAATTTGGACTCAGAGTAAAGAGAACATCTTGAAAATCATTCCTAAATGGTATTGTTATTCACTTAAGCTATATACAATTAATAAAGGAGGGACAAAAGTATATTAGAATGGGTGTGGAGAAATAAGGGATGGAGTTATATGTGGCTAACTGTCCTAGAGGTACAAAGATTCTGTGCTGAGGTCTTGATTTGGTTAGGAGATTGGGAGAAAAAGTACATTTCAAAAGAGCATTACTCCTGATTTCCTCTCTGTTTGAAAATGAGAATAAAAATTTGCCTAATGAAAGAAGATCTTATATTATTTATGTTATGCATAGTGCAGCTAGAAATAGTGAAAACCTGGGAAATTCTAGAGAACTTATCAATAGAGAATTGGATAAATACAATACAGACCATCGGTTTCTAATAAAAATTAACATATAAAGTTAGATGAGCAAGAGGACATATAAAAGAAGACTTATTTGACAATATATGGAAGCCATATGTAAGTTTCAGAAATACTGGATTTAAATGTCTTAATGAACAAGTGAAATTTTGGATTAATAGCTGGTGAACACATTTCTCAAGTATTCAGAGGTGTGTTTTGAAATAATTATGTTTCCAAACAACCATATGGTGAAGACCACACTCACAGTTTATGGGTTTTTTTTGTGGATTTTTCGGGCTGTGAGGCTGTGTTCTAGAAAAATGTATTCCTAATGTTTCGCCTGCATCTGTGGCTGGCACTTTCATCTCTGAAGGTGCCAGCCACAGATGCAGTTAAAATGTCAGGAATACATTATTCTACAACACAGCCTCACACTCCCAAAAAACCACAAAAACCTATGGATGCCAGCCATGAAAGCCTTCAATTTCACACTCACAGTTTATGACCTTTCATAGAGTGATGTTTCTCAAACATACCCATGCAGACCTACTTAATTACTTAAGCACATGGTTCTAACTATTCCCTTTAACTGAGCTGATGGAAACAAGATTCTGCTTACTTTTGCACTACTTTTGGTTGCATCTGTACTGCAGGAATAGTGCAGTTTGACACCGCTTTAACTGCTGTGCTAAGTGCGGTATGCCTCTTTTGACAAGGCAGTCTGACTGGTGCAGTCATGTGGCAAGATAGCCCTCATGGCCAAGTATGTCATCCAGTCGGCATTCCAACTGTTGCCTGTCCATCCTGATGATTTCTGCCTCTTCAAGTTCAAATTTGAAGGGCAGTAGTACTTAGACAAGGCCATCCCCATGGTCTGTTCTGTGAGCTGTATGGCTTTTGAGAACTTCAGTTTCTTCCTGGAATGGGAAGTAAAAGACCAGGCTGGTTCCCCTCTGGTGACCCAGTACTTAGATGACTTCCTATTCATCAGGATGGCTGGGGAGGAGGACTGCACTAAAGTCTTGGCCACTTTCCAAATATTGGCATCTGGGAGTCCCCCTTGTGGCAGAAAATACTGAGGGCCCCTCCACTTCCCTCACATATCTGGGTATCCAGCTTGATTCTGCAGCAGGCATATCTTGCCTACCAGATGACAAGCTCTGTACCCTGATAGCCATGATCCAGGCCACCCTCCAGGCCCAGAAAGTGACTCTTAGGGACATCCAGTCCCTCCTGGGTCACTTGAATTTTGCCTGCAAGGAGGTCTTCCCTGACAGGGCATTTTGCACTCGCCTGGCCAGGATTATCACAGGTTTCAAGCTATTCCATCACCATTTCTGCATCACCAGGGGCATAAAACAGGACCTCATGTTATGGCTGGAATGGCTCCAAGATTATAATGGCTTCTCCCTCTGGCAGTGCCCATGGGACATAAGACATGACCTCCACATCCACTCACATGCAGTGGGGAGCCTGGGCTTTAGGGTCTTTTTCCAGGGCTGCTGACTCAGCCACTGGGTGCAGAAAGGGATCCTCCAGGACCTCACATTTTTAGAGGTTTTTCCCATACTGGTAGCAGTTCACATTGGGGGGGGGGGGAAGATACCTTTAAAAACAAGTCTGTTTGTTTCCAGTGTGACAACCAGGTTGTAGTCAGGATCCTCAATTGCTAATCTTCCAAGTCTGAGCAGGTCATGCTCCTGGTCCACTATTTTGTTTTGTTGTGCCTATGAAACAACATCACTTTCAAAGCTTGTTTTGTACCAGGCCACGAAAATAACATAGTAGATGTTCTTTCTCATTTTCAGAAAGCCAGATTCTGGTATTTGGTACCCAGAGCAGACCTCTTATCCATGCCTTTCCCAGAGTAGCTGTGGGATCTTGGAAGCTGGTTTTCAGGACCCTTGTGCATCCTTTCTCATCAGGAGGGCCACTGAGGGTTGGAGGACATCCTTGAGGCATGTGGATGGGAGTAGGCCCATTTGTTTCACATTACTTTCTAGGCTCTCTTGCCATTTTAAAGAGAGTATGTCATTCCAGAGTGGAGGCCTGCCTTTTCTGAGCTGCCTTTGTCACTGCATTTTTGGGGTCCTGCAGGTGGTGAGTTGGTCCCCTCTTCCAAGCATGAATGGGCCAGAGAGCGCTAAGGTGGGAGGATGTGTCTTTTGTTGGAAATGCTGTGTGGTTAGTTCTTCACAGGTCCAAATGTGACAGATGGGCAAAGGGTCCACCATCAGGCTTCAATGGCTTCACAGATGCCAGCTCTGTCTTGTCCAGATGAAACATAGGTACTTTGCATCCTGCCCCCTGCTGCAGGCAACCTTTTTCTCCATAAGGATGGCCCTCCACTCACCCAATTCCAATTCATGACAGTGCTTAGGCTGGCCCTGCGATGCATTGAGTTGCCAGCAGAGGAGTTTGGGGGACATTCCTTCCACATTAGTGCTGCCAGCAAGCTTCAGGCTGTGGCTTGCCTGTTGATGTCGTAAAACGATTGGGCAGGTGGAAATCTAGGGCCTTTGCCAGCTATATTCATCCAGGCTTGGACTGTTGCAACAATAATCCCTGTGGATTCTGGGGTGTAGTTTTATTCTTTGGGTGTTGTACAGCTTTCAGTAAAGGGTTGGCGGTAGGGGCCAGCCTTTTGTGGGTGATAGCATGGGCTATGGATCTGGTGGGCATAGTTATCTGTGCTGCAGAGCATAGATATTGGGAGTCCCAGGGAGATCTGAGGGTGCTGGGAGCCAGAAGGAGTCACTAGTGAGGGGGTGTAGTCCTTATGAGCATTCCCTGGTGACAAGGGGCAAAGATGTGAATATCCGGTTAACCCCTTTGTCATCCCGAGGCCTGGCCATGACTGGACAACAGGGTTCAACAACCAACAGTCGGGTTGGTCGATGCTAGATCTGGACCCATGCTTTGGGCAACCCCAACCATCAGCTGTACTTAATAAAGTTGTGGCCTTTTCCTTCCATATGATTGTCTTGTGTGCTCATTTTGCAGTGCCCCTTCCCCTGCAGCAGAGACAGCCCAACTCACTAGGCCAGCAGATTTGGTGGTGGTGGGGCACCAGAATCTGCTGTATCTCCCTGGCCACAGCCCCAGTGCCCTCCCACCTGGCATTGGGGCCTCTGCTTTGCCCCTACTGGTTGGCTGGGGCCTCCTGGGGGGGGGAACTGCCAGAGGACTACAACTCCCAGCATCCTCTGGGGCTGAAAGTGGCTCCTCATGCAGCTTATCCTTGTGATATAAGGCCATGTGGCCTTGGTAGCAGCACCATTTCAGTTTGGATCTCCCCTCCCTCCCACCCTGTACTTTCCAGGGAGGTTTGTGGGTTGCTTTCATAACTTTCAGGGGGTGGTAGCATGGGCTATGGATCTGGTGGGCACGGTTATCTGTGCTGAGGAGCACAGACATTTGGAGTCCCAGGGGGACCCAGGGTACTGGGAGATAGAAGGAGTTGCCAGTGTAGGGGCAAACTCCTTATTAGAATCCCCCATTGAAAAGGGATGAAGATACGAACATGAGAATATCCAGTTAGCCCCTTTGTTATCCTGAGGTCTGGCCATGGCTGGGCAACAGGGTTCATCAACCAACAGTCGGGTTGGTCGATGCCAGATCCAGACCCATGCTTTGGGTTAACCACACTTGTCAGCTGTACTTAATAAAATTGTGGCCTTTTCCTTCCATATGATTGTCTTGTGTGTTTATTTTGTGGTGCCCCCTCCCCTGCAAAGAGTGATTTTGCAGAAAAGAAAAAGTTACCTTGCAATATATGGAGTGAGGAACAGCCATCCCTGTAAGAGTTTCTCCCATATACAGCTTGAGGGAACAGGCATTTCCATATTTTATAAATATACACTTTAGCAGTGGTTCCCATATTTTATTATTTTTTCCCAAGATTTTTTCTTGAAATCCCAGAGCTTGGAGACTATTTTTAGCAGCTAAAATTACTCCAATAAAAGATATCTCATATAACAAAAATATTATTTGTGTGTCAGAAAAGCCTTATTCATACTTTTGCAAACAGATTGCATTTCTACTCAAATGCAAAAGGTGCAACAGAGGATAAAAAGCCACATAATGTACATACCTGAAGCTCTGTATAGTGGACTTTTTGGAGAATGTAGGAATAGAGGGGTAAATAGAGGGGTAAAACAACATTTACTTAAATGCCATTGATCAGTTGAGTTCAGTTCAGCTGAAGCTGAAAATTGGTGTTTATACTGATGTGATCATATTGGATCAAAGAAAGTTTGTTAATGATAAAAGGTTAAGAGAAAATTATAAATTTACCTACATTAATACTAAATTTAAAGATCAGTTAAAATTATGAGATATAGCCAATGAATTAATTGGACAGTTCTCTGTCCACAGATTTACAGTCTAAATAAGATGAGGCACACAAGGAAAGGGAAAGATTAAGGGTGCAAATGCATGGACAGGATATAATGGCCCAACCCTGTTGTATTCTGTCTGTGAATCTGGCCTGTTCCCACCCTTAAGTCTGTAACTCTCATCCCTTCTGTTTCTGTATTTAGTACCTTTGAAACTATATTTTTAGATACAAAAATCAAGTCTATTCTAGAATACTTTTTATAAACTGCTGAATAGTAACAATAATTCTTTTCATCCCCTTTAATCAACCTCCATATGTCTTTTAATTCTTTTCCATTCATTATCTTGTTCAGGGGTGTAATATTACTTGATCTATCTTTTATTGTTGGATCTGATTTATCTTTGCATTTATCCATAACCATATTAATATCTCCTGCCATTATTGTATAGTCTCCCTGCATATCTTCCATTTCCTTGAATACCTTTTCATAAAATTCATCCATAATCCCTGTCAGGGTGGACAAAGTGTGGCTGTCTATATGTTGTTAGATTACAGCTCCCATAAACCCTAGCCAGAATAGCAGTGCAGCCCAACATCATCTGGATCAGTGCACTTTGTCCACCCCCGATCTATACAATATTTAGGACATTATATCTAAATGAATGAATCTGGTTGCCATAACCACAAATAGGACTCTGACTTCAACTGGAATTTGCCCAATGAGTGTGTGTGTAAGAAAATACAGTCCATACAATAACATTTCATTTGGGAAATGCCTGTTCTCAATGCACACTGATGTATAGGGTTTAAGGGGAACTGTTGCTGGCTTTCTTTCTTAATTTTCAATTTGGAAAAAAATAAATAACATCACAATTTTGTTGTGATAATAAACACAATCCATTAGTATAATTCATTTTACAAATTGAAGTACTGTACTGCTCAGAATTATCATTATCTTCTATTTGTTTGCCACTTTTTCACAAGATGGGGCTCAAGTCCAATTCAGCTATAGAAATACTGTGTACATAGCCAAATAGATCCTCTTTCAGCAAACACGATAAGGGGTATACCAAAATTAATTTGCAAGCTTTGATTGGAGTCAACTCCTCTAGCTTTCCTTCCAGCTCTCACTAGGGTCTCTTTTCTGTATCTCTTCCACTTTTCTCATCTAAAAGAGTAAAGGCTGCTAACTCCTTTCCCTTTAAGCCTCATATTCATTCACAATTTTGTTGTGATTATATTACTCAGTGTCTCTTCACCAAGCAAGCATATCTTCAGAACTGGATTAAGGCTGGAGATGTTATCCAGCTCAGGTCCCAAGCCTCATTTGCAATATGAAGTATGGCCCCTCCCTATGCCACACTCCTTTATGCCCTTTGTATGAATTCAGGAGCCCTGAAAATAGTTTGTTTTAATTCTCAAATTAGTGTTACATATTCAACAGTTCTGGAAAATGTCTGCCTTTGTTATTTTTGTTTATGAATATCAGACAACATTAGAGTTTTACAGGTTTGCTAGCTATTTTGTAAATTTGTGGGTCATTAATAAAGGGATTATCTTGCCAGTGCATTGGACAATGGTGGTGGTAGTGATTATGATTCTAATGGACCAATATGTCTATAAAAGGACCAATTAACTTTACAGCTTTATTTTTTTCCAGCCTTTTTCATTGCCAAATAATGAAAAACCCCTACAAATTCAAGATGCCTAGGTGGACATAATTGTTCTTAATGTTGTTATAGAATACCTATAGTTTTTTCAAAATATTAAGTGCTAAGTTCTTGAAACCATTTTTAATTCCTGCAACAGTCACTGATTCGCTGCCTCCTCCCCATGCTAGCAACTGTGTAAGATAGATCAAGCTGAGAAGTACTGAATGGTCCAAAGTCACCAACTGGGTTTTATGGCTCTATGGCACTCTTAGGTACCAATCTAACACTATAAACATGCTTTCATTTTACATAAATACATTTCAATAACATATTTGCAATGTAGGACACTTTTCTATCCATAACCATCCGTCTTGCAGTTTAACAAAGCAGGATTGTAGAAATTTCTCTTTTCTTTTTTTAACTGTAATTTTGATGAGCAACTAAAAAAAAAAAAAGATCTTAATCGTCTCTATCCTACTGGTTACTCCTGTCTAGAATGGACCCTTTAAATCATTTGTTAGAACAGAGAGTCAACACAGAAGTAAATCCTGTTGATTCAATGAGTCTACTGTACTTGGGACTAACAGGATTCAGGCCGTTGTATTCATTGAAACATATATCAGTGAATATTTACTTAAAATTTGGGAAACTTAAAATATTCTTTTTAATGAAAAACAAAATGTTAGTGACTCAGGATGTTTGGATAGATACATTTTGTAAATGCACAGAAAATTGTTTTTTTACAATTTTGAGTTCACATCAATTTCAAATGTTTTTACATCATTCTAAAGTCTTCCAGATTTTGTAGCTTTTCCAGATATACAGAAATGTCTGGCTTCAGGCTGTAAGCTGAGCTCCCATGCGTTGGGATAGCCTTCTCCAACTTGACAGTTCCCAGATGTATTGGGCTCCCACCATGCCCAGGCAATGAATGTATTATCTTCTAGTGTATGGGAGAGAGGAAAAAAAAAACATTCTAGGCTGGAGGCAGACAACTTTCAAACAGGAGCCTTTTTGAAAGAACCTGTAGCTAAAAGTGGTCTCCTAATGCGTTCTCAATTGTCTAATGCGGTAAATGCTGTGGGATAATCTGTGTGCTCAGAATGTTACTATTGTGTTCTCAATTGTAAGACCCCTTCCCATATTGTTCTGTTCCAGGGACTTGATGGGAACGTGAAGTCGTAGGCTTTCATGGCCGGCATCCATAGTTTTTTTTTGTG
>CM034706.1:65536267-65550885 GCA_020142125.1 Phrynosoma platyrhinos | reverse complement strand
GCTTTGACCACTGAGGGGTATGCACTGCAGTTTGTGGGGGAGAAGTGTGTGATTACCAAGAATGGTGAGGTTTGTGCAAAAGCTGTAAAAAGAGATAGAATGTATTACATGCTACATAAGGCAGAATGTGCAATTGTTAACAATGTGTCTTTACATTCAGATTGTGCTCATTATTTTCACAGAGTGATGATCATATTGGTTTCAATAGTCTTGGGAAACTAGGGGAAGTGTGTCCAGATTTCAAAATGTCTCCCTGTTCAAATCACTTGGAGTGCTCAGTTTGCAGTAGGATAAAGTTGAGGGCTTTTCCTGTGGCAAAATTTAGCAAGTGCATAGCACAAAAACCTTGTGAATATATTCATGCGGATCTTGCAGGCCCGGTGAAAAAGTTGCTAGGGGGCAACAAATATTTCATGGTAATTGTGGACCATTGTTTTCTTATGTGATGCTTCTGAAGGAAAAGAATGAAGCGGCAAGGAGTTTCAAAGATTTAACATGGTTGAAAGAGAGTTTGAATACAAAGTGGAGTCTTTGATTACAGACCGGGGAGGAGAATTCTTATCGCACAGTTTGAGAAACTGGTTGAGAAAGAAAGGAATTCACCACAACATCAGCAATCCTGCAGTTCCTCAGGAGAATGGATTGACGGACAGGAGAATAGGTGTCCTAAAGCAGATGAAGGATTATATGATGTTAGATGCAGAAGCATCTGAACATTTGTGGAGTGAGGCAATTCTTACAGCAAATTTTCTGGCAAATCGACTTTGGAATTCTGCTGTAAAGAACACCCCTTTTCATATGCTTTATGGATGAGCACCTAATCTGAAATACTTTAGAGTGTTTGGGCAGTAAGCAAATTTGTATGTGCAACAAATTTCAGAAAGAAAAATGAGCCCAAGTGGCGGAGGTTGATGTTTGTGAGATATTCTGGGAATAGCTACAGGATTCATCTTGGTGGTGGAGAAATCTTGCTATCCAGAAGTGCCAACTTTGAAAAGCATTTGGGTTGGGAGAGATTGCATTCCAACAAAGAAGTTTTCTTTAAGTTGGGGCAGTTGGAAATGAATACCAGAAATGGAGGGGTGGTAAAACAAGAATCAACATCCTCAGACAGTGAGTCTAGCACATCAGATCAGTCAACACAAACATGACCAACCACATCTAGTATGTCTGACACAAAGAGACACAGAGATAGATAACTTCACACAAGTTCTGACACTGAAGATGAGGGAGGTAGAACAAAAATGTTTTTACCTAGGAGAACACAACAAGTGAGGAAGCCTCCATTTTGTAGTATGGGAAGCTAGAGTTTGTACAGTGGTGGCTGATGAGCCTGAACATTTCAAAGATTTGCAGAGTTTTCCTGATGAGGAAAGGGAGAAATGGTTTTCTGCTATAGAGCAGGAAGTGTTTGAAATTGTTGAAAGACCTAAAATTCACAAGGTGATAGGTTGCAAATGGGTTTACAAGAGAAAAGAATGACAGATGGTAGGCAGAGATACAAGGCTAGATTGGTGGCAAAAGGTTTTGCTCAGCAGAGGTTTGAGAATTTTGACAAAACATTTTCTCCTACAGCTAAGCCTGAGAGCCTGAGATTGGTTTTGGCTTTAGCAGAAAGGAGGGGTCAATTGGTGCAACATTTTGATTGTGAGACTGCATATTTGAATGCTTTTCTTGAGGAGGATGTGTTCATGGAACAACCTTTGGGTTTTGAACAGGACAGTGATAGAAAGGTGTACAAGTTGAAAAAGGCTTTATATGGTTTAAAGCAAAGTGCCAGGAGTTGGAATCTTTGTAATCATGAGGAGTTAGTGAAACTTGGTTACAAATGCAGCATTGCTGATGCGTGTGTTTACACACAGTGATGTTATGTTGGTTATTTATGTTGATGACTTGTGTGTAGCAGCAAAGCCAGAATGGGAAATTCAGGCAGTAAAGAAGGAATTGTCAAGAAATTTTGTTGTCAAGGATTTAGGTCCTCTCAGATCCTACCTTGGGATTGAGGTTCATTGGACTGAGGATGGCAGATGTTTATTGAGTCAGCAAAAGAAGATTGAAAGGCTGATTGAGAAATGTGGATTGCAAAGTGCTAAAATAGTGAAAAGCCCTATGTCTATTGGTTTTGTAAGTAATGTAGACAACAGGTGAGTTTGAAAATCCGGAATTGTTTAAAAGCATTGTTGGAAGTTTAATGTTTATAGCAAACAACACTAGGCCAGATATTGCATTTGCAGTTGCGTGATTAGCAGAAAAGCAAATTGTCTGAAAGTTGAGGATTGGACAGCTGTCAAACATTTATTGAGATACTTGAAAGGTAGCATAGACTGGAAACTGGTGATACAAGACAGCATGGTTGGGCTGGAATGTTTTGTAGATAGTTCATTTGCTTCAGAATTACATGACAGAAAGTCAGTCACAGGATTGTTGATCAAGTTTGGAGAAAGTCCAGTAGTTTGGCGTAGTAGAAAACAGATTAATGTAGCATTGAGTACAGGTGAAGCAGAGTTTGCAGCTTTGTTGGAAATAGCCAATGAGATACAGTGGATTAACAAATTACTTCAGGATTTAAATGAGAATTGTTCTGAGCCTGTTTTGATTCATGAGGATTCACAAGCATGCATTGCCATGTCAGACACTGAAAATTTGAAGTGCAGAACAAAGTACATTGGTGTGAGGTATCAAAATGTCAGAGAATTGATACGGAAAGGAGTTGACTACAGTACATCAAAACACAACATAATTTAGCAGATAGTAAAACATAAGCAAATGTCATGTCTAATTGGGATGGCACTTTAAGTGCGCAGTTCTAGCCACTGAGCTAAGAAAAGTTTCAATACTGTAAATAACATATCTCACACATCTATTCATTTTGGAGGGGATATGGATGGGATATTCAGTCAAAGTGGAAATGTAGAGATGTGTGAAAAAAAATCTCTTCTGAGAAAAGTGTCTAAGCAAACAAAGAGGACTCAGCATGCAGGTGTTATGAAGCCAAAACAATCTCACACTGAACAACAAAGCAAGGACGTTAAGCCTGGGAAAAAATGATGCTGGAAGGTAAACGTATGAGCTCATCTGGTTTGCATGAGAACAAGATCACATGGGGAGTGACACACAGCTAGGGGCTGTCTAGAGGCTGGGATAAAGCTGATCATCCTATTATTATGTAGGTTGCCACCCAGGAGGTGGAGTTATGTTTTGGGCCAAGGGTTCCATTGTTCTCTTTGCTAAGACCTTGACTTGCTTTCAACTCAACAACAACAAGTTGTGATCCTATGGTTTCTATCATCTGCAAGATGGATTGTATATAGTTCTTTTCTGTTTTTACTATGCAACAATAAAACTTTACTTTGGATTTACAATTGTGTCTTCATGGAAACAGCCTTTCCAGGATGGCTGGTGAAATGAAGCAGTATTCTGATCTCTGCTACATCTACATCACACAAATCAACAATAATTACCTAAAAGGAGGCTGCTCCAACGATGAAGGAAGATAGCAAGTCTCAACCGAAAAACGACAATAGGTAGAGCCAGTGACTCTAGTCAGAGATCACAATGGCACAGGGCCATCATGAAATATATCTAGAGCCCCCCATGCCTTAAATTTTGGGGAGCATTTATACCCTTAAGCCTTGGCTGAGGCGAAGAGTTGCTATTGTCTATCAAAGGATTCTGATTGCTATGCTTTGAAGTAGACAATTTCCAAAAGAGGGGAGGCTGGATGTTGATGTTATCTCACCTTCAGCTGGACACATCCTGGCTGGTACTCATGAATCTTCTAGGTGTAAATGTCCTACTCTGCAGCTCCTAAGCCTGGGCTTTTTGATCTGCAAATGGTTGTAAATGCAGATGTAACTGTTTGGAGTGCCTGCATGATGTGCTCGCTTAGAGCTCATGGTGATGAAGGCTCCTTTCAGCATTGGGGTATGACAGGGACCCAAAGGGGTCTTGATATCAAACCAAACATCGTAACACCATGAATTGGAAACAACTTGAAGGCACACAACAACAACAAAACAACAAACCAGAATTCAATGAATTATATATACTCTTTCCCAACACTCCTTGAAATCTAATTCCTTAGGGAGCCATAGATGTTAGCCATAGATGTACTCCTTCTAGACCCTATGCCTCTGACAGTAGACTCTGTAGACTTCAGCATCTGGCAATGTTACATGCCATTTCAGAACAAGGTAAGACATTCTCTCATTATCTTCTGATTCATGGGTTCATCATTTCTGCCACCCATGCATGTCACTAGCATCAAATAACAGCACCAAAAGTATGGAGAAGCAGGGATATCACAACAGAAAAGAAAGAAAACAGTTTTTTACAGAAACAATGTAGAAAAGGTTAATGGGATTCTGAGTATATAACGAAATATGAAAGGGAAACAGCAAATGAACAGGAGGCATATTGTGTATATTAAGTAATGTTGTGACTTTTGAAGAATACTTTAAAGATGGTGCTAGCCACTGCTGCTTTTCTTCTCTTTTATTATAAAATACGCACAGGGGACTCAATCCAGATTGGGATCCTATAATGAGGAGGTAAAATCAATTCCTTGAGTCCTATTGCAATCTCTCTTTGGATTAGATCTTCTGTTCCAGCTATTAATATGGTAGACATCAAAACTGAACAGTGTTAAAAAAATAAAATTAAACCACTGATCCACTAAGCATATTAATCTGGTTGTGTACATTATCTTATTTTTAACTCAGCTTTGTTGTGTTCTTTTGCTTCATTTGTTTCCATTTCTAGATCTATCCTTTCAGCACCTTTAACTGTTGAAAATCCACAAAATGCAGCATATATTAAAAAATCTAGTAGAGTTCCCTGCCTCCAAATTTTCATTTAGCTCTTATTTCACTGTTAATTAGCAGGTGGTCAATTAATAATGTCTTTTTCTTTTTCTTTTTAAAGGCAGCTATGCACTGAAAACCTTCTACTGGAACACACTAGTGGGGTATTTTACACTGCCTTACCTGTTGAGGAATCAGATGCCAATACCACTCAATTCAGCCTTTTTCTGAAATAACCCTTCTTTGTGTGTTTTCCCCCTTTCTGTTTTATGTTACATCTTCTGTCTTCAATAGTAGCACATACCAGGGTGCTCCACTGGAATATCAGAAGAGAAGCTGGTGGTTGGAACAAAATAATCCCTCACTCAAACTTGTTCTTGTTGCTCTCTAGTGGCCAATATCTTTGTTTGTTTGTTTGTTTGGGATTCACTTTTGTTTGGGGAAAAAGAAACTTTTGTCAAGGCTGCTTTCTGGGCTGACTGTATGTCCCTAAAATGTATCCCAAAGGCCAAAGCAAAACATTATGAATCATTGCTATATCCACCATGCTGGTAAATCAGCAGGAAGTCAAATTTTACATGCTGGTATTTTCTAGCAAGTAAAGAATGTCTAGATATTATTTTCCCTATAGCGGTAATTTAAAATGGTGTTATCATACCAAAACTCAGCATGCCTGTTTTTCTCTGCTGACAGAATCAAATGCATTGTTGGGTGCAGCTCACTTCCTGTTGATGTATGGCTAAGATGTCATTGATTTTCCTGAACCAAAATTGTTGTTTATGTTCCTGTTGGAATATTTGTCTAAATCAAAATATTTAAACCCTTCAGTCTCAGACTGGATGATATAGATAATAACATTGCCACTGTATGGGATATTATGTTACAGTCAGGACCCAAGCCATGTAGGACTTTAAAGGTTATGACCAACACCTTGTACCACACTCGGAAACTAATTGGCAGCCAATTTAGAGATTTTGTAACAAGTGTTATGTGGTCAGTTCTGGATGTCCCTGCAACCATGTTCTGTACTAATTGAAGTTTCTGAACTTGGCACAAGGGTAGCCCCATGTAGAGAGCTTTGCAGAAGTCAAGTTGAGAGGCTACCAGAGCATGTACCACTGTTTCTAGGTCGCCTGGCTCCAGGAAGGGTTGCAGCTGTGCGAATCAGCCAAAGCTGATGACAAGTGCTCCTGACCATCACATCCACCTGAGCAGTCAGGTGAAGTGGTGAATCTAGAAGCACCCCCAGACTGTGGACAGAGTCTTCAGGGGAAGTGTGACTCCCATCCACAACTGGCTGACATATCTCCATTCCTGGGTTGGGGGTCCCTATAGCAAGTATCTCCATCTGGTCTGGATTCAGTCTGAGTTTGTTTTCCCGCCTCCAGTCCATTACCTCCCCAAGACAGTCATTCAGAGGAGAGATGTCATCCTTAGTCACTACATCAGTCTGAGACATAGATGCTTTATTGAGGGGAGAATTGCCATCTGCTGTCATGGCTGCTGACTGAGACATGGAGAAGTATATTTGGGTGTCATCAGCATATTGATAACACCCTGCCCCATGTTTCTGGATGATCTCACATAGTGGCTTCATGTAAATGTTAAACAGCATGAGAGACAGGATGGCACCCTGGAGGATGCCAGATTTTAGCTCTGTTTTAGAAGAGCAGCTGTCTCCCAGTATCACCATCTGGAATCTGCCTGAGAGGTAGGAACAGAACCACTGCAAATCAGAGCCTCCAATTCCCAACTCTCCCAAGCAATCCAAAAGGATACCATGGTTGATGGTATCGAAGGCCACTGAGAGGTCCAAGAGCACCAACAGGGTCACACTTCCCCTGTCAATGTCCAGACGGAGATTATTGACTAAGGTGACCATGGCACTGTCAACTCCATATCCCATCCTAAACCTGGTTTGAAATGGATCTAGAAAATCAGTTTCATCCAAGACTGCTTGGAGTTGAATGGTGACTGCTCTCTCAATAACCTTGCTTAAGAATGGTAAAAGTGATACCGGCCTGTAGTTGTTTTTATCCAGGGGGTCCAGGGAAGGCTTTTTAAAAAGTGGTTTAACCACTGCCTCTTTTAGGCATGGTGGAAGTTAGCCTTCCCTAAAGGTGTTGTTCCCTCAACAACACCTTAATGGAATCTCCCCCCTGGACAGTCAGCCAAGATGGGCATGGATTGAGACAGCAGGTCATCCTTTTCACACTACCAAGGAGCTTGTCCACATCCTCAGTACTTACCAACTTAAATTGATCCAGTATAACAAATTTGGCAGAGGCACTGGATACCTCTCCTATTGCTTCTGTAGTAATGCTGGCATCTAAGTCAGCTCTTATCTGAGAGATTTTATCTGTGAAGTGATTGTTAAAAGCATCACAGCAGGCTACAGTTGGTTCTAATAGAGAGTTCTGGGTGGGGGGGGGGTATTTCTGTTAAATCCCTCACCACCCTGAACAGCTCTGTTGGACAAGACTTCACAGACGCAATAGAAGCAGAATATAAATACTTCTTAGTTACCTGTATTTCCACTTGACAGGCTTTAGGAAAAGTGCTATGATGTGTCTTGTCGGATAAGAGTCGAGTTTTCTGCCAGCAGCACTCTAGTTGTTGTCCAGTCTGCTTCATTTGCCTGAGATCTTCCGTATACCAGGGATTATGATCTGAAGCCTACTGGAAAGGATGCTTGGGAGTGACTGTGTCAATAGCTCTGGTAAGATCGTTGTTCCAAATGTCCACCAGAGCTTCAACAGAGTCACCGGCACTGCCAACCATTAAACCCTCTAGGGCTTCTTGCAACCTGATAGGTTCCATCTGCTTGCGAGGGTGGACTATTCTAATAGGTCCACCACCCCCAACGGGGGGAGTAGTGGTCTTCAGCCAACCTTGACCAGGAAATGATCCATCCATGACAATGTAGAGATCTTGAGTACCTCTGCCCACAAATATACCTGTTCTGTGCAAAAGACCACATCAAGGGTATGACCTGCATAATGTGTGGGCTCAGAGACTATCTGGGAAAGCCCCATGTTTGTCATGGAGACCATGAACTCCCAAGCTGTGCCTATTAAGTTTGTTAAACCGACCTCGAGGGGGATGTTGAGATCACCCAGGATTAACAGCCTGGGTGACTCCAACAGCAGCTCCAAGACCAGTTGTGTCAGCTCAGCTAGGGAGTTTGTTAGGCAACAGGATGGATGGTATAACAACAGAATCCCATGACTCTCCCTAGTCTTCAGGCTAAGGTAAATACACTCGATATGGTCCATTTCCATTCTAGATTGCAGAATTAATAGTTTGACACCACTTTAACTGCCATGGCTCAATGCTATGGAATTCTGGGATCTGTAGTTTTGTGAGATATTTATTCTTCCCTGTCAGAGAGCTCTGGTGCCACAACAAAGTACAAATCCCAGGATTCCATAGGATGGTGCCATGGCCATTAAAGTAGTGTCAAACCAGATTAATTCTGCAGTGTGACACTGGCCTGTATAAGCACACTGCAGTTATGAATGGAATTTCCAATGGCTTTTGCAGTGTGGGAAGATTTTCCAATCATACTATTCATTGGATCTAATACTTTACTTCAGTCTTTTTTACAAGATTTCTTACAAAATTATACTTTATGGATAATTTTTCTTATGTTTCCCCATGTGGTTTGATTGTTCAATTGCACTGTAACATGGGCTCCTCTACTTCCCTGATTTTAACAGTATTGCTATTAGTTTAAGACTCAGACCCCTCAATATGCTAAAACTAAAACCAAGGGGGGGGGGGACCTATGCATCTGCATCAAAGTCTCAGCTTTTGCAACTTTGTGATTTCTGTATTTTTTCTTAGTTACGTTTTGGACATTAACAGAAGAAACATCTTCTCTTGTCCCCCCTGCTGCCAATGTTTTGCAGCTCTAACCACAATGGACAGGACAGGGACAACTGCTTAGAGGAAAATTGTAAGGGACAATGCTTCCATGAATCTTCTTCCATCAATTTAGCTTAACATTCAAGCCTATGTGTATTTCTGTTGCAAACACCTACAGTACATTTTAGAAAAGGTAAAATGTACCGTATCTTGAGTTCAAGAAAGAGTCAGGTTCTTATTAGCAAT
The DNA here is from genome assembly GCA_020142125.1 of Phrynosoma platyrhinos. Taxonomy (NCBI): domain Eukaryota; kingdom Metazoa; phylum Chordata; class Lepidosauria; order Squamata; family Phrynosomatidae; genus Phrynosoma; species Phrynosoma platyrhinos. The sequence goes on along the minus strand of CM034706.1, from coordinate 65,541,970 downwards.
TAATTTTAAGATAAGGGGACTTCCCATCTTGACTGTGGGAAAGACCTTCCTTAAACCAAGTTTCTATATAACAAATATACATATTTGAAATGACAGAGCTATCAAATCTCCATTCCATTCATGTTGCCAGGCAACAAAAGACTACTTCTGTTCAAAGTTCTGAAGTCCACTTGTCACTACTGAAAATGAATATTTAAAAAAAATGATCTGGATTTCTTTCTTTTTCTTTTCTTTTTTAATGGAATTAATCTTCTTCTTAGTGGGTATAGTATCCCAGTATCTGGTGATTTTCAGGTATTTTTAGCCTGACAATAGACATACACTGAGAAAGATTCAATTCCCCGAGGCTGCCTTATGAACTTCATACCTGAGCAGAGATTTGAATCTATTTTTCCAAAATTTAACATTATCTTTCTAGCCCATATGTGCCACCACTTAAATTTTGAGTTAATCATAAAATAACAAAGATCAAATTGACCAACTAAATAATTGTCTAGCAGTGTGTGGTCTATAAGATGAGGGGGGGTATCTTCCCCCTCCCTTATATCCTCTTTTTGGTACTGGTTTCAGGGTTTTGCATTATTTTATATTTTCAAACTGATTGTATAGTTTTACATTCCTTTTTTATCTAAATTATTTTCATATCTGTTAATTTCCAGCTAATCAAATAAGTTTATGTTGTGAAATGACATGCTAATGTTATCTACAAATGATGTACAGTTTTGTGAACCACACAGAAGCTTTTCATTATTGGGTAGTATAACTGTGAATAAAATAAAGTACACTGAAAGACACTGTGGCTTCAAAAAAAACTTTTGATTTTAGCCAAGGTGTGTGTGTGTGTGTGAGTGAGTGAAATAATTGAAACCTAGATGCACCACCTGCAGGCACAGGGCCCATTAGAAATATCAGCATGATGTTTTCTTGCAGAGAAATGTTCAGCCAGTGCAGCCAGACAAATGATAGAGATGGTTGGATGGATCAATGGATTGATAGAGAGCCAGATCTCTGATTATTTACCCAATTCCTATGATGGTATGTGACAAACAAATTCAGTAGCAAGGAGATTAAACTACAAAGTTGTTATGCACTTACCTACTTGGTTAAAGACTGAAAGATTTTGGGGCAGAGCTTACTCATGTTTCGCTGAAGGAGAGTGATCACTCATGACCTAGGACATTTTTCATAATATTTTATCTATTTTTATATATTTAAATACAGCAAGGTTGAAGAAAGTATAGTGTATAGGTTGTGTGCAGTTCCCACCCCCTCCACTAATGCCTCCAAAGCTCCCTCCGATTTTTTAAAACTTAGTGGGGGACAATATCCTGCTCCTGGAGGCCTCCCAACTCCCAGTCCCAACTTCTCCCACCTCAGAAATTGAAAGGGGAAATTACTTTGTCACCGACTGCCTGGATCTTGCTTTTGGTCAATTTGGAGGCACTACAGCCCACTAGAGGCATAAAATGAATTTTGATCCCTGCCTACACCACAGTGCCTACCCCTAAAATAGAGCACAGATGGAGGCAGACAGATTAAGCACTCCTCTAGATATATCATATCATCAGGTCCAGAGAAAGAAGGAACACTGTTCATTCTGTGCCTCTTTTTCAAAATGTAGTTTTTTTCCACTGTCTCCAAACCTGCTTTTCTCCCCAAATATATAAGTTGTTCTCTTGCAAACAATACTAATTTGCTTCCTGTCTTATTTATGGGTGGTGGTGGTTAGTCAGGTCATACTAGCTCCCAGTGGGTTTCACATTCCAAACTGATCCATGAAGGGACATTATTTGAACATCCTGGATTATGAAAATGCAATTTTTTTGACAAGGTATGAAGAAGGTATAATATAAGGTATAATCCATAGGATTATATCCAATCGAATCTTGTGACCACCTGTCTGTGTCCACCTGCCCGTAATACATCTGGTTGAAGAGAATTTCCCAGTGGCCCTCAGAATCTGTTCCAAGGGGCCAGAGGAATCTTCAGTAGAGGAATGTGGAGCATAAACAAGACTACAGGAATAAGAAGGAAAGAGAAAGTCCTATTGTGTGAGTAGAACTCTGCTTGTATAAGATTGGATGCAGCTTACCAATGCAGGTTTGCATTGCAAAATGCAATGCAAAATGCTTGGGACCAAGTGTGTTTTAGATTTTGGATTATATTTTTTTTTTGAGTTTGAAATACCTGTATTTCCATATACTTACATAATGAAATATTTTGGAGATGGGATCCATATTTAAACACAAAATTCATTTATGTTTCATATATACTTTATATCCATAGTGTGAATGTAATTTTATGAAATATTTTTTAAATTTTTGTGTATGACACAAAGTTTGTGTACACTGAACCATCAGAAAGCAAAGGTCTCAGCCACCCATGAAAAAAGTTTTGGTTTTTGGAATGTTTTGGATTTCGGAATTCTGGATAAGGGAGACTCAACTTGTATAATACAAACTGAAACAGTAAGTTTCACAAGTGATTGGATATAAAAGTTGCAGCTTGCAACTTCCTCCCCCTTCAAAAATGCTTTCAAAGGTACAGGAGTACACTTCTGTATCATATCCTGGCAGCTGTTGTAAATAGTAAACAGATCTTTGATGTATCTCATTAGCAATAGCAAAGATATGTATAACTATTTACTTCTGAGAGTTAATGAAGAGAAATTACATTTCTTCCACACTGCAACAGAATGGCATCCCTTCTGGGGAAGAGCATTGCCAGCATTTACTTTAATAGTGCAAGGTAAGTGGAACTACTTTCTATTTTTTGGCTACAAATTATGGTTCCCCAATCTTCAAAGCAGCAGGAAACTATGTATGGTGCTAGCTTCACCACAGAATGGGAGTAGATAGGAATAGTAATTCCTGTAACCATTGCAGGAAGTATGGCAAACATCTTCTGAAATTTGCCAAGAAAACTCCATGATAGGTTTGCCTTAGGATCACCAAAAGTCACAAATGACTTGAAGGCACACAGCTACAACAAACAAACAAAGGGAACGATGCCACCATCACCACATAACTTTTCCTGTTGCTCTGAAGAGTGTGAAAATCATTCTTTAAAGTTTAAATGGAGGGTGTGTGTGCTCTGGCCATCTCATATAATTAAGGCAAGCACAGCTCCCCTCACCACACACACAAGGACAAATATATGTGTTACAGTAGACAACAGAACACTTTCCCTTTATTTCCTATCCCTCAGAACAGGAACACATTTCCCCAAGGGGCTTGCAACAGGCAATAGAATGGATGATTGCTTTTTTTTTTTTTTTTGAATGTAGCATTCAAAACTCTGGAGGTAGATAGAAAATATAAAACAACATCCCAAGAATGGCATTCGTTTTATGAAAGGGCATCATATTATTCATTAGTATTTATTAAATATTCAATTTAAAAATCAGAAATAGAAAAATATGGTCAAAAATTTCCCAAAGTCATCCCGCAAGACCAGTGCTTTGGGAAATTGCAAATAAACATCACCCAAAGGAGTAACTTTACAAGTCATTATTCTACTCCATAAATGGAATGTCATTATGGACTAATTACTTGAAAAATTATGTGTTGTGGGCAGTGTTGTTAATTACAGCATATTATTTCCAAGGTATATTTCCCAGGAGAAATCACATGCGAATTGTGCAGATTTCAAACACATAAGACTGTACAATTTTTCTTTTAGTTTCAAATTCAGTGGCAGCTGGTTGTTTCTATATTAGTAGGACAGTGAATCCTTTAAAGTATGGAGTACAACACCAAGCTGATTCATTGTCTTAACATGGAAGCTACCAGCCACCACTATGCAAATTTGGTGTGTGTGTGTGTTTTCTTTTAAAAGATACCATCCAAGGTCAGAGAAACCTGATCCTGTGTGTGTGCCTTACAGAATACATTGTAGGAGTGAAAGGATGACACAGTATACAATGCCCAAGGATATCATCACATAGTAGCTCTTTGTATCTCTTTCAAACAAGTGAATTTTGAAAAGAAAGGGAACAAAGCAATAATTCTGGATATTCTTTGAGGGAAGCCAAGAGAGTCAAAGTGGCACAAAGCCAATATTGGCGTGTAGATATTTCTTTAGCCTTGTTAACATCTGAAGACCAAAACAGAAACAAATGTTTTCCTACATGCATCTTAATGATATGGAGGCTGGAGGGTGAGTTTTGACAGCAGATAATGTCAGTAGTTCAGCATGAGCCTCTAGTGAAAAATATCTTTCTCCTGGAAATATGCTTCATTCTGTGGGAGAAAAAGCCTTCATCCACAAGAAAGAAGACTGCTCTTGTATCTGTTCCAAGGACATGGTTATGACTAAACAGACACTGTGAGGTCATGGCTTATGTGAAGTCATAGTCTACTGGGGAGAGTGCTGAATGTGCTATGTTTGTAGAGTTATGAATGAGAGCTACAAGCACAGCTGCTTTTCCTTTCATGACAGGTAGAAAGAAAAGCCAACATAAAAGAAATTGTAAGTCCCAACATGAAGTCATGGAGAAAAGTCTGGCTGAAAATACTGATACCCAGACAGATTTATGTGCTTCTTTCACAGAGGAAAATGGAGTGTGGGAAAGAATTAATGAAAGAAGTTTTTTGCCCAAGGAAAGAAAAGAAGTCCACTTCTGACAGCCAAGTCAGCTTTGAAATCAGAGCAATTGTTCATCCACAGATGATATTTGCTTACTCATACAGTAGCGCAGGAGTGGACAATCTGAGGTCTTCCAGATGTTGTTGGACTTCATTGCATGATTGGCTGTGATCTATGGGGCTAAGAGATCTTGCATTCCAATTAATCCTTGAGGGCTGTACATTCCACACAGTCTCCAATCCTCAACTGGAGAAATATTAGATCTCTTTGTACCACATAATTTCTCATTATGGGAGATAAGCAGGAATGCAACTTTTTCTTTACTATAGGACTTTGTTACCAAGTCACCTGAACAAACTGGATGTTCTTTTGTTACAGGACAAACTATCAATGATATGGTATTATAAATCTTTTAGAAATGTAGGGATGGTCAGGATTACACAACTGATTAGGTTAAATGATTGTATGGTGTTTTTTTAAATGTGTAACCTACATGTCTGTCATTTCCAGAGCTTGGAAAGGTCACTGGCTAGGATAGCCTGGTAGTTATAGTCCAAAAAAGAGGTTATTTTCCCAAAGCTTTGGATATGCCTAACTCATCCACCATGTTAATAATGTCAGCTTTTAAAATTGTCCTCCTTTCTGAACCCAAGAAAGTGAACAAATGCAGAACAAGCTCTAAACATTTGCTACTGTCTTATAATGGAGTAGCAGATACTTGTTATGACTAAAGCTACCAGCTGTGATCAAATTATATTCTGTGTTATTGGATCCCACATTCAAACCACACTTGTGTGCAATTCACTGGGAGAACCTGTATGTTTTATCTATCCAATGCTATCTATTTTCGTGGAAAACCTAAGCATTAATAAAAATATATCTCATTTCATGTGGCATACTATTTCCTGTTTCATCTATTGTTCATTCTAATCAAATAAAGAGAAATGAGAATCTTGACATGTCAGTATGTTAAGTAAATAAAATCAATAAGGTGGGAACTTTGAGAAATTCCATTAGATGCTTTGTTTGGTTGCTTGGAGTTGAAGAGTGGAGCAAGCCTTGAGATTTAATACAGTGGTACCTCTACTTATGAAATTAATCCATTCCACAGCCCAT
>CM034706.1:65508932-65526189 GCA_020142125.1 Phrynosoma platyrhinos | reverse complement strand
TCTGTCCCCCTCAGCAAGGAGTCCCCCACCACGACCACACACCTCCTTTGCCTCCGCCCCCGGTAGCATCGCTCCGATGGCGGCAGGGCCCAGGGGAAGGGCCAGGAGAGCTGGGAAGAGGCTATATAGCCTGACCCCTTAACACCCTCCCCAACAGAGCCACAGCCACCAGGAGGAAGAAGGGAACACCAGCGGTAGCGGGGGAGTGGCGTCTTCGCGACAGGGACTGGAACCCTGCTTGCTGGAGGCTGCTTACTTGTTAATTGCCCTGCCCTGAGACACCTGCATTCCTTTGTGTTCCCCTGCTGTCAACACCTTAGTGAACTGGAGGTTATTTACACCACTCCATATTTTGAGGAGGCTGCAGGGTTGGAATTTGGTTGTCTACTATTGAGGGTTCTGTTATCGCAGATGAGGATGAGGCCTTGGGTTGTCCTTCATCTCAATTGTTGTGCCCTTGTCAGTAGCTTTAACATCTATGATTTTACCTGAGACTGGGAATGTGATGGGGGCGAACATTGGAGTTGTGTTGGGGAATGGGAGGTATGGCTGGACCAGAAGGAACAAATGTTACAAAAGAAGACGGGATTGCTGTTTAGAAGCTATCCCGCCTTCAGTTCCTTCTGTTTCTCAGTTTGGCTTGGAGAGCAGACCAACCATTCCACAGAACCTCACTCTGCTCCTTTGCAATGCTAGGTCGGTAAAAAAGAAGACGCATATCATCCAGGATCTTCTCCTGGATGAAGATGCCAACCTGGCTTGCTTCACAGAGACCTGGCTGGGAGAGGACAGCACTGCCATATGGGTGCAGGCCCTCCCAGCTGGGTACTCTGTTAGTGAGCAGGTGAGGGGAAGTGGGTGAGGGGTGGGCGGAATGGCTCTAGTTCATAAGAATCATCTGACCTTGATCAGGATACCTGTCCAGAATATGGTCCACTTTGAGTGTATGTACCTTAGCCTGAAGACTAGGGATAGATTGGAGATTCTGCTAGTCTACCGGCGACCCCGTTGTCTAGCAGACTCCCTGACCAAGCTGACACAGCTGGTCTCAGAGTAACATTTCCCAGACTTTTGGTTTTGGGGGACTTCAACATTCCGCTCGAGACCAGTTTAACAGGTGCGGCTCAGGAGTTCATGGAGACCATGACAAACATGGGCCTATCCCAATTGGTCAACAGGCCCACACATTGTGCAGGTCATACACTCGATGTGGTCTTTCGTACGGAACAGGAATATCCATGGGTGGAGGTGGCAAGTACCTCCGCATTGTCATGGACAGATCATTTCCTGGTCAAGATGGAACTTAGAGCCAATATCTGCCCCGCTGGGGGTGGTGGACCCAATAAAATGGTCCGCCCTCGAAGGCTAATGGAGCCAATTGGATTTCAAAAAGCCTTAGAGGATTTAATGGTTAGGAATGCCGGTGACCCTGTTGAGGCTCTGGTCAAGACATGGAATACTGATCTTACCAGGGCTATTGACACGATTGCTCCCAAGCGTCCTTGCTAACCCGCTTCAAACCGAAGGCCTTGGTTCACACCTGAGCTTAGGAGAATGAAGTGGGTTGAACAATGACTAGAGTGCAGGTGGCGGAAGACTTGACTCCAATCTGACAAAACTTGCCATTGGAACTTTCTTTGTTCCTATTGGGAGGCAATACGTTCAGTGAAGAGAGCTTTCTCCTCTGCATATATTGCGTCTGTAAAGTTTCGTCTGGCAGAGCTGTTTAGGGTGGGGAGGGAGATGACACAGGTGCTACCTGTGCCAAACCCCTTGCTTAACCCTGTGACAGCCTGCTGTGACGCATTTAACAACTACTTTGCAGATAAAATCTCTCAGATAAGAGCCGACTTAGATGCCGCTATTGATATAGAGTCAATAGGCGAGGTGTCCAGCGACTCCAACGATGTAGTTATACTGGATCAGCTCCAATCTGTGAGTACCAAGGATGTGGACAAGCTGCTTGGTAAGGTGAGGAAGACAACTTGCCCTCTCGACCCTTGCCCATCATGGCTGGCCATCCAGGGGGGTGCATTGATGAGATTCCTCACGGATATCATCAATGCATCCTTTAGGGAAGGACATGTTCCATCCTGTCTGAAGGAAGCGGCTGTTAGGCGGCTTCTGAAAAAAACTTCCCTAGACACCCTGGATATGAGAAACTATAGGCCTGTGTCATTGCTGCCATTCTTGAGCAAGGTGATTGAGAGGGAAGTTGCTCTTCAGCTCCAAGCTGTCTTGGATGAAACCGATTATCTAGACCCATTTCAAACCGGCTTCAGGACAGGCTTTGGGGTTGAGACAGCCATGGTTGCCTTGACCGACGATCTGCGTCTGATCATCGACAGGGGTAGTGTGACCCTGTTGGTGCTCTTAGACCTCTCAGTGGCTTTTGATACAATAGACTACGGCATCCTCTTGAGCCGCCTGAGGGTGTTAGGTATTGGGGGCACTGCTCTGCAGTGGCTCCGGTCCTTCCTCTCGGGCAGGTCCCAGAGGGTGCTGCTCGGGGACTGTAGTTCCAGCAAGAGGGAGCTCACTTGTGGGGTCCCTCAGGGAGCTATTTTGTCCCCGATGTTATTCAACATCTATATGAAGCCGCTGGGTGAGATTATACGGAGTTATGGTGCTGGGTTTTATCAGTACGCTGATGACACCCAAATCTATTTCTCCGTGTCTCATTCGTTGGCCTCGAATTCCAATGGCATCTCCTCTCTCAATGAATGTCTTTGAGTGGTAATGGGCTGGTTGAGGAAAAACAGTGTTATTATTTTCAAACTTCAGAGGAAAGATTATTTCTGCTCTAACATGTTTCCAGGGATGTAACATACATAGTGTTAGAGGATGGTGATCGATCTCTAGTCATGCCTCTATTACCAACCACTGTCTGGTTTTTAAAAGATTGGTTGAAACCATCCAGTAATCAACTATGGAGCTCTTTCCTGCCCCCCAACCACCCATAAGTATATTCTGCTGGGAGATCCCCTGCTACAGAGCCATTAAGAATATACAGCTCTAGCCATCTGTCTAGCACATCAGCCTACCCATTTAGATTTTAAATCTTTAGATTCTCTTGCACATAACTGTTCTACTAAGATATTTTCTTTGTAAAAAAAATTGAATTGGCAAAATAATGTATAATCATTTGGTCCCATCCTAGCATTCAGATCCCCTCCAATTATTATTGATGCTGAAGAATATTTATCTAAACAAATAAGGATATAATGTTCTATACTCTCCCAAATTGTGTTAATCGGAGTGTGTGTTTAAAAAGGGGGAATATAAATATTAAGTAGCAAAATTTCAGCTTGATTAAATGAAAGCAAAGAGGCCACTGTCCATGGCTCCAACGGATGTACCGTAATGATATACATTTAAATTGTAAAGCTGTGCTAACTAACATGACAATGCCACATTTAGGCCTCCCTTCTGCCTTGCTTGGGGTAGCCAAAATTGAGTTAGTCCAATAGCCACCTTTTCCACCTCTGTTGTGGCCCAGGTTTCCTATAAAAAAAAAATCAAATCATGACAGATAGTCAAAAAAAGATTGATCTTTTGATGGTACTGCCCAGCTGGTTATGTTCTAAGTTAAAAGGGAGGTCACATCATCCTTTAAGAACTGTCATAAAGCTTGATTTTGGTGGGGTGATGATGTATAATAATTGTGTTGAACTGGAGAGCCAGTGGTGGGCAACCAAACTTCCAGCAAAGACTGCCATGTCTCCTGTAGATTCTGGGTCTGCTCCTGGGTATCTTTCTCTGAGGGGACACTTTTAACAAAGCACTGGTCAGCATCTGTCAGTGGTGTTGGAGTTGCTGCATCCTTGGTTATTTGCATGGGATGATCCCTGTTTACTTCACATGGACTAGCACAATTGCTGATTGAGTGCCACTTATCCCCTGCAGCTTTGCCTATCAAGTGTTGGTAATTAGTGTCTATTGATGGAGATACAAGATCACCATAATATCTCATAATGTTTTCTTGAGATTTTCTAACTTATATATAATGTTGTCTTTATCTTTCCTGGGCAATAGACCAAAGGCCCTAATGAGTCCTTCATCAGTAAAATTAGCCTCACTGTCTGACTGAGAAAAATGTTGGATCCCCCTGCCTTGCTTTTCCAGGTTTTTGTGAACGGGAGGGGAACTTGTTAGCTTCTGTTGAACTTTTGGTGAAGGAACTGCTTCTAGGTACAGCAGCACTAAATAAAGGATTAACTGTTGCCTCTCGAAACACTCTAGTGGGAAAAATTTGAAAAGATGATAAAACTGATCTCATCTTAGATATCATAGCTGGATTAGTAGAGGTTTTGAATGATAACACAATCCGTTTTTGATTTTGCACTATAGGAAGCCATTCAATAGTTTCTAGATCTATCAGTCTTTGATGAAAGTGCAAGAATTGCCCTAATGAGATTTTGTTGGAGTTCCAACATCCCATGTTGGTCTTATTCAAGGAAATATAGAGTGTGACCTTCTGTATTTGGAATATATCTTTTTGTTAACAGGAGAAATCCTCAGCTGGTCTGACAACAGAGTTAACATGGGGATTACCTCCCTTTGCCTTGTCAGAGAGTTGGAGTCTGTTAATACTATCGTCATTAGGGCATTGCTTGCTTTTATCAGGCTAGTTTTCTCTAATGACTGGCTCTTTAACTGAGCAAATATCTGAGATCTTTTGCTTTCCCATGTCTTCTGCATTTTGTTTTGTATAACAGTAAGTTTAGAAACAAAAGCTTTGAAATATTTTTTCAGCAAGTCTAGATTGTATTTAATATCAGAGAATTGCTCAAACAATGCAATAACACTTTGAGTTGTAAAAAGGCATTGCTTGACCAAATATTCTATTGTACTTTCCCAGGGAAGTCTCTCCAAATTCTTTCCTTTTTTTTTTATATCTTGCTTTTAAACTTATTTCCTTTGAGATTGGGAGAGCTTACTAAATGATCCAAAAATCCAAAATGAGAGTCAGAAATATTCTCATTTTCATTTAGCTCACCCCTGATAGAAGTTGAAGATGAAGATGAGGAGTCTAGCAGCTGTTGCTTTTCAAGCTCAATTTGAAGATTCCTTTCTGCTAATTCAAGGGCTGCTGTAGAGGAAGTGGGAGAAGCCTTTGTTTTACTTACTCTTATCGTTTGTATTCTTTTGAAGAATTCTTCTATTTTTGGTTGGTTCACAGACTTTCAGGGTAGAGGGGAAGCGAGAGCTTGGGCTGTTTTCACAACAATTCTTCCTCTTATTCATGTTGCTCCAAGCTATATCAAACAGCTAGAACCCAATAGAGCCTTCTCCTTTTCTATACTTATCAAATCTCACCAAAAGAAGTTACCAGTCTTTTACATTTGCATTTTCGTTGATAAAAGTTGCAGCTGGGAGGATCTGGGAGAATATTTGAAGCTTTCTGTTTGGAAGGACAGGAGCATTCTTACTATGTGTCTACCTCCATCACCATCTTGCCTTCCCATTTCTGATTTACTATATGATCATTATCTGAGATCTGCTGGGGATTTTACAAGTAACCTGGAACCCAGTCTCCTGTCTCCTCTCTGTACCAGAACAATGCTTGGCAAAACCATGGGTCTTACAAAAGAGCAGGATAAATACCACTGTGGCTATAGAATTAGTTGATGGAATGACAAATATGGCGAACACTTGTGCATGGTGAATATAATTTCCCACCCAAGTAGAGTATGAGCACAGACATTTGCTGACATATACATATAACCTCTGCATGAATTGGGGTGCTGGTCTATAATTAACCTAATTACAACCTGTGGAAGTATCATCTGAAGTGAATTAAAACACTGGCACTTAGCATATGCTATTGAAATCTATTTTCCTTGTTACTACATTTTCCCCCACACATTTGGCCAAAGGATACCAGACATTGCAAACAAGCAGGATGGAAAGTTGTTTCTACAAAAATAAAAATAAAAACTGTGAAAGTGAGACTTTTGACAATTAGAGTTAAGTATATTTTTTATCTTACACAGAATTCATAATGAGTCTGATTTAAAAATATAAAAGCAACAAGTCCTTATTTCTTTCCTCCTGTGTTGTAATGATTTAATGTTTCCAGCATATGGTGAGAATCAAAATTATCTCTTCTCCACCTACCACTGACAATTTCTTCCCTTCTGATTTCAGCACCCTTTCAATGGTGCTAAAACCAATTAGTGCAACATCAAAGATTTTGCAAAAACCAAGTTCAGACCACTGCAGAACATTAGTCCATCACCTACTCATTACAGGCATGAATGTATATGAACTGTGATCTGTACAAGTAAGGCTAAATTCACAAATAAGTTTTCTTTAGCAATCTTGTTGCTTTCTAATGGAAACAAAACTTACCACACTAATTAATGGGCTGCAGATGATGGAGATTGCACATTAAAGCAAAACATAAAGGACAAAAGTTAACTTCACTTTCTTTTGCTCACATTTCCTTAAGAAAAAGAAGAAATTAGATTAGCCTATTAGATTTCTTAAAAACATTGTTACCTCTTAAAGGGTTTATTATATATTTCATTAGTGCTCTTTTTTAGATAACTGAATATGTGTATGCATACCCTCTCATTTATTTGTCTGTGGCTTCCACACCACAATAATAATAATAATAATAATAATAATAATAATAATAATAATAATAATAATTTATTTATAATTCCCACCTCTCCCTACGGATCAAGGCGGGAGTACAAGGATAAAATGTACAAAATGTACAGTAATACAATCAATAAAGAAAGAAAACATAACAATAAAGCCACAACAGTAATAAAAAGAACAGTAATGAACAATAAACCCAGCGGTAAAAACAATAAAATAACAGCAATAATTAAAACAATAATAAAATTGCAATACAAGTCTATGCCGCGAGTGATATAATCTATCTATCTATCTATCTATATATATATATAGATATATATATACACACACACACACCCTGCTAGCCATAATGCCTCATAAGGTATGAGGCATTATGGCTAGCAGGGTGTATATAAAATGACATGAAGCATCTCACTCATTATTAGCACCATTCTTTTTGTCTTTTTCTTCTTTTGTTCTTTCTTTCTTTCTTTCTCTCTCTTTCTTTCTTTCTTTTGCAACAATAGCATGATGTTCAAATTAAGACTTATAGTTCCTTAGACAGTAGTGCTATTTGCTTTGGGGTGACATCATGGTCCATTTAGGGAAGAGCCAGATAGCTGCATTATCTTCTTCAGTGGGAGATTTCAAGGTTGATGTTAATGTCTGGGTTACAAAGTGGTGAGGCTAGGTCTCAAACTTTAGAAAAATGTATGGCAATCTAGTTAATTTGAGCATACCCCAATTAAATATTAAACACTTTCAGGACCCTTTGATTCAACCTAAGACAGACAAGCATGTTATTAAAAACAATAAAAAATGGCTCCAGTTTGGAAGTATGCATCATAGAAAATGCAGATGATTCAGCATTAAGCCTAACCAAAAATATTAGCAGAGAAACAATGCATGTAAATGACAGCCTTCATTAGTCAACATTTTCATGTTTCTGATAATCTCAACATGGCTACAGTATCTGTTAGAAAAGATGGGTACCTATGAGCCACCAGATGTGTCAGATTACAATTCCCACACTCCCTTCCTGATGGCCATTCTAGCTGGGGCACCTCTCAGATGTAAAGTTCCAACAGTCTTGGCAGTGAAAATGTCCCTACCATGCTCTAGACCAGGGGTAGGTAACCTTTTTGAGCCGGGGGCCGGTCCCTCGAAGTCGTCCCTTCCGGTGGGCCGGGGGGGAATGGCGGCGCACGTGCTTCATGCTCACGTGTGCGACCCCCCCCGTGCGCACTGCCACCACCGCCACGAGTGCTTCCGCAGCTGCCTCTGCACATGTCATGGCCACCATTTTGTTTTCCAAAATGGCAGCTGTGACATGTTTGCGCATGCACAGGAGTACTGCACATGCACAAACGAGTCACAGCTGCCATTTTGGAAAACAAAATGGCAGTCGCAATGCGCGTGGCTGCACGGCAACCAAAACACATGGTGGCGGTGGCGGTAGGGGTCGGCGGGGGGCTGTAAGTGGGGGATCCGCAGGCTGGAACTGGCCCGTGGGCCGTAGGTTGCCGACCCCTGCTGAGACTGAGGAACATAGGGCACTGGAGTTGGATAACTTTGCTCTGCTTTCCTTGCTTCAACTACAAGGCATAAATGGTATGTCAAGGTCAGAAGACCAAAATAACAGCAGCTAATGATCTAACTAAGAATGTGCTAAATATTCACTAATGTGGATGTTCATGTAGTGCTGTTGATGCAGGTGAACAGAGGACTGAAAAATGCAGCCACACTTTGACATTAATAGAAAACTGGAGGTCCAGGGCACTGTAGGCTGCTTCACCTCAAGCTATTCAATAGCAGCTGGGGAACAACCTAGTGCAGCTCTCCACCAACACTCCATTGGTTTTGGCCACAGGTGTGCATCATGGCAAAGTACAGCTGCTGTTGCTTAACCAGAGGAGGAGCAGCAGCATTTACCTTCATGGACCTCCAGCAGAAATGCACTGGCAACAGTGGTGTCACTGAGGTTGGGATCACCCAGTGTGTATGGGAAAGACTGCCTTGCCACCAACCAAATGGCAGCTGAGGCAGCCACCCCACAAAGCCCTTCAGATTCCAAAGGTGCTGTCCCTCCAGCAGCTATGCCTACTGATGGGGGTGGTGCTGCACACTCTGGAGGGCCCATTTAGGATCCAATACAGCTGCTGCAGGAGTGGGAAGGCACCCTTTCTCACTTGCCCAATAGCTGTGCTAGTCCCTCCAAGTGTAGCATCTCACTGGGTGACACACCCCTATGAGTAACTCCCTCTACATCAGGGGTAGGCAACCTTTCCCCTTTAAGGGCCGAGGGACTTCAGCTCACAGAATCCCAGGAGCTATTGGCCAACATGGGACTATTGGCCAACATGGCTGAGGCTTCTGGGAGCTGAAGTCCCTCGGCCCTTAAAGAGGAAAGGTTGCCTACCCCTGCTCTACATTCTCAAGTGATGCCATTGCCCAGCAAAGTTTAAAGCAGGGGTTGACAACCTTTCCCCTTTAAGGGCCAAGGGACTTCAGCTCCCAGAATCCCAGGAGCTATTGGCCAACATGGCTGAGGCTTCTGGGAGATGAAGTCCCTCGGCCCTTAAAGGGGAAAGGTTGCCTACCCCTGGTTTAAAGTTTGCATCAGTGTTAGGTTGAAGTAGTCAACTGCCTGCAGCTGAAAATTGTATTTTAAAATGACTGTCTATGATTGCCTAAGATTTGCGGTCAGACTAGATAATCAACTGGGACTCTGAATGAGACTTAGGGGGGAAGCAGACGGGAGCTTCCCGTGCGCCGCGGGACGGAGCGCCGCTGGACTGCGGCAGCCGCACCGCGGCGCACCATCGGTGACCCTGGAAGGAGCGCTAAATCAGCGCTCCTTCCTCAAGACAGCGAAAGTGCGCACTAAAAGCGGCGGGCGCACTTTCGCTGTCTTTTCCGCCACGGCGCATGTGGTCGCCGCGGCGTGAGGTCATCCCCAATGTGCCGGTCGTGCGGACGGCCGGCGCATCTGGGGGCGACCTCGGGGAGAAGAAGGGGCGCCGCTCGTGCGGCTGCCCCTCCTCTTCTCTGCCCAGAAGACGACTTTATTAGTCGTCTGCTTAGGGCCTTAGAAATTTTTCTTGCCTGAGTGTTTCTTTTAGCTAAACTCTGTGCTCTATATTGCAGTTAAGGTTGCATTGATAACACCATAGACTTCATGTACTATAAACATTTCCTATGTCCTATGTAAGATTCCTATGTTCTGAAAACAATGTCTGTTTAGCAAAAAGTGCTGAATATTGTGAAACTAACTGAATTACAGAGGGAGAGGGGAGTAGTTTTCCTATATGCTGGAGATATTTGTAAGTATTACAGTCAGTGGTGCAGTTACACAGTTTTGCTCTGCTGCTGCTATATCCCTATTATGTTAAAGTACCCCACCAAAAAAACCAAATGAGTTTGACAACTTTCCAATGTATGTTTAAACTAAATAAAATAAAACACATACACTTGAGATCACTACATAGATTTCATTATGGAAAGCTTGGCTTGTTTAGTGGTGGTGGTTATGCAGTAAAAGAGGGGTTCTTTTAGGACAAGAATCCTTTTGCAAACTAGTGTAACAATTGATAATCCCATTACTTTTCCTATTTATTGGTGTACATTTTAAAGGATTATATGTGTGTGTGTATTCATAGCTTTTCTGTGGGACCAAGTCTGCAACCCTATACATAGCTATGTTTGAATTGCATTGAAATCAGTAGAATATGCTTCTGAGGAGCTATGTATGGGATTGCACTCCATCTATACAGAAACTGCAGGGAAGGTACTCAATATATGCAGAGAGAGACTCCTCTCATTACTTCATTCATATAATATTCTCTTATCATTTATCCTTATCATGATACTAAAACTCATCATTAAAACATGGCAAAAATTTTACTCATTGAACATTTGATCACCCTATTGTATAGTCTCTTCAAACATCCATGAATAAAGAAAATGTGTAACAATTTTGTTCACTTACCAGGATGTATATAAACAAAATGCTTCATTTTTCTATTTAATTCTCTACTTGGTCATGAAACCCACTGGGTGATTTTGGGCAAGTCATACTATCTCAGCCTCAGGGTGAGGCAATAGCAAACTTCCTTTGAACAAATTTTGCCAAGAAAATCCCATGATAGATTTGCCTTAGGGTTTCCATAAGTTGGAAATGACTCATTGTGGTTTCAGCTATTCCAGAGTATGAAAGTAAAACACTGAAAATAAAAATGAAATAAAAATGCTACATGTAATACATTACTTTTTATGGTAAAAAGACTGTGGTCTATTTGCAAACTAATGTAACAAATGCCACTAGTTGCCTGTGTAATGGGCAGTGTTTACTCATTGCTTTTGAGGGGGAAAATATATTGGGAACATTCTGAAGATTTTTTTTCAAATTGTAAAAGAATTAGTTTTTTAGAATGGAAATTGTAATAAAAAAGCAACAAATAACACAACAAGCAACTTAATTAATAATGAGAAGATTTAAATAGCATGTAATAATAGCCTAATGATAGAGCCAGTGTGGTGTAGTGGTTTGACTGTTGGACAGTAATTCTGGACACCCAAAGAATGACCTTAGGCAAGTCACTCTCTCTCAGCCTCAGAGGAAGGCAAAGGCAAACTGCTCTGCACAAATCTTTCCAAGAAAACCCTGTGATAGGCCTTATGATCTCCATAAGTCAGAAACAACTTGAAGGAATACAAAAACAACAATGATAATAAATGACACTAAATAACAAGTAAAAGTAATGATTTCTCTTAAAAAGTAAATTTTCAAACTGTTACATCCCTCCTCATCCTTGCCCACAATTTTCTACATATTTAGCTGGAAGTAATTAAAATTTGCATTTCTTACTTGTATTTTGTATTAATTTGATCTGATGCAATAAAAGAACATTTGATGGGTGGATTTATTGATTGATTTGGTTTGGTCTTTTTTGCTGTGATCTGATCTGATCTAGCTCTGCTCAGTGCAATGCTCACCATCCCTTTTTCCTCTTCAACATTTCTCTTCAAGCTTTGCCTGAGTATTAGAACATGAATACAATAATAAAGAACACTATATCTGTGGTAGTGAAGATCACCATTCCAGCCAATCTCATGCCCTTAAACGTAAGAATGGAGAGATCTAGGGCAACTCATAGACAGAGCTAAAGCACAGCTTATTCCCTTCTACAAACCCAATAATCCACTGCACTTAGGTGTATGTTTGCCTTAGCACTTCTGCTAAACAAAAATCTCTTTCCTCTCATTCATCTTTTGCCTTCAGTTTCCTTTCCATTCTTAGCAGCACCATGCAGGGGGCTTCCTGGGGAGGGGGGCACTCCTTTTGAAGGTATGATAGGGATCTCCAAATTTCTGCCTCTGTTTGTCACTACATTGTTTAGTGCCACAGTTGCTTTGTTGTGACTGCACTTCTAGCTCTAAATCCAGTTGCTATTGTCATCTAGGAAGAGCCTATGAATCAGTAGGATTTACAGAAGTGTTGATTTACCATTCAGCAATTGATTCAAGGGTTTATTCTAGGTTGGACTAGCACTCGGCTAGGGGTGGGCAACTACAGTGAGTCTATGGGCCAATTTAAAAGGAATCTGGGACCACCTGGGGTTTGGGAGCTTTTGATACACACACACATTTCCTGTTATTAAAGAGAATAAAGTTTGTTTGAGATGGTGTAATGGAAACTTCTGATCCATTTCAAACAGTGGTGAGGAAAGTGCACCCCACAGGCCCCATACTGAAACCCACATTTGTGTCCCTTGGTCTCTGAAAACCTTTGGGAATCCTATATTATTTTTGTGGTAGATTTTGGCCAATAATTGTGCCCAAAGGGCCCCCATGTGCACAAATATGCAAAGATGTATCACCAGTCCCCCAAACACTGCAAGGGACCCTTACTTTTGTAATAGGAGGTGGCCTACTGAGAGAAAGACTACAAAGCACTTTATTCATTAGAAATGTTCTGGAAGTAAGAAATAATTATATTTGTTAACAATAACAAAGTGATAAAGGTATCACGCTTGTCTCAGCAATTTCAAAAAAAGGTCTGGAGGTAAAACATATTTTTAGAAGTACTTTGGGTATGACTTTTTTAGGAGGTGGCTTCTCTGTTGTCTTCCTCACCCTTACCCCCCCTCCAGCCTCAACTTTCTATCCATCAGTCTTTCTGAGAACAAAATTCTCCTTAATATAATAGCAAAGAGGAGGCTTCCACTTTGAGAAAAAACACATTTCAAGAGTTATGAAATGTCTTCTTTTTGCTTTAGAAAAGCTACTCACAGAAAAAACCCTTGACTCTGACATTAATCATAGCTAGGGCTTTAGGAATTCTGCAGTTTTGCAAGGAATCATGGCTCTTTAACAATATGAACAGGGCACAATGAACTTGGGCAAAAAGACTTTTTGGGGGTGGGGGTGGGGGAAGCAGCTCAATATAAAATAATATTACCGAGAGAACTGCATTTCTGTCTTTCCTTTTTCCCAGAAGTTAAATTATAAATCAGTATAAACCAATATTATAATTATGATCACTTTTGGAAACAAATAAGAAGATATGATACTTATCCAATTTCCTCCCTTTCTCTCAATTTTTCCAGTGGTAGACATCAGCTTACATCCTATTGGTGAATTCTGTTCCAACCATGAAATAGCCAAAATCTCCCCTCGAAGCCACCTTGTAAACAGCATCCCCCAACATGGATATTTATGTGTTGTTGGAGAACATGAGAATGAGTCAAGATACATTCAGATATTTTTCTGTAGCTGGATGCACTACAAGGACATCATCTGCAGAGACCTGATGAAGATCCTTGCAAATGCCTGTCACAGCATGTCCAGCTATGGAAAAATAGCTGGATGCATCCCCAGTGCTGTGCCCCATTCATTGACAACATGGAAATGGCCATATTGGGGGGGCTGCACTGCTTATGAGATGGGTTTGATGGGGGTTATTGTCAGGAGATGCTGCTATGGAGATATAATAAAATAGTACATGTATGTGTCCCAATGCCAGATCCCAAAACACCATTTTAATCTAAAGCTCAAATGCCCCCTTGGCTCTTTGATAATAAACAGAAAGGAAATGTTTCCTTGTTTTAACAGTCTCAAAAAATGGGTGATTGTAGAGCAGCAAAAAATGATGGCAAACTGAAACCAGCGGCATCACTAGTTTTGGTGCCACTCAGTGTGGTAAGTTATGGTATCATTATTGTGGAACTCTGGGATGTAGGGAAGAGATTCTCACCCCTGGTAATCCAGCATCCTGCTTCCACTACCACCAAAGCCAGAAGTGACTAAAGTGTAAGATGGAGAAGACTGAGGCTCACGGCATGATAATGTTCCTGCATTTGAAGGATAATAGTGCCTGGCAAATTCATGATGAGATGGTAGTTTATGGAAATGATTGCTCACCTTATGACACTATTGTGAGGTGGAAAAGGAATTTCCAAACTAGTCACATGTCCCTCACAGATGAGCCAAGACCCAGAAGACCATTATTGATGGATGATGCGGTCAACCATGGATGAATCTTGGATCTATCAGTATGAGCCAGAGACCAAAATCATGAGTGTGGAGTGGAAGCATGCTGATTCCCCTCCCCCCAAAAAAGGCAAAGGTGAAAAAGGCAACAGGGAAGATCATGCTCTTAGTTTTTTAGGGCTGTTGTGGAGTCATTCTCACAGATTACTTTGCAAATGGACAAACCATCACTTGCACATACTACAGCAATCTTCAGGACAAGTTGCAAGCTGCTCTGAAAAAGAAACACTGCGGTATGCTCTCCAGAGGCATAAATCTGGATAGTGACTACATAGAATAATAGAATCATACAATCATAATGTTGGAAGAGACTACAAGGGCCATCTAGTCTAACCCCCTGTCATGCAGGAACTCAAAATAAAAGCATCCCCGACAAATGGCCATCCAGCCTTTCTTAAATTCCTCCAAAGAAGGAGATGCCACCACTCTCCAAAGGAGTGTGTTCCACTGTCGAACAGCTCTCACTGTCAGGAAGTTTCTTCTAATATTGAGGTGGAATCTCTTTTCCTGCAGCTTGCATCCATTGTTCCGGGTCCTGTTTCTCTGGGGCAACAGAAAACAAGCTAGCGCCCTCCTCAATATGACATTCCTTCAAATATTTAAAGAGGGCTATCATATCCCCTCTTAACCATCTCTTCTCTAGGCTAAACATACCCAGTTCCCTAAGTCGTTCCTCATAGGGCATGGTTTCCAGACCCTTCACCATTTTAGTCACCCTCCTCTGGACATGCTCCAGTTTTTCAACATCCTTTTTGAATTGTGGTGCCCAGAACTGAACACAGTATTCCAGGTGGGGCCTGACTAAAGCAGAATACAGTGACACTATTACTTCCTTAGATCTAGATACTATACTTCTAGTAATGCAGCCTAAAATTGCATTGGACTTTTTAGCTGCAGCATCACACTCTTGACTCATGTTCAACTTGTAGACTACTAGGACTCCTAGATCCCTTTCACATGTAGTCTCATTAAGCCAGGTGTCTATGCATTTCATTTTTTTCTCTAAGTGCAGCACCTTACATTTCTCTGTGTTGAAGTTCATTTTGTTAGATTTGGCCCATCTTTCTAATCTATTAAGATCATTCTGGATTTTCATCCTGTCCTCTGGGGTATTCCTCCTAATTTGGTGTCATCGGCAAATTTGAGAAGCATGCCCCCTATTCCTTTGTCCAAACTGTTGATAAAGATATTGAAGAGCACTGGGCCCAGGACAGTACCCTATCACATCTCACTGGTCACTTCTCTCCAGGATGAAGAGGAGCCATTGCTGAACACCCTTTGGGTTCAGTCAGTCAGCCAGTTACTAATCCACCTAACAGTTGTATTGTCTAGCCCACATTTTACTATCTTGTTTGCAAGGATATCATGGGGGACCTTGTCAGAAGCCTTACTGAAATCAAGATATGCTATGTCTACCACATTCCTTTCATCTAGCAAGCTGGTAATATTATCAAAAAAAGAGATCAGATTAGTCTGGCATGGCTTGTTTTTGAGAAACCCATGTTGACTTTTAGTGATTATGGCATTCCCTTCTAAATGTTCACAGACCCTCTGTTTAATGAACTGTTCTAGAATTTTCCCCGGTATGGATGTCAGACTAACTGGGCAATAATTGTTGGGATCCTCTTTTTTCCCCTTTTTGAAGATGGGTACAATGTTTGCCCTCCTCCAGTCTGCTGGGACTTCTCCTGTTCTCCAGGAGCTCTCAAAGATTATTGCCACAGGCTCCGAGATTACATTTGTCACTTCTTTTAATATCCTTGGATGTAGTTCATCTGGTCCTGGAGACTAAGGGCCTTTGCAGACTGCTAGAAATAGTGCAAATTGAGTTCACTTTAATGGTTTGACTGTTAGGGAATCATGGAAACTGTATTTTATTGTGACACCAGAGCTCTCTGACAGAGAAGACTTAGGGGGGAAGCAGACGAGAGCTTCCCAGACGCCCTGGGCCGGCGCGCCGCGGGGCCGCAGCCTCTGCATCTCGGCGCACCGGCGGCGACCCTGGAAGGAGCGCTAAATCAGCGCTCCTTCCTCAAGACAGCGAAAGTGCGCACTAACAGCGTCGGGCGCACTTTCGCTGTCTTTTCCGCCGCGGCGCGTTCGGCTGCCGCGGCGTGAGGTCTTCCCCGGAGCGCCGGCCGTGCGGAGGGCCGGCGACTCCGAGGGCGACCTCAGGGAGAGGAAGGGGCGCCGAACGTGCGGCTGCCCCTCCTCTTCCAAGCCTCCAAGACGATTCTATTAGTCGTCTGCCGAGGCCCTTAATGTCTCAGAAAAAAAAAATGCTCATGATTCCCTAGCACTAACCCTAACTCTTAACATGGACTCAATTTGCACTATTTCTGGCAGTCTGCAAAGGCCCTTAGATTCATTTAGGTTAACCAGGTATTCCTGTACTACCTCTTTACTTATTCTGTGCTGCATTTCCCCTATTGTGTCCTCTGTTCCATTTTCCTCAGGTTGAACACCCTTTTCCTTTTGTGAGAAGACTGAAGCAAAGAAGGTGTTGAGTAGTTTTGCCTTTTCTCTGTCCCCTGTTAGAATTTCTCTATCTTCTCTGCACAGTGGCACTACCATTTCCTTCTTCTTTCTTTTGCTATGGACATACCCAAAGAAGCCCTTTTTATTGTGCTTAACCCCCCAAGCAAGCGTGAGCTCATTCTGTGCTTTGGCTTTCCTGACTTTACCCCTACATGTGCCAGCTATTTCTTTGAATTCCTCTTTAGTGATTTCGCCCCTTTTCCATTTCTTATTCATCTCCCATTTAAAACTTAGTTCAGTTGAAAGTTCTTTTGTCATCCAACCCGGTTTCTTGAGACACCTCCCATTTTTCCTTTTCATTGGAATGGTTTGAGATTGTGCCTTCAGTATCTCCCTTTTGAGAAATTCCCATCCATCCTGAACTCCCTTCTCCGTTAGTATTCCTGACCACAGGATCACTCCCAGTGTTTCCCTAAGTTTGTTGAAATCAGCTCTCCTAAGGCTAGAATGAATGTTTGACTATGCCTAGCTTCTCCTTTCCATTTCTCCTTTCCACTGTATTAGAAACTCCAGGAGAACATGATCACTTCCAACTAAGGATCCCAACACTTGCACCCCATTTACCAGGTCATCCCTGTTG
>CM034706.1:65474601-65497365 GCA_020142125.1 Phrynosoma platyrhinos | reverse complement strand
AGAACCAACGGTACCCTGGAGCAGTACCTTCGCTGCTATGTGAGCTACAGCTAGGACAACTGGGTGGATTTGCTCCCGTTGGCGGAGTTTGCTTATAACAATGCCGTGCACGCCTCAACTCTGCAGATGCCTTTCTTTGCCACGGGAGGCTTTCATCCGCCTGGTTTCCCAGCAGTGGTGCCCAGTTCAGACGTTCCTGCGGTGGACCAGTGGCTTCAGGAGCTCTGGGCAGCGCAGTCTCTGCTGCAAGAGCAGTTGGAGGTGGCCAAGGAGGCTTATAAGAGGGGCGCAGACCGGCACCATCAGGAGGGGCCTCAGTTGCAGGTGGGGGACTCCGTCTGGCTCTCTACGCGCCACCTACCCCTGCAGCGGCCTTGTCGGAAGTTGGACGCAAGGTTTGTGGGGCCCTACAAGATTGTGGCCCAGGTGAATCCGGTGGCGTTCTGGCTCCAGCTGCCTGCAATGTGGCGGATTCATCCGGTGTTCCACTGCTCCCTGTTAATTCCGGCCTCGGAGGTTCGGCCTGATGCTGGCCCAACGCATCCACCAGAGCTAGTTTTGGTAGATGGGGAGCAGGAGTTCGAGGTGGCCCAGATCTTGGACTCTCATCGCCGTCGGGGGCACCTCCAGTACCTGGTGGACTGGGTTGTCTATGGGCCAGAGGAGCGCTCCTGGGTGGACGCTATGGATGTCCATGCTCCACATTTGGTTCGGGCTTTCCACTGCTGCTGTCCAGACAGGCCATGTTCCCCCCGCCGGAGGGGGACCATTATGAGGGGGGGAATGATGTCATGGCCAGCCCTGAGGAGGACTCGGAGGAGGAGGATGGGTCTCCTCCAGAGAAGGAAGAGATGCAGGCTCCACCTGGTTCTCATTCTGCTCTCCCAGCCCCAGAGCAGGAAGAGATACAGGCTCCACCTGCCTCTCATTCTGCTCTGTCTGATCCAAGCCCGGTTCTCCCAGCCCCAGAGCAGCCAGGTCCTAGTGCTCTTTCCTTGGAGGCTAAGCTGCCTAGTGGGGAGAAGCAGGAGGATACAGCAGAGCCAGTGCCTTCCTTTAGGCAGAGGAGAGCTGGCAGTCGCAGGTCCAGGAGACTAGCTGAAAAGCAGCTGCTGAACAAGCCTCAGCTGGCACTGAGGTAGGATTTGACTATTTAAACAGTTGCAAGAGGCTTCCTCAGTGCCAAGACTTATTGTAGTTTCTTTGGGAGACTACGGTCAGTGTGGCTCCTTGTATTCCTGCTTTGTGCCTCTCGCTCTTGCCTTGTGGAACTCTGTTGCCTTGACCTTGGACCGGACTGGACCTTTGCTGATTGCTGCCTGCCCCGACCTTAGACTGATTGATGCTGATTTCTGGACTCTGCTTTGCTGGTGCTTCGACTACAGGAAGGTTTGTGGCTGGCCTTGCTGTTTGCAGCTCACCCTTTCCATCCCTAGCAGCTGTGGGAACTGAGGCTGGCTGTAGTTGAGGATTAGTGATCAAATACACCAGGCCTTTCCTAATCCAAGGAGCCAGGCTGCACTAGTACAGGCCAACCAGGCCACCAGCCTCCCAGTACACAGGGCCGCCCTCCCACAGGACTTGAAATGTTGTCCCAAGGCCCCACTGGTCACCTCCACCCACACCGCACCTTGCTAGGCCCAAATCCGAGGCAAGCCTGTAAAAACAAGCTGCTCAGGTTTACAGGCCAGCCTAGGCCTTACCACTGGCCATGCCAAATCCTGTGGTGCAATGGGTCCTGCAGCCTGGGCCATTCCCAAGAGGCCTCTCCAGGCTTCACGAGGCCTTGCCCAGGCCCCGACGAAGTCACCGCCTAGGAGGAGCTTGGCCACTCGCCAGTGCCCCTCCGCATCTTCCAAGGCCTAATCAGCCCAGAACAAAGGCCACACACCTAAAATTGGCTGCGTCAGGCCCAAACTACTCAGAGCAGTCAAAGCACCTTGCTCGACTGCTCTGTCAAAATGGCTGCTACCATGTGGCAGCTGAGGGCTTTATAGCCCCCAAATCCCAATGGTAATCTCACGAGATCCACGGTCTTGCGATATTACCAGCATGCTGGGGATTTCGCGAGATCCCCTCTGATTGGCTGGGCAGTGCAGGAAGGGCGGGACTTCCTGTCCACCCAGCCAATCATGGCATTGGCATCTTAAAAGTGGCCGGCACAACAGAGAGCCCCTCCCGACGCGTTGGGGGGATTCCTTCACCATCATGGTAAGCAAGAATATATATATATATATATATATATATATATATATATTAAAGAAAAGGATATTTCCTTCAGGAAATGGAAGTTTAATAATAATAATAATAATAATAATAATAATAATAATAATAATAATAAAATTTATTTATACCTCACCCCTCTGCATAGCAATCGGGGTAGCTTCCAACATAAAAATACAGTAAAAAACACAGTAAAATCAACCCCAAACCTCAACCCTCCCACCCCTTTAAATGTTATTAAACACACATCAATTAAAATAATGTTTTTTAAAAAAACATAAGGCAAAGTCTTTCCAAAACAAGAAGGGATGCAAACTTACACAAAAGAGATACAACAAACAATGAAGGAAAAGGGGAAGCATTTTGATGAGTACATCTTTACCATTAATATTAACACTGAAAATATGTTTCATTATATTGAAGAAGGAAATTAGATGGTGCTTTGTCAATTAAATATAAGGAAAATAAAGCTGTAATAAAGGAGGATGAACAGAGTGCAAAGAAGCTCAATAAATTACCAAAATATACGTAAGCTGGCATCCTACCGGGAAATTATAATGGTTTAAGTCAGACTTAGACAATCACAATTCACTTCTTTAATCAGTGCAAATATCAGAATTTTGTACCAGATGCTCCCCCTGATATATAGAGAAATGGTTGCATGCGGAGGGGGGGGCTATAGCAGAGAAAAGGTAACTTTGGGGGGTAGGTGATGGGAGACTATCATAGCTGTAGCCATGTCTTCAGATGCAGGATTGCAGCCATGGTCTATTTGGACTTTTAAAGGGTGAAGTCATTTACCAAGAGCTCCTGGGCAAAATTAGCAGTCATGGCCTACTCAATCAATTTTAAACTATGAATTTTAAATAAGTATATTTTAATTGTAGTGATTTGAATGTGTAATGATAATTTTAATCCTACATGTATGTGTTTTAACTTGTGTGTTTAATTGTCAGCTACATATTGAATTTTAATCTATGTTGTACTTTACCTTGAACCTTGGGGAGAGGCAGATAAGAAAATAATAATAATCTACTACTACTACTACTACTACTACTACTATGGCTACTACAACAGAAATTTACTTTAACTTAACTAGTTAATGAACAAGTAACATAGAATTGAAATAAATGGACAGTTCTCATGTTGATGGGATATAGATGTTGGAATTTTAAACCTCTTCTTTTAATATTTTGTTTAAATGATCTTGAATAAAGATTTTGTTTAAATGATCTTGAATAAAGAGTGTTGGGAGCAAATTTTCTGATAGCTCCAGGTTATTTGGGACAGTAAAAAAAAGCTAAGAAATTAATAATTTCCTCAGTCTGGACATCAAAATAGTAAACACAGTGTAATATATGCAAATGTAAAATTATACATACTGTAGTAAGAATATCCAACTTTATATATAAACTGATGAGGTCTGAGCTGGTGGTGAGTGACCAAGAAAGAGATGTTAGAGTTGTGAATAGCTGGATAAAAATGCCTACCTACTGTGCAATGGCTGTGGAAATCTTTAGGAAACAGTACAGAAAATAAAACTGCTAACATCTTAATGCCTCTGATGTAACCATACTTGGAATATTATGTCACGTTCAGGTCACAGTACCCTAAAAGGGGTATTGTAGAACTGGATAAAAGAAGAAAGCAGTAACTAAAATGATCAAAGGGGGTGCAGCAAATCTCTTGTGAGGAAAGGTTGCAACATTTGAGCAATTTAATTTAGAGAAAAGGCTAGTGAGTGGGGACATGCTAGAAGCAAACAAATTATCACGGCTTCAGATTATTTTTGGACTTCAGTTATCAGAATCCCCCCACTCATACTGGTTGCTGGATTGTGGGGATCATGATCCAAACAAGTAACTTTTTGAAGGTCTGAAAATTATGTGTAATACTAGAACCCATAGTTGTTGACTGAATCTGAACAGTTGATGAGATTCTGGAGAGATGTAATGAAATAATTATTCACATGTTGTATAGTTAAAATGTGGAATTTGTTACTACAGGATGTAATGATAAGCCACCAACCTGGAAAGCTTTAAAGAGGATTTAATTACAGAATCATAGAGTTGGAAGATACCATAAGGGTAATCTAGTCCAACCCCTGCCATGCAGGAATATACAACTAATACACTCCTGAAAGATGCCCATTCAACTTCTATTTAAATGCCTCTGAAGGAGGAGAGGAAACTACTCTTTAAGGTAATCTATCCTACTGTCAAATAGTTGATACAGTAAAGAAGGTCCTTCTAATAGCAGAAACTTAGGGGGGTTGCAGACTGCCAGAAATAGTGCAAATTGAGTCCACTTTTAGGGTTAGGGTTAGGGAATCGTGGAAACTGTATTTTATTGTGGCACCAGAGCTCTCTGACAGAGAAGGCTCAATGTCTCAGAAAAAAAAATTCCCATGAGTCCCTAGCACTAACCCTAACCCTAAAAGTGGACTCAATTTGCACTATTTCTGGCAGTCTGCAACCCCCCCCCCCCCCCCCCGTAGTCATCCCACTAGTCACTTCTCTCCAGGATTAGGAGCAACTATTGGTGAGTAATGTCTGGAATATCTTTTCTTGCAGTCTAAATCTATTTGTTTATCACCTGGTGACAAGAGCCAGTGTGGAGTAGTGATTTGAATGTTGGACTAAGGAGCTTATCACACCCCCAAATAAACTGGCTTACCTTTTCTGGCTTCAATCTTCTGCTGGGATACCCCCAGATGTTATCATATGCAAATTGCCATTGATTTAGCCATGATGCTACCAGCCAAATACAGCCTGGGTCAGACTCAGGTCGAAGCCATGTTCAGCTGCCAAATTTTAGAAGTTGAAAACGTCTGTCTTCGAAAAAGTGCTGGCTGAGTATGGCTTCGACCCAAGGCTGACCTAGCCAGTGGCATCACAGCTAAATCAGCAGCAATTTACATATGATAACATCTGGGGGTATCCCAGAAGAAGACTGAAGCCGACAAAGGTAAGCCGACTTATTTGGGTGTGCAACAAGCTCCTAAGACTCTGGAGACCAGGGTTCAATCCCCAGCTTAGCCATGAAACCCACTGGGTGACCTTGAGCAAGTCGCACTTTCTCAGCCTCAGGGGAATGCAATGGCAAACCTCCTCTGAATACACTTTGCCAAGAGAACCCCATGACACAGGTTCACTTTAGCATCACCATAAGTCGGAAACAACTTGACAGCACACAGCCCAATAACAACTGGAGCAGCAGAAAATAAGCTTGCTGTCTCCCATCAAATATTTAAAGATAGCTACGATATCACTTTTGGGTTGCGCTTTTCAAGACATGCTAGTCAATATTCTTCTTGAACTATACTGTCCATAACTGGACTCAGTATTCCAGTTGTTGTCTGGTCAAAGCAGAATAGACTGGCACTGCTACATTCCTTGATTTGGACATTATAGTCCTGTTGATGCAGCCTAGAACTGCATTGGCTTCTTTGGCTGCTACATTACCGGTGTCTTATTACCACCTTAGACAGCTTCAAAAAGGCTGTCAAGATGAATCTCTTCCAGCAGGCCTTTCCAGAATAACTATCCCAGCCCAAAGAGTCAACTAATCTTTCTCCCTTCCATGCTGCTGCTGATTGCTCTGTACTGTTGTGATGCTGTGTTCTATAACTGAATTATCTTAATGTTTTTAAACTGCCTTAGTTTAATATTTTTTTTCAAGGGGTGGATGAGGTTTGGGGGTTTGGATGTATTTTACTGATGTCTAATTTGTTGTAAGCCACCCAGATTGCACTGCAGAGGAGCAGGATAGAAATAAATTTTATTATTATTATTATTATTATTATTACATTACAGTGTCGACTCTTGTTTAGCTTGTGATCTACTAAGATCCCTATATCCATTTCACGTGTACTGCTTTCAAGCCAGGTGTCACCCATCTTGCATTTATACATTTAATTTTTCCTGCCCAGATATAATGCCTTACATTTATGCCTGTTGGAATTCATAGTTAGCTTTGGCCGAGTTCTATGATCTGCCAATTTGAATTTTGTTCCTGTCCTCTGCAATATTGGCTCCCACATTTTGTGTCATCTGAAGATCTGATAAGCATGGTTTCTATTTCTTCATCTAAATCATTTATAAAGATGTTGAACAACACCAGGCTCAAAGCAGAACCTTAGTCATCCCACAAGTCACTTCTCTCCAGGATTAGGAGCAACTATTGGTGAGTAATGTCTGAGTTTGGTTAACCAACCAATTGCAAATCCATCTAGTATTAGTATTGTTAACCCACAGTTTGTCTGCAAGAATACAGTGGGAAACCCTGTCAAAAACTTTACTGAAATCAAAATATAAACATCCACAGCGTTTCCTTGATCTACCAAGTTTGTATGTCTCTGACAAGAGTACCTGCATTAATCAGAAACAGTCTAACTCTGATTACACATTGCTGGGATAAAGGCAGAAGATGGCTGTTGTGTTCATATCCTGATTGTAGGCATCCTGTGGGTATCTGGTTGGTCACTGTAGGGACAAATGCCTAGATGGGCCTTTGGTCTGATCTAACAAAGCTGTTCTTATGTTCTAATATATGTCTGAGCTTAGCAATAGTTTTGCAGTACACTAAGTTTAGTGCACATACATGCATCACAGAAGCTAATCTGGAGAGACTCACAACTTTGGGAGGAGGCCTGAGGGGATCACATTGAAAGGAAAGGTTGATCAGCTCTTGTATATAATTCTTTGTGGAATGTAATTAGCATGAATAAAAACAATCCAGGGATCAGGTTCTGCTCAATAAAACCACCATCTCTCAATTTCTGAATGAAACAAATGTATTAAAGGAAAACAAGAAACCCAAGAAAGTTCAAGTAGAACAAATAGGTTCAAAATAGAGAACAGCAGGAAGAAGCCATTATCACAAGTCACTAGGATCCTAGCTGAAGGATCAGAAGTGTGGGTGATGTCTTTGATGATCTGCCTCTGACATTGCTTCCACCAGTTAACCTGTGTGTCACATTTTCTACAGAGAACGATTGCAAAGCAGAAACAGCTGGCATTGCTCTGATTGCACTGTAGATGTTTGCCTCTGTTCTGTGCCACTCCCCAAACACACATATTCATGACTTAGCTGTATTTGCTACTCTGTCAGAGGAAGGCAAGACAGATCCCTGAAAACTACCAACAGTGTTTTGGACATCAGACATTAATTATTACTGTAGATACAGGCTTGGGTTATCATAGAATCACAGAGTGGAAAGGGCCAATGGAAAACACCCTGCCCTCTGACAGAATCTACTAGGTGGGATACAATTACAGCTTCCTTGGTAAGTAATTGGCATCCACTGATTAAGTAATGTGGTTATTTATGATTCCTTCCTGCTGGTTTTGTAGAATAATACAGCTCTTGGATGGAATGAAACATATTAACTCAGATTTTGTCAGATAATTCAACTATGAATTACATCAATTATGATGCAGCACATACAAGTCACTGACTATTAAGATAGCCTTTATTTTTAATTCAGATTTTCATTATCCTAAGAACATTTCTCTAAAAATGAGAAGAAATTGGGTTTTGATCTGCTTATTATTTTTCACAATTAACTAAAATATATAGGAAAGAAGGATGTAAATATGATAAAAGTACAAGTACTTTTAAAGCTCCATAGAAAGTAAAGATGTTTAGACAACCTGCTATTAAAGCTGTCGCCTACAGTATTAGAAACATGTTCAAAATCAAGTAATTGGGCCCTTCTGCTGAAGACAGTAGCCACTGTACCAACTATAGCAAGCTTGAAAAGTGACAGCAAGAAGACACAAGAATCCCATAAAGTAGTTGACCTTGTCATCACCCTGTTGTTACATATACAACATTAGACTTGTCAATGCAAGTATTAAAAAAGAAGAAGAATGTTCCAAAAGACAAAAGGTAAAATGTCTAAGCGCTGTGACAGCAAACAGGAAAAGATTGCACTGACAAATGTGGTCTACACTGATAAAGAAGGCTATAAAAGCCATTAGAAGTTTGGCAATGGGAAAGAATGCCAAAGGCATGACACAGCCTTATGAGCAATACTTTTGTATCCCTGTGGCAGCATGAAATATGACAAGAAAAATTTATTCCTACAATTGAAGAACTTGCCAAATACAGAGAAGATACTAGCATTCACCCCTCGACCACCAGCAGCACTGCCAAGAAATCATAACAAGAATATGAATAAGAGAACTGTTCTCTGTGTTGTTTTATTAACAGACATTCCAACTGGTCTAATACCTCAGATTTTCATTGAGATGCTACAGGTGATTGCTACAAATCACAGGCCAGATTAGATGATCCGTTAAATGTCTGTGGAGTTTAAACTTTACAAATATAATCTGCCTGATTAGAATGGGCTTTGTGGAACTTGGGATGTTGGGGAGTTAATCCTTCACCTAATGCTGAAGTTCGAATGAACCCCACTCCCTAGGTTTTATCCAAAGCCCCAGTATCAGTTTGCAATATCCTTGAGCTGCTTCTATGGCTGAAGCACTCAGTGCTGAACCCTGCTAATAAGTGCCGATTCTTACTCTACAGAGATGCAGCTTAGTTCCCATAGAGATGTAGCTTAGTACACACACCCTATCCTGCTACTGTTGCAGCTATTTCCACCACCAACAAGTGTGTCACAGGGTGAACTGATGTGAGACCACCAAGCGAATG
Organism: Phrynosoma platyrhinos; assembly: GCA_020142125.1. Lineage (NCBI taxonomy): Eukaryota > Metazoa > Chordata > Lepidosauria > Squamata > Phrynosomatidae > Phrynosoma > Phrynosoma platyrhinos. The sequence goes on along the minus strand of CM034706.1, from coordinate 65,488,479 downwards.
GCATTTGTTTGGAGGCCTCACATTGTCCCCTAGTAATTCTGCCAGGAGAGAAGTTACTGTTAGGGATGTGAATAAACACATTCCCAGGATTCTAGACAAGACTAGCTATCTTCCCATAGTGAAATTCCTCAAACCCCACAAGAAATCTAACCGCCCATACAAGTCCAAGATGACAAATGGACTTAGGGTATTGAGAATTTCCACAAAATAAACTGTCCACAAAACTCCTGGCTCTGGACAAAATGTGTTGCTTTTTCTTCTATCTGTGAAGCTGAGCACATATGCACAGCAAGCACAAAAGAGCAAACTAGTTGATAGTAATTCATGAACAATTAATTCATTGCCATTACCTTTACTGGCCTATGCTGCCAAACAACAGTAACTGCATTTTGCCATTTCAGAATTTACTGCTTTAAATGTTTGTGTGGGAAAGGGAAAAACAGTCTTGAAAATGTGCAATGCTTCTCTGAAACTGACACCTTCCCCATATCACTATCTTATAATGAAGAGAAATTGTGACCTGAAACAGACGGGCAAAAAAGGGGCACCTACTGTGTGATTTGGGGGCATGTCAATTAAATGATGCACGCCCCCAAACCAAGCAGAAGCTGTGCAGTCCCCCAAACCACAGCCACAGCCCTTCGGGATCATGGCAGCAGCCAACCTTGGTACCACAGATTCTGGTTGCTGTTGTCCCACAGTGGTCAGGGCAGGAGCAGTCTCTGGCCACTCATTTGCCCCATCTACTCAAGGCCTCTGTGTGTGTGTGTGTTTATTGAGAAGGAACCATATCAGGATTTTCACTCCTAGCTACCATTGTAGATTTTCAATTAGCTTTAGCAGAGGAAGAAAAAATCAATTCCCATCCTCATTTTGCAACTGTTGTGTTTAAACTAAGAAACAAGGCATGATCAACACATACAGTTTCAGAGTTTGGAATCATTATTTTTAAAAAGCAACTTGTTAATTTTTCTGAGTAGCTCATTAATTGCTATTCATTATTCACAGGTAATGAAAAATGTCACCCTTGGGCTGGAATCCTGTTGATGTCCTACACATACCTAAGTTCTCTTATGGATCTGTTTATATATATTTTCCTTCATTTCTGTTGCCTGTGAACTTCACATACAAAAAAGTTTACACTTCAAAATTTCTACAAAGTTGCAGGGGATCTGTTAGATCAGTGACACTACTGGAAGAATTTGGGACCTAGGAACCTAGTTCTGTTTTGTTCCATTGCTTAGTTTCTGCTACTTATGTGATATTTACTCACTTGCTAGATTTAAAATAAAATACAACTAAAACCCATGCATTTTTAATGATAATTAAATTTCCATAAAATCTTGCATCCAAATCCTTCCATTCTGTTCCACAGAACTGTAAGAATATTCAGAATAGAGGCATAATTCTTCTCAATTTTATTCTCAAAAAAACAATCAGTAATTTTAGCAATTTTTTTCTGATTGTGAGAAAGTCTTTGGAAACTGTGCAGTTTCCAATGTTGATTTGCTGTTCAATACTTACTATGCGCAAAACTCATATATGGTTATATTGTATAGAAATCAGCATTTTCTGCACAGGAAACTACATTTTCTATGCAGAAAATAATATTTCTCCAGAAATATTATTTGCTGTGCAGAAAATTCTGTCTTCTCCCCAAAAGACGCTGTTTTTTTGTCCCAAACAACCATATGCAAATTTTGTATAGAATAAGTTCCAAGCTGTGAAGTTTCTTATCAGGATTTCTTGGCATTTGAGAAACACTTTTGACTATTTTTTACTTCTTTAAATATTCCTTCTATCCCTAAAACAGACCTGGATACTATTGGTTCATCTTAACTAGAATAGACCCACTGACTCAGTGGGTGAAAGCTGAATCAACATATAGATATATACAGTACCGCCTCCCAATTCACACGGGATCTGTTCTGGACCCCTCCCCCATGAAAATGGTGGCTCGCAAATATTCAAGCCCCATTGAAAATAATGGCCATGGCTTGCATGCAGGGATGCACATGCGTGCGAGCCACCATTTCATCCCTCCCCACTTGTCCCTGCCACGAAGACTGAGACTGCGATTCAAAGTCCACAAACTGAGAGGGACAACTGTATAGGCAAATGACATTGATTCAATATTTCTGTTCTAGCTGGGACTAACAATAGGTTTTGGACTCCAGGTTATATTTGCACTACATTTAGAATGGCCATTACTGTGATTGGTCATGGGTCCATCATATGGAATCCCAGGACTTGTAGTTTCAGTAAGAACTTAGAATTCTACTCTAGAGAGGTCTACTCTGCTCTGAACTACATTTTTTTAGAATTCTAAGTATTTCACCAAATAACATTTTACAGGATTCTTAAGATGAAGCTGGGACAGTGAAAGTGAGACAATATTGCTATAACTATATAATACAGATACACTTTTAGTCTTAGCATTCTAGAAACAAACAATTCAGGCAAACAAAATAAGTGAGTTCTTTACCTTTACACTGGAGATGTGTGGTGAAGGTCATGCTTTGATTTCCACAACTGGGCCAGTACATTTTGCAAATTGCAGCACTCCTCCCAAAGTCAAGGCCAAGATGTTGCTTTGACACCTAGGACAACAAGAAATTACCACAAGAAGCTCTCACCTTTCTGAGAGTAAGAAAACAAAAGAATAAATCTATAATTTCATATGGGCATCTGAGATGTGATTATATTTCAACCATAAATCAAGTGTTCCTTCTTGTGGAGAAAAAAAACCTACAGATAGCACAGCTGACCAAAAGTACATACCCTGACAGGTAGGAAGGGAAAGCTTTGAAGATAAGTAGCACACAGGAGTGCATGGGAGGAATTAGGTCTTGCCAAGTACTATTTTCAAACCTAAAATTCTTCAGAAGTTTAGAAGTTCATTTGGGTAGTTCAGCAGATTCAATTCATTTCTCAGATGAGACTGCTGATACCACAGAATTATTACTACTGTACCTTTACAGTAGAACTTTACTTTAGAGTAGAAGTATTCTACCTTCACCTTTACCTCTTCCTCCTCCTCATCTCCACACACACCTTCTTCTAGGGACATTTCAGTGTTATGCAATAAAAATAAGATTATCCTCTCCCCATTTCAAGTAGAAATTGTTCAAATGAGATATTTCAATCAATGACAATGGGAAAGCTTCCTCAATCACTTCTTAAGACACCAGCTGGCTTAGTGCATTCAGGAGGACAGAGTTCTGTCTTCCAGCACTTCCCCAGGCCACTATCTGCCACTTGAGTCTGCTGCCTCACCCTTCCTAATGATAGAGCTGGCCCTGAGACCTCCACACAGCTGATGTTTTGTTTTTCTCTTCATAATGCATGTTTGATGATGGGACAGTTGCCAAAGGGCCCTTGAACATTATGACAAGAGTCTTCATATGATGCTATCTGCATCCCCAGAAGTAGTGCACTGTTGCACAGAAATTTCTAGTACAACAGTGAAAGTGTTTTAGAAAGCAAATGGGTCAAAACTATATGATTCACTTGCCTAATTTAAGAGGCTAATTAATTTAAAAACCAAAAAGTATCTTCTTGCAACATGGAAGATCATACAGTAATACTACTTGAGTCTTCCACTGTATTCCTTTCATGGACATGATGCCTAAAGAAGTAAAAGGTAAGCTCATAGCTACATTTGCAAATACAAAGCCAGAAGGAACTGCCAAAGCTTTTAGCTCAAGAGGTGGGTGGCCACAGAGCTTATGTAGTCTATTTGTGCTATTTTTGTATGCATGAACATGAAAACCTTTTGAAATGTCAGCAGGAGATGGGGGTGGTGTGCTGGGGGAGAGATGGGATCCATCTTGCAAATTAACATCCCAATCCTAAATGTATTAAGATTAGTGTATATGAGTGATTTGCATGAACCTGGGAATAGAAGTGATAATCAGAGTAACTTTGCATCTCTAAATTGGATTTGTTCTATGTGACAAAAAATATATCTAACAATACCAGCTACAATTACAATTGACCTTGTTTTAGCTTAATTCTCAGCAGAAATAACAAGTTTATAAGCCATCGTGCTCACACTAAAATTAGATTTACCTGTTAATGCTCTACTGGCAAAATCCTATTCAATGGCAAATTGAATAAGAACTTGGAGAAAAAAAATTACTAGCCTGTATTTGTTTTCAAATGATATATGGTGTACTGCACACCTTTTTTCCTGTTATGATTTCCCTCTCTTTCAGTTTATATAGCTAGAAGCAAGCCAAATAAAGGAAGTTTATGTGTATGGATTTATAAAAAAACTAACATTTATTAAATAATTTCAGACATGTACATGCACTACAGAGGTGAATAGGTTTCATACCACTTAACTGCAATTACTCCATCCTATAGAGAGGTTTTGTGAGGTGCTTAGAATTCTCTGCAAGAGAATTCTATGATCAAACTATAAATTCCAGAATTCAGTAGGATAGAGCCAAGACAGTTATGAAACTGGCTTAATTTGTATAATATAGGTACATTGAAAATCTCTGATCCAGCACTAAATGAGACAAGTACATGAACAACATAAAAGGGCATGTTTCCCTTTTTTCATGTATCTCCTCTATAGATAACAAACAAACAAATGAAAAAAATGGGCTTCTTCTTTTTCCACTTTTATAATATATAATATATATATATATATTAGCTCTTATGCCATGACAAAATGTAGGCCTGTAACTCTAACAATGTAATTTTTTCTTTCTCCTATATGGTTTTTAATAGCTTTGCCTGAGAAAGAAGCCAGCAGAGCTTCAAAAACTTGCATCATGTATTTTGTGATTTTGGTTGACCCAATAAAGGCATCACTGTTTTGTGGTTTTTGGATATTATTGTACTTTGCCTTCATCTAGGTTGGTCATAATCATGGACAGGTCATTAGAATAGTCTGATGGAAGGAACACACCAGCTTGTTAATAGTGCCTGAATCTGACAGAATATTAGGAGGTGAGTGGCTTATAGAGGCAAGTAACTCCTTGCTTTAGCAGAGGGGACCCAAATACTGGGACTATATATGACAGCTGGCATTAACTTAGGTCTATGCCTGCAAGAACACTGGCATAACATACAGTCTATCTACAATGCAGAAATAAAGCAGCTTGATATCACTTTAACTGTCATGGTTCAATTTTATGGAATCCTGGAATTTGTACTTTGGTGAGGTGTTCAGAATAGTCTGTCAGAGAGCTCTGGTGCCTCACCAAACCATAAATCCCAGGATTCTGTAGAATAGAATAATGACAGCTAAAGTTGTGTCAAATTGCTTTATTTCTGCAATGTGAATATACCCATAGTTTCTAAAAGTAGGCTGAAAATCTATCAAGTTCAACAATGTTGGGTTCTTGTTTTCCTATTCTAAACAGTGGCACAGTACATTTGCTAGTCAATAGCTCTAGAGTCAGCATGGTATAGTGGTTTGAGCATTGGACTAGGACTCTGGAAACCAGGATTCAAATCCCTGTTAAGCCAGGGAAACCCACTGGGTGACCCTGGGCAATTCAGACACTCTCAGCCTAAGAGGAAGACAAAGGCAAACCCTCTCTAAACAAATTTTGCTAAGATTAGGCTTGCCATAAATTGAATTATAACTTGAAGGTACACAGCAACAAACAAGCAAAGCTCTACTTAGATGTATGTCTTCAAATAATTGTTCAAATAGAAATGCAATGCATACCACATTGTGGAGACGACTGTGACTAGATAACCTGCATTTACCTGCTCAGCCTACTGTCCAGGTTCTAAATTTTGGTTATGGGCAACTTCATAGTTTTTGCTCTCCCCATCTATGCCTCTTCATCTTTCAACCAGGAGATTATCACATGGGGGACAAGACATCATTGTCCTTTCCCTGTCCCATCCTTCCTGCACAATCAAGGGAAGGAATTTCAAATGATGTCATGCTTATCCAGACATTGTCCCATCTGGAAAGCACAAGTGACAGTGATTGCATGAAAGCCTTTCAAATGATGTCATGTTGATCCTATCATTGTCCCATCATTAAAGTGGCATTGCTCCGGCATTTTGCATTAATGGGAGTTCATGTTAATGCAATGCCACTTCAATGACAGGATAATGACAGGATCATTGCATACAATATGAAAGGCTTTCATGCAATCTCCTCCCCAGGGATGGGATAAAGATGAGAGAGTGATCCCATCTCTATCCTGTCTAAGTGTGATAATCTCCCCAGGCCTCCACATCGAAATATCTGCAAGCAGAGGAACATCCACTGTAAAAGAGGATACATGGCCATTCCAAAAACTAGGGATTTAAATGAATGCTTGATATTGGTGAGGATAGTTTAGAATCCTAATGGCCATGAACTCTAAACACCAGCATATTGAACAGACATGTCTAAACAGACACACAGATATGGGTGTTATTTATATACCACCTTGACAATTCATTATTTGTGTCACTTATGGTTTTGAAAAGACAAGTGCATTGTAAGTACAAGGTTCAGCTCTTTCACATTCTTATGTTTCTACTGACCTACTACTAAAAGCAAGACAACCCATTTTTCTTTGCCTCTTGTAATGGAAATGCTTGCAGTGAAGGTAATCCTATTTTGATTTGTCTTGTGAAACAGTTGCATTGATGAGTCTCAAGGCTAAGGCTCATATAAACAGCAGCAGTAACAATAACATAAGATGTTCTTTGATAAATGTCTGTTTCTAAGGAAACTGATATATAACAGAGAGACAGACATACACAGTTCTAGCAGAAGTGCACAACTGAACAGGAAATCTGAAATACACTGTAGGTTGAAAATTCAATTTCCAAAAATAGCTTTTAGGTTTCACCTTCTAAACTTCTGGCATTGCCATCTGTGTGATTAAAGGGAAAGGAAATATTATATTCAATACTTGAAATGTCAACAGATGACTAGAAAACCTTATGGAGTCATCCATGCTGCTAACTTGGAACCAAAATGTTGGATGATCTTTTTGGAAGAAAGATTTCAGAAGCATACCTACCAAGTTCTCAATATATATCAGTCGTTGAGGAGAAAAGACAAATATTTATAAGGATATGCATTTCTTTCAAGAATACTAATGCTACATTACTGTAAACTACAGATTTAGACAAATTCTCAGTTCTGCCTCCCACATGATGTGTAACCTTCATACGAAACTTAGGGAGAAAGTCATTCAGCGATTTGGGCTGTGATATGTTCCATCCCTCCTGTGGAACTCTTAAATGATTAGCTCAGGGTAGCAATGTGATAAGTGAGGGTAAACCTTATTCCTTAAACAAAGAAAGGTAGAGGGTTTCAATGAGCAGAGTGCTCTCTGAACAATTAAGAATGCATCTTCAGGTTTCTACTGAAGTCTGTTTTGTCTTTGGAATCACAGGTGGTTGTAAAAATGGCCTAGGGAGCAGCATGGGCTGGTATGCTAACTGGCACTCTGTGGCTGTATGAGCAGGTTTAGACTCAGAATAAGGAGGAGTGAAGAAAGGATGACACCATACTATGAGCAGAAAAATCACAAACTAGGAAAAATAACTAAGGAAGTGCAAAGAAGGAAGTGCAAAGATAGGCTTAACACTGAACATAAAAAAACCAAAAATAATGATCATGGAGGAACTACATAAATTCAGCCTAGACAAAGAGGAAATCAAAATAGTTAAAGATTTCCCATATTTTGGATCGAACACTGATCCGAAAGGAAACTGCAGTCAAGAAATAAGAAGACAAGGAATGGGAAGGACAGCAATGAAAGTACTAGACAAGATTCTAAAATGTAAAGATATACAGCTGAGTACTAAATTAGAATAATCTAAGCCATTGTGTTCCTCATTACCATGTATGGATGTGAGAGATGGACAGTGAAGAGAGCCAACAGAATGGGGAAAAAACTCATTCAAGATGTGATTCTGGAGAAGAGGGCTGAGGATACCGTGGACAGCCAAAAAGACAAACAAATAGGTCCTTGACCAGATAAAGCCCGAACTCTCCTTGGAAACCAAGGGCCTCTGCAGACTGGCCCAAAGGGCTGGCCTGGAGGCAAAGATGGGGAGGAGCAGCTGTACACCGGCCGCCTCAACCCCAGTCCGACGATGTCCTGATACTGTGTGCCGTTATACATGGCGTGTGGTATCAGGACATCCTTCCAGCACAGAGTCCTGATGCGCTGCACCATAAGGGGCAAGAAAGAGCCGCGCGCCAGCTCTTAGGGTGTCCTTTTGCTGCCCCTGAAAGGAGTGGCATTTTGCCACTCTTTTCAGGGCAGCAAAAGGGAGGGTTGGGGCTGTGGCATGCGGTAGCCACAGCCCTGATCCTCCACTTCCCGGGGCAGCCTAGAGCCGCCCATCTGCAGTCCCCCCAAGATGATTAAATTGAGGCTGGCTACATCATGAGAAGGCACAACCTATTAGCAAAGACAATAATGCTAGGAAAAGTAGAAGGCAGTAGAAAGAAAGATCGCATGCCAGATGGCTAGACTCAATTAAGGAAGCCATAAGCCTGAATTTACAAGACCCAAGTAGAGAAGTGGAGGACAGGAGAGCTTGGTGATGTCTCATCCACAGGGTCCCCAAGAATCAAAGTCAACTCAAGGGCAGCTGATATCAACAACAATGGCGGTATCTACACTGCAGAATTAATGCAGTTTGACACTGCTTTAAATTTGATGTCTCAATGCTATGGAATTCTGGGGTTTCTAGTTTTGTGAGGTATTTAATCTTCTCTGCCAGAGAGCTCTGGTGCCCCACCAAACTACAAATCCCAGTATCCCATACATGGAGCCATGACATGTAAAGCGGTGTCAAGCTACATTAAACCTCAAGTGTAGATGCAGCCTATATAGGGAAGGCTTGTGCAGCATGTGAAGACCACGTACATAAAGCACCAGGATCCAGACTTCTCTGATGAAGCAGGCTGCTTGTCATCTGGAGAAACTCCTCTCCCCTTCCAGATAGAGCACAGAGACTCTACAGCCAGACGTCTCACGAATGAGGCTTTAATCTTCGTTGCTCTATATACAGATATGTACAGCCTACACCAATGCAACTCCAACAGCAAAACAGCTATACGCAATCCACCATCAACAATCCACAACCCACAACCACATTTGTGTCCAGAGGCTTGTGCCTTATATAGCCTGTGCTCCACATGGCTTTCTGGCCCTGACTCTTCCTCCTGGACACCTGTCACTCACCTGAGTGACATTGCAGTTTTGCAGCAGTTTCTATGCTTTCCAGCACCAGGTGACTACTTCCATGATGTCATGTCCTGTGACATCAGCATGAGGCTGCATGACTCAGCTGTGGCCAAATGCTTGGCTGCTGCACTATCCCACAATGTACATTTTCCCTTGGGACCCAATCCTAACAATCCCCTCCAAAATGTACAATGTGTGCACATCTCTTAGCTCATTTACTTGGAGCATTTGCGTGTGAACCTCTTAGTTTCCTTTGTGTGCCATATCCCACCAGCCTGACATCACCGATGTCCTCCTGCTGGCTCCCAGTGCTCTGGTCCCCTGTCTGTGCCACTGTCAACCTGACCTAGTGCACCCCAGACCTCAGAACCCCATTCTAGATCTCAGAACCCCATTCTTTTCTCCAACAGAACTCTCCTGATATGCACCCCTTACACAGGAAACTGTTCACCACTCCAGGCACATCTCTTTTAGTGCATCCGCACTCTGGCCTAGATCTTCTGGCCCTCTGGCCCAGATGTTCTCCACTCTGCCAATGCCTTGGCTGAACCTACCAGTTCCCAGAGCCTTGAGCTTCTGCTGCCGCTCCTGGTGCCAAGCCTAACTCCGATGTCAACCGCTCATGTCTTTCCACTTGCAGAGCCTTTGTGAGGATGTCTGCCACATTGACCTCTGACCTAATGTAGGACAGACACAGAACACCATTCTGGACCATCTCCCTCACATTCTGATATCTGACACCGATGTATTTGGTCCTGTTCTTCAAATTCTCTGCTTCAACCATGGCAATACAGGCCTGTGAGTCCTCGTGCACAATCGCTGGACCTGTGCACTCCTCACCAAGATCCTTCAGAAGCTGCCTGATCCACTGCACCTCCCCTGCCATCTCTGACAAAGCTGCAAACTCTGTCTCTGAGATGCTCAGTGCCACACAGCTCTGCTTCCTGCTCCTCCAGACCACTGAACTGTCAGCATACCTGATGAGTAACCCAGTTACCGACTTCCTGTCATGCATCTCCGATGCAAAGGAGCTGTCTACATAACACTCTAGCTGGGCTTCAGATCCCCGCAACACCAGCTTCCGCTCCTTACTGTCCTTCAAGTACCTCAAAAGTCTTTTTTACTGCTGTCCAGTCCTCCACCTTGGGACTGCTCACCGTTCGGCTCAGCATGCCCACAGCAAAAGCTATGTTTGGCCTGGTGTTGTTGGTGATGAACATGAGACTACCAATGACTGACCTATACAGATCTGCATGTTCAAACACCTTGTCAGACTCTGCACTGCTGGTGAACCCTGGAGTTATGGGACTTCTTACCACCTTGGCATTCTTTAGCCACACTTCTCCAGCAACCTTTCAATCTTCCTGGGCTGACTTAGCAATACCATACCATCTGCAGTCCTCTCAACCTCAATCCCAAGATAGGCCTTAATCTTTGTTGCTCTATATACAGATATGTACAGCATACACCAATGCAACTCCAACAGCAATATGCAATCCACCATCAACAATCCGTAACCCACAACCACATGTGTGTCCAGAGGCTTGTGCCTTATATAGCCTGTGCTCCACATGGCTTTCTGGCCCTGCCTCTTCCTCCTGGACACCTGTCACTCACCTAAGTGACACTGCCATCTTGCAGCAGTTTCTGTGCTTTCCAGCACCAGGTGACTACCTCCATGATGTCATGTCCTGTGACATCAGCATGAGACTGCATGACTCAGCTGTGGCCAAATGCTGTGTCATCATGGCTGCTGCACTATCCCACAATGTATATTTTCCCTTGGTACCCAATCCTAACAGATCTAGCCTCAGTCATGCACCTGTTACTTCTAGACTAGATTAATGTAATGTGATCTACATTAGCTGATGTCAATTAAACAACCACATTCCAAACTAAAACAGTGAGGACTAATTCAAAAAGCAAACTACAGTATGGGTGCATTTCTAAAAATTATTACTCAAGTATCATCTGCACTGCAAAAACAATGCAGTTTCACATTGCTTTAACTACCATGGTTCAATGGTATGGAATTCTGGGATGTGTAGTTTTGTTAGCCTTCTCTGTCAGATAACAGTGGTGTCACATCAAACTACAAATCCCAGGATTCTTTAGGATGGAACCATGACAGTTAAAGTGTTGTCAAATTGCATTATTTCTATAGTACAGATGCAGCCTCAGCCTCCAGTCGGCAACTAGTTAAACCAAGGGTAGGCAACCTTCCCCCTTTAAGGGCCGAGGGACTTCAGCTCCCAGAAGCCTCAGCCATGTTGGCCAATAGTCCCATGTTGGCCAATAGGTCCTGGGATTCTGGGAGTTGAAGTCCCTCGGCCCTTAAAGGGGAAAGGTTGCCTACCCCTGAGTTAAACTTTTGTTCAGAGTAAGTGTACATGCAGAAAATGAAGAGTTTGCAGGAAAAAAGGAGCTGCCTTATAAAGGTATAGTTTGACTCTCTATAGACCCGGGCCACTTCTAACATCCTCTAATCCTTACTGAAAGCAGAGCAGGCAAATCTACTCTCAGAATATCTACAAGGAAGCAGAATTTTCTTGAAAAGACTACTTCAGTTTTTCAAGAATACAGTGAATTACAATCCAAAACCAATATATGAGTCTGTAAGTGCACCAACTGTCATTGATCCATCACTCAGCTGAAGGTGGAATTTATTCTTGCGGGCTACTTTCATGAGTAAATTTTGTAGTCTTCCTCACTGTCACTTATGATAGCTAAATTACATTTTCCTTTGCCACAGGTTTGGGGATAGTAACTCCTTTCAGAATGTTGAGTGTGTGATTTTAATAAAGTATTAGATTTAGAAAAGATAAGTATATATAAGCCTTTAAACATGAAATATTGTTTAAAGTAAGAGGTTATTAAATCAATAATAAAAGAGCTGAGGGTTCAAGCTCTACTAAATGATTCACCATGCTGCTGTGGAACACACTTGATTTAATATATCCCATTTAAGTTATACTAGGATTGATTGTATCTTGAGGTGGTTAGTGGGTGGTATAAGAAAGCTGAGAAAAAGAGTGTTGGTCTTGTAAAGGAGCTTCTGCATTGAAGAACTCTTGTCCAGGAACATTTGTGTGTTTGTGTGTGAGAGGAGAAGGAAATATGATGTTGGAAATGAAAATTCTAAATGTTTTTAGGAAAGACTTGTCAGGTACTATTAAAAGGTACTCTGTAACTGTGTATGAAGAGCAAAGTTGTAATAGAGCTGAAATGCCTTTTCTGAAGATTAGGAAGAGAAATACCAGGCAACTTACTTCCATACCTGAAAAGAAAGAAAATGGACTGGATTTAATTATAGTGGGAAACCACAGTAATGAAGGTGCTGTGTCATCTAAATACCAGCACAGCTAGTGCTGCTGAAGTTCCAGCCCTCTTCCTCTAACTGTACTTGACACAAATGCACTCAATAACACAAGTGTGCTCCTAAACACAAGAAAGTGGTGGCAGCAGTGGCACCAAAAGTGATGGGCCAGCAGGATCAATGCAGTATCAATCTAGCTGACCCATGTGCACAACAGTGTGTCATCACACTGGATTCAACCCCAAATATGTGGTCACTATCATAGGAGTTTATAACATGCTTAAAAACCTGACTTACCCCTGCTGTTTTCAAGTCTCTTACAGGATGCAGCCAGGTATTATTGCAAGAAAATGTTGCCAATGCTGTCGCCAGCTGGCTGATTTGCAAAGTTGGGAAGCACTCCATGATCAGTGCTAGTCTAAGGGATAATACTCTGCATCAAATGGCTAGTGTAGACATGCCATATATGTGGAGCCAGTTTCCATTCCCCACCCCACCCCAAATATGGGTGATAAAAGTCAAAACAGCATAGTAAGGGCCTTTGTACTTTATAGACTGAGAGAGGGGAAGTGATTGGATTAATTAACATTTACAGGAAAACTCAACACAGGAGATATAATGCTTCTAACTGGCTGGAAAACATGTTTATCTCTATATGACTCCATCTTTATTTGTGACATTTATCATGGGAGTTGTTTGCTTATCTGAAAAGTAAACTTAAAAAACAGCAATTCAACTTTTTTTGTTAAATAAAAGCATAGATCGCAAAATAAATAAGACCTTTGGGGGGAAAACCCACTTCCAAAATAACTGCTATTTATAGAATATATAAATATATATATAATTTTATTAACACAAATATATATATATATATATATATATATATATATATATATATACACATACACACACACACACACACACATATATATAGTATATGTATGAGAATGTCCAGACTCAGATCATAAAAGAGGAGTGGAACCATAGGAGCATGTGCTGCGGTTCCATGAGGGTGGACTTGAAGCAAGAGATGAGCTGCATCTCGGACCAGTTGGAAGAAGCATTTTTGCCAATAGTCTCAAAAATTTTATCAGGAGGACTTTATGTTAGGATATGGATGGGATATAGAGTCAAAGGTGAAATGTAAAGATGTGTGTGTGTTTGTAATTTTTCACTTGAGAACAGTTTTTGGGCAAAGGACAAAACAACATTTAGAGAAAGAAAGTGAATCAACACCAGGTGGTCAACACAGACATCAACATGTACTTTTCCAGAGATAGAACTTTGGACATAGATTTTGTTATGGTTAACAAGAGATATCCAAAAAGGTAAATAATCGTTAACTTGGGAAAGATAGTCACGTGGTGGATGATGGACAGCAAG
>CM034706.1:65432677-65462871 GCA_020142125.1 Phrynosoma platyrhinos | reverse complement strand
CCCAGCAATTAAAAAAATCATCTAAATAATGAGCTATGGCTCTATTACTAGTTCGTTTAACTGCACACCAATGGAGAAAGATACTGAATGTCTCAAAAGCTGAAAAAGAAATTGAACATCCCATTGGCATAGCTTTGTCAAAGAAATATTTTCCTTCAAACTGAAAACCCAGTAAGTCAAAATCATCTGGGTGTACAGGGAGGAGTCTAAATGCAGACTTAGCTAAAAGGGCTCCCATGCCCAACTTCCTGATCAGCTTAACTGCTAAGTCAAACGATGTATACTTAACAGAGGTAAGCCCAGGATCAATAGCATTGTTCACTGACTCACCCTTTGGGTATGATAAATTATGAATTAACCTAAATTCCCCAGGGGCTTTTATAGGAACTACACCCAAAGGAGATAAGTGAAGTGTGGGGATAGGCAGTTGATCATGGGGTCCCGAAATCCTTCCTGCAGCTATTTCCTTAGCCAATTTCCCCCTTACCACACTTGGCAAGTCCCTCACAGAATGGGCATTGGGTGCATAACAATGAATCCTAGGGCCTGTACAGGGAATATGAAAGCCTACAGAAAAAACTTGAAATAAATAGAAAGCAGCCTCCCTATTAGGGTAAACATTTAGCCACGCCACCATAGTGTCTGATTTAATTGGTGATAGGGCCTTTCCCCCCAGGCGAAGCCGGCTGGGGGACAGTACCCACTCCTGTTCTTTGCCTCTACCACAGGAAGTTCCAGGGTGGCCACCCCCACATTTGTGCTCAAACCTGCAGGGTTGTCTTTTACTCTTGCCAGCATTAAAGTCCCAGCATAAGCCAAATTGCCTTCTCTCTCCAGTGGCAGGCCTCGCATTTGGCCCTCTCAGCATGGTAACTATCAGGACAAACCCATTGTCACACCTGCTCAAGGGGGAGGCCCCCACCATAACATCAGCCCAAAGCTCAGCCTGAACATGCCTCCAAAACAAGGAGCGATCCTGTGTTGCTCTCATCCTAAACTGCTAATCATATTGGAGCCACGCTGCACCCCTTGAATTGTGATGGCAGTTAGTGTACGCTTTTATCATAATCTCCTGATATTTAGAAAAGTTAGGGGATCTGAGTGGTTCTTTTTCTTCTATGACACCTCTATAAATAGTGAAGCCCATAATCCAGTTAACAAAATTGTGCTCTAGCTTAGGGCGTTTGAGCGCCTGAAACTCTTTTGGCAAACTAAAAACAATTCCATCTTTTACCATGATCCTCGGCTCGGGATCCCTAAAAGTCAAAGTAAATAAATCAATATATTCTCCCTTAACCCCATCTCCCTGCCCTATGCCCTACCCAGCATTCCTTTGGGGTTTTAAAATTTTTATTTTTATTCTTGACTATTTAATGAAGTTATGAAGTTATGCAAATGCAATTTAAGTTTTAAAAAAGAAAAGAAGAAATAGGAAAAAATAAAGGAAATCAACCTGCTTGGGAATAGCAAGAGAGAGGGCAGAGGCTGGATGGCCATCTGTCAGGGATGCTTTGATTGGGAGTTCCTGCATGGCAGGGGGTTGGACTGGATGGCCCTTGTGGTCTCTTCCAACTCTATGATTCTATGATTCTATGAGGGGGGACAACAGAAGAAGAGGAAACACTGTCACCACATGACTTCCAATATCAGAACTGCCATAGCAGCAACATTTTGCACCTGAGGACTGATGGGCTGAAATGCAATTGGGGCCTTATTGATGGGTTTCCCTATCAGTGAAAAAGAGATGCCCATGCAAATGGAGTTCAGAAAAGGAACAGGTAGAATCATAGAATCATAGAGGTAGTAGTATCATAGGAGTGGGGGTGGGGTCAGGGCAACACTGGGTGACATCCTAGAAAGGGGGTGACATCAGGTCAGCTTTCCACCCCTGCAAGCACTATTTCTGAGCTTTTTCTGGCCATAGCCCCACACGAAGGCTTTTCGGGCTGCCCTCTCCCCAGAAATGCAGCCAGAAGTCCAGGGCTGGAAGCCCTGCCCCCCATACTGGGTGTCACTACTGGGAAGAGGCACTAGAATCTACATTGCAAACATACAATAATCAACTACAGCAAGGAATTTCAGAAGAAAATCAATATGTGCTTTATAGATCATGAAAAGTTATCAAATGCTCTTAAAGACATGGGAGTGCCACTACATCTAATAATCCTGATGAGAAATCTATACTTAAGACAAGAGATTACTGCTAGAATGGAATAAGGAGAAACAGAATGGTTCCCAATTGGAAAGAGGGTCAGGCAAGGAATTTTATCACCCTACTTGTTCAACTTATATGCAAAAATGTATCATACAAACAACAGATTTAGACTTAGGAGGAGGAGTGAAGATAGGAGGAAGGAACATCAACAACCTACTGTATGTGCATGACACTGTACTGCTAGTAGAAAACATCAAACTTGGAACAAATACTAAGGGAGGTAAAAGAATTAAGTAAAAAGATAGGCTTAATGCTGAACATAAACAAAAATAATGACCATGGAAGATCTACACAAATTTCACCTAGTCAATAAGGAAATCAAAATAGTAAAAGAGTTCCCATCCTAGGATCAAACATTAATCAGAACAGAGATTGCAGCCAGGAAAGAAGAAGAAGAGTAAGAATAAGAAGGTCAGCTATGAAAGAACTAGAAAACATCTGAAAGAGTAAAGATATACAATTGAGAACAAAAGTTAGTATCATCCAAGCCATTGTATTCCACATCACCATTTACTCTTTTGAAACCTGGACAGTGAAGAAGGTGGATAGGAGGAAGATCAGCTCATTTGAAACATGGTGCTTATGATATCCTGGACAACCAAATGGACAAACAGACTAACAAACAAACGGTTGACCAGCTCAAGCCTGAACTCTCCCTAACAGTCAAGATTATCAAATTGAGGCTGTCATACTTTTGGTCATATCATGAGAAAACACATAAATACTAGGAAAGGTAGAGGACAGTAGAAAAAGAGGAAGACTGCTTGCCAGATGACTAGATTGAATCAGAGCGTCCATGGGCCTGAGCCCACAGGACCTACCTAAGGAGAGCAGTAGAAGATCGGGATGCTTGGAGATGTCTCATCCACAGGGTTGCCATGCATTGGCGCCAATTCAAGGGCAGTTAACAACAAGCACAGCCATGCTTCAGAGGTACCGCAGCTACAAGATGAAGGTGACATTGTCCAATAAGTATCACCAATGGTTCTATTTTCCAACTAATTGCGGTTTAAAATCTGTGTAGTAATATCCTTAGGGTGACCCCATCATAAGGTTTTCTTGTCAAGTTTTATTCTGAGGATGGTTGCCATTCTGTTCCTCTAAGGCAGGGGTAGGCAAACTTTCCCCTTTAGAGGCTGAGGGACTTCAGCTCCCAGAATCCCAGGAGCTGTTGGCCAACATGGGACTATTGACCAACATGGCTGAGGCTTCTGGGAGCTGAAGTCCCTCAGCCCTTAAAGGGGAAAGGTTGCCTACCCCTGCTCTAAGGCTAAAGAGTATGACGAGTCCAAGGTCTTCCAGTGGGTTTCCATGGCTAGATTTGATTCCTGGTCTCCTGGAGCCCTAGTCCAAAAGTCAAACAATTAAACCATACTGGCTCTATAAGCAAGAATTATACTATCTTATATTTTAAACGTAATGCTAAAATATTATAATGAAAGCTCTCACAACCTACCCAATTAGCTGTATTTTATGGGTATTCCTCTATGATTTTTGAATCCAGCTTTTCAGCTTTAAACAAATATGCAAGGCAGAGTTCATTATTTGAAGTACAAACCTTGCCTGAATGGAACTAAATATTTTGTTCTTTTGAGAATCTCCCATTATTATTTACCACTGTTGTTGAAATAATTCCTTGCAATTGTGCCTTGGCTGAACTCATCTCCACTATGTACCCCCTAGCCTGAAGTATATGAAGAATCTTTTTCTTCTTTCTTATATTTTTTCATACCTGAAACCTTACTGCCCTTCCATTTGTTTTCAATCTTTTGGGGAGCATCAACTGACCACTCCTTGCCTAAATATCTGCATAGTTACATCCCTTTGATCATTTTGTGGTTATTTTAAGATCAAGAACAAGCAGACTTCAAACAGTGGCCATGGTTCAGTTATATGAAAAACCAAAAGCTGACTCCAACATTTTTCTTTAAAGGAAAATGGATTGCCTAAGCATTTGATGCAGGGAAGAGTTTTAATCTGATCACTTCAATGGAAGAAAAGGTAGAAAGGGCTGCATAAAATCCTCAAGACCCCACCTTGACTTCTTCACATTATATCATACCTGTGTGTAACTTTTTAAAAAGAAGTACCGTAGGTAGATTTTTGATGTGAATAAGAACAATATATAAAGAACAAAGAGCCCAATTGATTATAAATGAAGAAAAAACAGTACATAAAGATTGAAAGGGGCACCAGGCAGGGCTGCCCACTTTCACCCTTGCTCTTCTTAATTGTTCTTGAAGTATTAAACAACAAAATAAGGGAAAACCCAGAAATAGGAGGTGTTACGGTGAAAGGGAAATGCTTTAAATCAAAGCCTTTGTTGATGACTTGATCTGCTTTTTAGAAGACCCACTAAAAAGCATAAAACAATTACAACAATTCAATAATTCAGTGTACTATCTGTCTTAAAAATAAATCCAGATAAGACTTAAATACTATCCAAAAACCTGACACCAACAGAAGTGAAACTAAAAGATGAGATTGGATTTAACTTAAAAAGTAAAGTGAAGTACTTGGGTATTGTTCTAACTAAAAGAAATATGGACCTAGTTCAAACCAACAATGAGAAGACTTGGAGAAAGATAAAAAGAGATATAGAAAAATGTACAAATCTACACATGTTACTACTAGGAAGAGTGGCAATTATAAAGATGAATATCTTCCCAGGATTTATTTTCCTTTTGCAAACTTTACCTGTTTTGGCTAATGAGAACTGCTTTGAGAAGTGGCAAAAAGAACTAAGGGCCTTTGCAGACTGCTAGAAATAGTGCAAATTGAGTCCACTTTAACTGCCCTGGCTCAGTGCTAGGGGATCATGGGAACTGTATTTTTTTCTGAGTCTTCTTTGTCAGAGAGCTCTGATAATAAACTACCATTCCCATGAATCCCTAGCACTGAGCCAGGGCAGTTAAAGTGGACTCAGTTTGCACTATTTCTGGCAGTCTGCAAAGGCCCCATGTTTCTCTGGGAGGATACAAAAGCTAGAGTTAGATGTAAATCCTAACTGATGACAAAGAGAAAGGAGGCTGGGCATTACCCAATCTGAAACTATACTATTACACATCTTGCTTAACTTGGCTAGAAGACTGGGTAAAATTCGATAATGAAAAAATCCTATTGCTAGAGAGTAGTAATTTAAGATATGAATATATGTGGTATAATAAACTAAAAGATAAGATTTCAAGCATTACTTTATAAGAAAAGCATTATTAAAAGTATGGATTAAAATTTAAAAAAAAATTTTTACAGGGAAACTCCTATGTGGATCTTGACACAAGAGGCCTTTCACTACAGAACAAAGAAAAAAATGAACCTTGGATGAAATACAAGGATATTTTAACATCAGATGAAGAAAATAAATACATAATGAAATCTATAGATCAAATTCAGAAAGAAAATGTAAACATTAGTTGGTTCTTGTATAATCAATTAACAGAACTATTTAGATCAGATAAAAGTCTTCAGGGACAACAATAAATTAGGTAAGATCTTCTTAGATGAAGGAGGTGGCCACAACCAAATATTATAAAATCCTCATAAAAATACTGAGAACACAAAATCATAAAACATACAATTATAAAGTAGGCACAAGATCTTGGAATACCTGTAGACCTGGAAAGTTGGGAAAATCATGGAAAATCACCAACAATTTCACTTTATGTCAGAACTACAAAGAAAACTTTGTACCAATGGTATAAAGTTAAACGTTAAATGGTATAAATGTTGTACCAATGGTATATTCCCCCTTCAAAACTTAATACTATTTACAAAATGAGGAACAAACTTCTAAAGTGCCAAAAGTCAGAAGGAACCTTTTTCCACATGTGGTGGTAATGCCAAAAATAGATAAAAATTCATAGATTGATGTCCGACATTCTGCAGATAGAAATACCACTTGGCCCTCAAATCTTTTTACTAAACATGACAAACCAACTAGACATTAAGATTGAAAGAAAATACATATGTATCATATTATATACTGTATGCGAAAAAGATCAAATTCTGACAGAAGATGAATGGATAGTCAAAATAAGAGAAGCTATGGATATGGACATCCTAACAGCAGTCATGAGAAATCCAAAAACAAAATATTAAAAATGACTGGATATGTCTCAAAGCTGGAGAGAAAAAAGGATGGAAAACTAAAAAAAAAAAAAAAAATAGAATGAAATATGCATACAGATTAATAGACCAAGTATAATAGCTATTTTTTTTAGTCTAAAGAATAAGCTGATTTAACTGAATTAAATTTAATTAAACTAAAGTACTAACTGTCTTAACCAAACCTTGGGAGAAGGGAATAAAAAAGTGGGGAAAAGGAAGGGAAGAACATAGAGGAGGTATAAGGTGAATAATGATGATATTTAAGTAAGAGGTAAAATCTTGAATTTGTTAGAATTATGAGAAAATCAAGAAATTTTTGTAAACCAAGGTGACTGCAATGCATCAGGATTTCTACTCAATGACCCTTAGAATGTCTATGTATTGTAGCATAGTGTTTTGTTGGGTTGAAGCTTAGAGTAGAATATATATGATACGTGTGTTAGTATGTCTTAATGTTTGTATATGTTATATATTGTATATTTTATATCTTGTATATTGTATATTTCTAAATTTCTATTATTTAATAAAATAAAAAAATTAAAATAGTAGGCAAGGTGGTTGCCATGAAAAGTAAACAGGGCAGACTACACAATATCCCCTTACAATTTAATTCTGGCATAGTTGTTTTGTTTAAGTGGGGATTGGGATGGATTCTCTCAAAGCCAAAATATGCTCCTAGTAATTAAATATGTATAGTCAAGCTATTGCTATGATCCAAGACTTTGTACAGGTTGCATAAAGAGGAAATCTTGTTCCATTATGTTCAGTGTCATGTCAGTGTTCATGGTTAATTATATACTAGTCATTTCCCATGGAGATCTCTGCAGCGAGCTGTATGATACACATTCATAAAAAGTTTGAGGGTTACCTTCTTTTTGAACTACAGCTTCCTGAATCCCCAGTTGATATGACTCAGATGTATAGATCTTCACATATCAGTGTACATGCCTGCAGGAGATTTGTAAGATTATTATTAATAATAATAATAATAATATTCTGCCTTTCTCCCTGGCTATGTGTTGTGTTGTGTGCTTCAAGACATTTCCAACATATGGTGACCCTAAGGCAAACCTATCATGGGGGTTTCTTGGCGGGATTTGTTCAGAGGAGGTTTGCCATTGCCTTCCCCTAAGGCTTAGAGCAGGGGTAGGCAACCTAAGGCCCAAGGGCCGGATGCAGCCCCCTGATCTTTGGACTGGCCTGGTTGCCACCCCCAACCATGATGATATTGATTATTGTTGTTATTACTTGTTCTTGGAGTTTTCTTGGCAAATCTCCACAGGGTTTTTGCCATGGCTTTTCTTGGGCTGAGAGGGTGTGCATGCATAATTTTTATTATTTTTTAAAAAAAATTATTTATTTATTTATTTATTTATTTATTTATTTATTTTTGGTGCTTCGGCCCTCCAATTGTCTGAGGGACAGCAACCCAGCCCCCGGCTCAAAAAGGTTGCCTACCCCATCGCTTCTCGGCCTTTTGGCTAAGATCAAGTGTAAAAAGCAGGGGTAGGCAACCTTTCCCCTTTAAGGGCCAAGGGATTTCAGCTCCCAGAAGCCTTAGCCATGTTGGCCAATAGTCCCATGTTGGCCAATAGCTCCTGGGATTCTGGGAGCTGAAGTCCCTCGGCCCTTAAAGGAGAAAGGTTGCCTACCCCTGGTAAAAAGGTTGCCTACCCCTGGCTTAGAGCATGTGACTTGCCCAGTGACACCCAGTGGGTTTCATGGCTGAGCTGGAAATTGAACCCTGGTCTCCAAAGTCAGAGTCCAACACTCAAACCAGTATGCTACACTGTCTGTATCTATGACAAATGCAGCTTTAAAATTTATTAAACTAACAATAACATTAAAAGTACTGTACAATCTTGAGTTATCCAAAATTTTGAAATTCTTTACCCAAAATGCTGACATCCAAAATATTCCAAAATCTGAAATTGTTCACATGAGTGTCTGACATAGTGACACCTTTGCTTTCTCATGGTTTACTATATATAAACTTCTTTCATGTATCAAATTATTACAAATATTGTGTATAAAATTACCTCCAGGCTATATGTATAAAGTGTATATGAAACATAAATGAATTTCTTGTTTAGACCTGGCTCCCATGTCTAAAATATCTCATTATGCATTCCAGACTCTGAAAAACTGCAAAATCCAAAACATTTCTAGTCCAAAATATTTTGGATAAGGGAGATTCAATCTGTAGTTTCAAGCAAGACCATTAAAAATAAGACAACAAATAAATAACACATCACAGTTTGAAAGCCTCCTTTCTCCTGTAGCAATCAGCCATCAAAGACCTGTCAAAACAAAAAGTCTTCACCTAGGGGGGATGCAGATGGGCAGCCATGGGCCACCATGGGAAGTGGCAGATTGGGGCCGAGGCTGCCCCATGCCTCGACCCCGCTCCTCCCTTTTGCCGCCTGAGAAAGGAGTGCTAAAATAGTGCTCCTTCCACAAGCCGCGAAAGGGGCGCCCGAAGAGCCGCCATGCATCTTTTTTGCGCCTCTTCTGGTTTAGTGTGTCCAGACGCTGAGCTGGAAGGACGTCATCGGAGCACCTGTCATGCGCAACGATGGGTGCTCTGATGACATCCTCAGGAAGGGGTTGGGGGCACCCGGCGTCCAGCTGCCCCTCCCTGGGATTGAAGATGGTGCTTTGCGCTGTCTGCAAAGGGGACTACTTGCCAAAGGATAGCTGGGAGAGCACATCATTCTAATCTCCTCTAGGACGGAAGTTCCAGAGCCTGGGAGCAGCAACCAAGAAAATGCATTTTCATTATAATGAGACAAATAGTATTGAGCAACCAGCTTCCATTATAAAAGTAAGCAAATAAATAATGTTAACAACATAGGGCCTCGGCAGACGACTAAAAAGGTCGTCCTCGAGGCCCAGAAGAGGAGGAGCCACCGCACGAGCGGCGCTCCTTCCTCTTCCTGAGGTTGCCCTGGAAGCAAAAGTGCACCCTACGCGTTTAGGGCGCACTTTCGCTGTCTTGAGGAAG
Source organism: Phrynosoma platyrhinos (assembly GCA_020142125.1). Classification (NCBI taxonomy): domain Eukaryota; kingdom Metazoa; phylum Chordata; class Lepidosauria; order Squamata; family Phrynosomatidae; genus Phrynosoma; species Phrynosoma platyrhinos. The sequence goes on along the minus strand of CM034706.1, from coordinate 65,453,545 downwards.
GAGCGCTGATTTAGCGCTCCTTCCATGGACGCCACAGGAGCGCCGCGGTGCAGCTGCCATGGCCCCACAGCGCTCCAGACCAGGGTGTCCTGGTCGCCCTGGTCTGCATCCCCCCCATACTCTAGCCATGGTCACTCTACTGCATTATGAGCTTGGGACTTCTGTCATTCAGTTAACAAGTTTTGGGGTGCCATATTCTTTTCATGAGCTGGAAAAAACACATTCTGGTACTTTGACACTATATCTGATAGGAAACATACTAATAAGGTGTTTGGAAATATTATTTCTTCACTCAGATTGTTGCCAAATAAAAACCAAAGGCACAGAGTGGGGAAAAGAAAGAAAAATTCTTCTTGCAACAATATAATTTGTAAGAGGTCATATGATAACCATGCAGATGTTAGAGGAATAAAAAGAACTCACTTGCACAACCTCAAGAATTTTGCAATAACTGAAGAATAAATCATACCCCAGTACAAAGCCTCTAGGGAAAAATGTATATGTAATTCAATATGAAAAATGAGAAGGCTCATCCCATATATCAAATGAGAAGGCATGTAGTGTTATGACCATGAGTTTTGGAGGCAAGAAAGCCATTTGTGAAGATTAAAATATTTTTTGAGTAAAGCAAATGACTAAATCATATTTACCTGCTTATTTTATAAACAAAACATATTTATATAATTCAAAATTCACATAAAATAAATTTCTCCCAACAATAACACCAAATGAAACATAGTGTAATAACAACTTATAGGATAAGATTCTACAGTATTTTCACAAGTCTCCTCTCTTCATAACTTCCATATGTTGTAGTTCTAAGTACACAGCAAAAAACCTCTTGATCTTATGTCCCACTGTTTTTTTAATATGAGAAGTGGGGTGGGGGATGTTGGCTTTCTTCTGTCAGTTGGCAAGTATTGGCAATGCACTGACCATACTTGAATAAACATATAGACACTTGTTGATACTTTCCAAGCCTTCGGAGGCTCTTTATCCTAAGGTGCAATAGCAATATTTACAAGTATGTACAAACTCTCCTCACAACTACTCTCAACATTCACCATCTGTAATATAATAATCCACCTCTCTAACCCATTATCATCAATCCCAGTGCACTTATATACAAAGTTGCCTAATGATAATCACCTCTTGCTACTTAGCATGATGCAATCTCTGTTGCAAGCTTTGTATAATGCCAAGTGCTGTGACTTAGCAATTTTAGCCACACAAAATATTTTACAACCAGTTTAAAGGAACATTGTTCCAACAGGAAAATACCTGCACCAAGAAACAGAGAGATTCTGAGAGCTCGTTTAGCAATAATGCTGTCATTTGCAATGTTGGTTCCACATAAATTAAGATTCCTAACAGTAAGCAGTGTTTTGCATGCAGATTTAATTTAATTACCCATTAAAATTGCTGGCATGCTCAACCATTTCCAGTCTGATAAATTTTCTAACTTGCATCAGACTAACTTGTTCATCATATCTTATCACAACACTACATTTTTGTCATAGATCAATAGATAATCATAAGGATTCAATTTTTTGCTTATTTTGTTTTTGCATGAGCAAATAAAAACATTCAAAAGCACCTCTGTATGTGAGATTACAAGAGTGTTTACACAAGTTTGATGATTTTGTTTTTTACCTTTAGGGACCTATTTGGCAAACATTTGCAAAGATTCTGTAAAATACAATCTATGGACAAAATGCATCATTTTTGCCAAAATGCTACTTTTTTTTACACCAAACAATTATTGTACAAAATACAACCTTTATGCACAAAATTCAACTGTTTTTAGCTTCCAGAAATAAAACAAAAACAAAAACAATGGTCTTTTTCCTTTTGGGCGAAAAAGGATAAAAATCTTGTAGTGGTTGACAATTTTGATTGCTGGGTGTTTTTAAAGGTTGACAAAAATTGGGGATGCTCTTTACATCCTTAGTATGCACTCTCTTCTTGAAAGTTTCACTATCACATACAGAAAGGATGAAAGAGAATTCTTTCATGTAGTCTAGAGATGTGACTATCCCATTGGTTTTCACTGTTGCTTTCAATAAGCTTATTTATTCATTTATTAAAAACATTCATTTATCTCCAATGAATGCATTTATCTTCCAAGGTGATGCTCATCAATTCACTTGATAATGCCATTCATATAATTTATTACTTTAGAAAAATCTATCCTCTTTCTTTCTGACTCTTTCCCTGAATATTTGTAAAGCTCAATTAATTTTACTTCTGATAGAGGAGAAATTAATCACTGGAAAGGAGCAATATTATCTGAAAAGGGAACACTAGACAGTAAGATAAAAAAACTAGACCAATGGTACAGTCCGTTAGGACTGTATCTTTTTATTTCATTTTGAAGGTAGACCCAATTTTACAGAACACTAAAATGAAACAAATAGAGACTGTGGAGATATATCATAATGAAGTATTTTTGTACTCTTCTAGAGAAGGGATTTGTGATGGCAGCTGGTGCTTTTCTTTCTTCTTCTATACTAGCTGAGCACGCAATGTTGTACAGGTTAGACTAGCCCTTGGACTGATGGACTGAATCCTTCAAGCAATTTTTTTAGCTGAACAAATTGAAAACATTCTCTGAACATGCCAGCCATGGATGCTGACGAAACGTCAGGAGTATTGATTATATAGTTGGTTCTCCTTATCTATGGATTTTTTATCCATGGATTCAAGCATGCATGGCTTGAAAATATTTAAGAAAATATATAAGTTCAAAATAGCAAAGCTTATTTTTGCCATTTTATTTAAGGGAGACCATTTTCATTTTCATTTAAGAGGACCTGAGCATCCAAAGATTTTGGTATCCACAGGAGGTCCTAGAACCAAACCCCAGAAAATACCAATTGCCCATTGTAATTTGTACTATTAACACTTTGCTTTTGCCAAATAAGGTGTTTTCTGGATTGAATACATTCTCTCTTAAATTCAGTCCACTCGTGTTTTCATATTTCCAGTTAGAAGGGACAGTAACTGTTATTTCTTAAGAATGATTGCAACATGGAGGGATTCAGGAGCAAAACAACCTCAGACAGTCCCTTGGTTCCTTGATCAGGTGATCCAAATGAAATTAATATATGAATTTCTAGTGGACACTTCAGTATGTGAAGATTGTGGCTGACTGAACCATTCGCATATGATAATCTGTTAAAATGGCAAGTTGAAAATTCTTTGAAAGTACAATGTGGATCAATTTGCATATATTTGGAGGAGGAGAACACCCAAGGAAACTCTCTTCCAAACACAGAAACACTGTACTCCAGTAAAGATGCTTCAGATAAAATTTGGAAGGGAACAATGATTTGTATAATGATACTTTTCAAATCAACAGCAGCAATTAGTATACATTTTATACAGCCTTCTGAAGAGACATCTGCCTGAGCACTAAGAACTGAAAGTATGGTCAAGTAAAGTGTGGTGTAGTGATTCAAACATTAGACTATGGGCCTTTGCAGACTGCCAGAAATAGTGCAAATTGAGTCCACTGTAAGGGTTAGGGTTAGTGCTAGGGAATCGTGGGAATTGTTTTTTTCTGAGACATTGAGCCATCTCTGTCAGAGAGCTCTGGTGCCACAATAAACTACAGTTCCCATGATTCCCTAACCCTAACCCTTAAAGTGGACTCAATTTGCACTATTTCTAGCAGTCTGCAAAGGCCCTATGACCCTGGGGAACAGGGTTTAAATCCCTGCTCAGCCATGGAAACCTGCTGGGTGACCTTGTGCAAGCTACACTCTGTCAGCCTCAGAGGAAGGCAATGGCAAACCCTGTCTAAAGAAACTTGCAAAAAAACAAAAAAACAAAAACCAAACACCATGATAGGGGGCTTTGGGTCACCATAAATCACAAATGAATTGATGGCACATAAAACAACAATATGCTTAAAGGTCCACAGTTATTATCATATAGTTTCTGGAAAAGAAAACAATAGATTTGATGCCCTGCAACAGAAATTAAGAGTTATGTGATGACTAGATTGCCTGGAATTTAGCCATTTTTCCAGCCTTTAAATGCTATAGAATTGAAAATGGTGATTGGAGACACTTTATGGTCTACCAGCACCTGGGATACCTAAATATGAGTTGCCATGTTGAGTTCCCATAACTTTATATCTTCTAGCAATTAAAAGCAATGAATAACAACTACTACTACATCCTCTTGTGAAGAAAAAAAAATTGTGAAGAAAAATAACTGGGAAAAATAAATATCCAGCAAATAGAAAAACAAGTACTGATGCTCAATAGTCTGCTGGAAGAACAAGAGTCCACATTAACATTGGGAAAATAATTAGAAACAAAATTAAATTCTTGTTGAAGGGCATTTATGTTTGTGTGTATTATGCAGTCTCTATGAAATCAGTGCATTTTGCTTTAATGGACCAGTCATTACTTCACAAACATGTCATCCCTCCCCTTCATCCCTACATCACTGTGTTGATTTCACATTCAGATGCTTCCCTTTGGCTTTGAGATTCAACACTGCAGAGCCCCAATATTCTATTGGGATTTCATTCAGAACATTACTCCTTTGAAAATGTGAGAACTTCTGCATGTAGGAAAGACAGAAAAATTTGAGAAGGATGAAGCAATGCATATGTAGAATTTCTCCTATGACCTGTAAAACTCCAATTTTCTACAGCAACCATTCTCAACAGGGTATCATCTCAGTAGTGGACAACAATTCCCACAATCTGAAACCAGTATGGCAAATAGTAATATGGTTGGGATGATAATTGTAGTTCAAGATGTTTGGAGGCCTTGTGTGCTGAGATATAATAAATACTCATCTAAAGCAATTAAATCAGTCTTTCAGCAATATGAAGGATCAGTGCATGAATTATACATGTATCGCCACATAATACCAGCATTACTTGTGGTTGAATGCAACCCATCAGCAATAGCTTTTGAGTTATCAGATGCTAGATTAAGGGGAGATGCAGACCAGGGCGTCGGAGACGCCCTGGTCCGGAGCGCCGCCGGAGTTCAGCCTCCGGACCGCGGCGCTCCTGCGGCACATCTAAAAGGAGCACCAAATTGGCGCTCCTTTTAGATTTAAGGGAAAGTGCGCCCCAAAAGCGGCGGGCGCACTTTCCCTGACTCAAACGGCGCAGCGCATGTGGGCGCTGCACCGTGAGGTCATCCCCGGTGCGCCGGCCGTGCGGACGGCCGGCGCTTCTGGGGGCGACCTCGGGGAGAGGAAGGGGCGCTGCTCGTGCGGCTGCCCCTCCTCTTCCCTGCCCGGAAGACGACTTTTTTAGTCGTCTGCTTAGGGCCTAAATCCCTCCCTCAATCTCAACTGAATGTCATTTGGCTGTAGCTCTACAGACACTTTTGGTCTCCCAGAAAGCCTTCTGGAGATTGTGTGTTCTACATCTTTGTGAATGCATGTAAAAGAGGAAGCCTGGGCCTGCTTCATGAAAGAGCAAATCTGCAGAGATAGATATTTTCATCACTCCCATCTACAGCTCACCATGCTGCCCCCCCAAAAACAAATTCTTGATAGCTACAGAAATGTTTTGGTTGATGTGCAGGACAGAAAATCTGGAAATTAACAAAAAACAGTGACCTATGGTGACCAGGTTCACAGCTTAGAAAAGTTACATTGGAAACTATAGCTTCCAGAATCCTTTCCAACCAACATGGCCAATAGATTCTAAAAGCTGAAGTCCCAACAAGAACCGCTGCCATGGTTCAATGGAGTAAACTAGAGTTCTCTCACAATGAATTCCAAGCACTTTTTTTTTGCTGTGTGTATGTGCCTTCAAGTGCCCTGTCAATTTATGATGGCCCCATGAATCTCATGAGTTTTCTTAGGCAAGGAATATACCGTAGATTGTATTAAATCCCTATTCACTATCAAAGGGCCTTTGCAGACTGCTAGAAATAGTGCAAATTGAGTCCACTTTAACTGTCCTGGCTCAGTGCTAGGGAATCATAGGAATTGTATTTTTTTTCTGAGACATTGAGCCTTCTCTGCCAGAGAGCTCTGGTGGCACAATAAACTACAGTTCCCATGATTCCCTAGCACTGAGCCAGGACAGTTAAAGTGGACTCAATTTGCACTATTTCTGGCAGTCTGCAAAGGCCCAAAGTAAGGGGAATACTCAGAGGTGGTTTTGCCAGTCCTTCCTCTAAAACAGTGGGCCTTTATAGACTGCCAGAAATAGTGCAAATTGAGTCCACTTTAACTACCCTAACTCAGTGCTAGGGAATCATGGGAACTGTAGTTTATTGTGGCACCAGAGCTCTCTGACAGAGAAGGCTCAATGTCTCAGAAAAAAAATACAATTCCCATGAGCCAGGGCAGTTAAAGTCAATTTGCACTATTTCTAGCAGCCTGCAAAGGCCAAGTGATTCCCAGACTCTGATTCTCCAGGTGTTTTGTACTTCAACTCCCAGAAGCCTCACCCATATTGGCCAGCGGTCTGGGATTCTGGGACCTGAAGTCCAAAACACCTAAAAGGCCACACTTTGGGAATCTCTTCTTTAAAATATAGCCTACAAGCACCTGGTATTCATTGGCAGTCTCCCATCCAAGTGCTAACCAGGGCTGACCCTGCTTAGCTTCCAAGATTGGACAGGATCTGATGCCTTTAGAGTATTTAGGTCCTACACTGCACTACATTCAGGTTGATGGTGGGGTGGAAGAGTATGTAGGATATTTTTGCTACAGTGTTTAATTGTCATTATCAAGAGACAATAAAGTCAATAGACAATAAAATCCTCAGATTAAGACATATCTGATTTTTTCTAAAGCATACTGTACACAATAAAATGTCAAGTATGCAATACCTAAAATACTGTTATGCATCAAATATAGTTTTGTTCTGTCATCAATGATTTAGTAAGAATTACCAAATTTAAATACTTAACTACCTGCTCTGTAAACATCTTGCTGGAACCTTTGGGCAAAATAATTAAAAGAGATTCTGGGTAGTACCCTGGGAAAAACCAAATAGTGTAATTGAGAATATTAGGTCTTTCCTAGACCCTTGATAGCAGTTACAATTGCATCCACCATCATCAGGAGGGAGAGAAGGCAGGCCAGCTCCATCGCGCCTAGCCAGAAAAGAAGAAGGCCCCCCCTCCATCGGGGGGGGTATTGTATTACTGTTATTGTTGTAATGTATATTTTTAATCTGTGTCTTATATTTGTAAGTTGCCTTGATTGCTTAGGCAAAAGGCGGGATATAAGAAATGTTATTGTTATTATTGTTGTTGTTATTATTATTATTACAACAATAGAAAAATACATGTAAGAGAGATTCGATGTACACTGATACAATGTATCTGTTAGACAGTTGCTTCTTTTTTTAAAAAAATTATTAACACAACCAACAAAACAAATACAGTCACCCCTCCATTTCCATGGGCAGCAAATGGAGGGGGACCAAATGGAGGCCTATGGAACTTGAATATTTGAAGTTTTCCATTTTTGGGGTATGTGTGTGTGTTCTGTAATGGATCCCCCGCAAAAACAGAGGGGCAACTGTACATATTAATACTCTATATCTAAAACTTACAAGGAAAGAAGCACACCTAACAACAAATAAAACAAATAAAAAGCTTATAAAAAAACATACACTAAAGAGGAAAACAACCACGTCTAGCATAACTGACTATGGCTATTTTGCATTACTTATCTAACTCTCTTTAGTTTATTCAGATGTTAGTATGAGATTATTATAATCTTTGAATAATACTATCATTATTGTTGTGTGCCTTCAGTCATTTCTGACTTATGGCAACCCTCTTGCGAAACTATCATGGGGTTTTCTTGGCAAGTTTCTTAAGAGGCCAGTTGCTGTTGCCATCCTCTGAATCTGAAGAGTGTGATTTGTCTAAGGCAGGGGTAGGCAACCTTTCCCCTTTAAGGGCCGAGGGACTTCAGCTCCCAGAATCCCAGGAGCTATTGGCCAACATGGGACTATTGGCTAACATGGCTGAGGCTTCTGGGAGCTGAAGTCCCTCGGCCCTTAAAGGGGAAAGGTTGCCTACCCCTGATCTAAGGTCACCCAGTGATTTTACATGGCTGAACTGGGATTTGAACCCTGGTCTCCAAAGTCCTAATCCAATATTCAAACCATTACACAATGTTGGCAAGGACCTAATATAGATATAAACATGTTTAGTTTAGTTTAGTTTAGTTTAAGTATCATTATCTAGGATGGGCTGTGCAACACTGATGATACCATAGAATGGTTTTGGATGGGATCTGTAGGTGACAAGGGTGGTATTCTGTTGTTATCTGTTTTGGACTTACCCTGTGTAGAAGATAGTTTCTGGATACCAATCTATTTCTTATCTGCCTTTTCATTGTTGAATAAGTGTTTTAGTCTGAAAAATGACTGGCTTAAATCCTTATGTCTACACTATCTGACAGGTTTGAATACATGCAGCTATAATATAAAACTTGGCTGTTGGCAATGGTTTTGTGAAAAATTCAGGGTGAAAGCTGGGTGGAAAGTAAATGTGCTTAGCTGTAGGTAATTTTCCAGCATATGTAGCTGTCAGTAGGTTTTGAGTGGTGCTTATTTGTCTGTTATGTAGTTTAACAATGGTGCTCAGGCAGTGAATCTGTTGCATGGACTGCCCTACATTTGGGTAGGGTGGAAGTTACTGAATCTTATCAGTTCTTTCTATGAGTCCAGATAATAAAGATGTTATCAATGAGAGAAGGGTCTTTTGGGGACAAGAACCTAGGAATCATTGTTCCAAAGCTCTTCATAGTGATGTTTCCATTCTATGGTGGAGCCTCACATGAGCCCATAGAAGTGGCAATGGTCTAGAGATACATGTATTCACCAAAGTCATACTAATTATGTGTAAATACAAAGTGAAAGTTTTATCGTTAGTTGTGCTGTAGCCTTGTCTGGGGTGGCTTGTAGCTCATCTTCATGGAAGACATTGGCATACCAAGCCTCAGCATCCATAGTAGCTAAGATGATGTCTCCTAAACCACCTTTAATGGGTTTTTTCAGGAAGTGAGTGCTATCACTTATATAACTCCAAAAAGTGCTAGCACACCATATTATAATTTAATCCACATACCTCAATACCTGTGATGCCCCCAAACAATGGAGCAGCCAGGATTGCCCAGTTTATTTATTTTTTGGTAGAAGATAGAATGTTAAGGTTCCAGAGAAATGTCCAAGTAAATTAGACTCCCACGTTGTTCTATGGAAACTCTATTAGAAGGATAATCGATTTAACAATAGGTCTCTTACAGTGCAGGGTTTTAAATCTGGTTGGATGGATGGACATATGGATGGCAGACATGACATCAATCTATTAATTTACAGTTTGGACAGGCTGGTGTGATTCTTAGTCAGATGTTTGAAACCTGGAGAAATTGTACTCGGTCTACTTTCAGTGATAGTTATCACACCTGATAGATGTCAACTTAATGGCAATGGCCTTGCCAGTTCCTAAATTGTACATTTTCTGTTTCTTCTGCCATTCACCATTAGCCTTTTTCACCTTATTTGTTCTAACCAATTTAATTCATTGATGGTGGTTGCAAAGGCTATAAAACTCCCTGTAATTCTTAACAAGTATGACTCAGTCTCATGCATGATAAGTAGGAGCAGACAGTTTTATGTTGAATGAGATGCAAGTATAAAGTATCCTTTTGATGTTTTGGGGACCCAACTGGAGAGAAAGAGTGCTAGAAGTATCAAAGAATTTTGTCATGCAGGATTCCCCCCCATGGGTTTGTCACATAAATATCAATGCTGCTGTGATGATAAAGAGACAGTATGACTTGTTAGAATAACTGTGTTAAAAAAACAATTTAGTACCAGTGATCATTGTTGTTGTAGGAGCAGTAATAGTAGTTGAATTTTATATGGTGCTATCAATATACATGACATATTACAGACTTTCAAAATAAAAAAAGAAAAGTATTTCTCCCTTTAGAGCTTACAATCTAAATTCTGAGAGAGGGAGATACATTAAAAGAAGTGGAACAGAAAGGAAGTGAAAAGTTATAATTAATAAATGGGGCAAATGTACTGAATGAATGAAATGAAATGTAGTTATGTATACTCTGTTTGGATATAGCTGAGGCAAAAGGTTTCACAGAAAATGTGAGTTTTAAGGATAAATCTGAAGAATGTCAGCTGTATTATTATATTAGAGGTTATAAGATCCAGTCAATACCTTATAAACGTGCATCTCTAGAAATCAACATTATTTCTTGTTCAGATTTCATTTTAAACTTTAAACTGAATGTTATGATTCAATGTAAATTATATATTCCCTTTATAATATACATGGTTTATTTTCCCAAGTGGGTGTTGTCATCTGACAAACTAGAAATGACAAATATTTTCTCTTCAGAGCAATATCTGAGACTATTGCTTAGTAAGACTATTCTCAGTGGGTGAATTTTTATTTCAGATACAGGCTTCTGAAGACCAGACATTTGAGTCTGCAAGGAATTGACTCTCCTTCTAAACACGCATACACATAGGCTGTTTAGAGAGGAGTTCATTGGCTTTTCCTTTTGAAACACTGGTGGTCAATGTAAATATACTTGACAAGCATGCATACACCATATGCCAACAAAGCTGCTGTTGGGAAACCAGGACAACACAGTTGGGTTCAAAAGTCCAGCAGTATCTAAATGATCTGGACAAACAGTCAATTGTCTACTATATGCACTGTTTATTGTTTGTGTGGTGCATAGATGCTGCATTATTTGGGCTACATAAGGCTACATACATGCTACTTCCTTTCTCCATCACAGTTCCAGAGAGCAGGTTTTGACTGGAATGCTGTATGCTGGAGTAATCTTCCCTTATTCCAGTGTATGTCATTTTATGTTCATTGCATAAGGAAGTATCTAGTACCTCCTTGAGTGACACTCCTTCCATGAAACTCCAGCTGATGGAAACAGGGAACACTTCTACAATCAAACAGCAGTGAGTGGGGGAGAAGAATCCTGGTCATGATGTGGCTGTAATTTGGAAAGAAGAACTGTCACCCTTCCCTATCTTCAACAAGTATACTTTTTCTCCCTGATCCAAAACTACAAAATCATACCCAGGATTTCCTTGCACTCACTGACCACTGACTGGCCATGAGGGTGCATCCTGGAGCCATTAGCTGCAGTTGAATGCAAGGGACAGAAGGTGAAGCCCAGTGGAAACACTTTGGTACAGATTTATGCTCTTTTGATGCACATACAAGATCTTTGCCAATCAAGAACTTCAGAATAACAGAGGGCATTCACCCCCCTAAGACTGTAAGTAGAACTGAACACCTCCTAAAATAATAATGCAAAATTGGCTCACATCCTCAGGAGTTATCTGTCAGAACTGTGGTAAATGATCAAGTACACACATAAATATAACTATTGTATTTGAGCAATAATGGTAAAGCCTATATCCAATCTACCCTTTACACATGTACATGGAAGTAGGCTATAAGGAACTTATGGAGAGGATTTTTAAGTATACATTGTGCTTGTAAATGGATTCCTATCTAAGGCTGATCAATAGGAGAAATAATTTGCCTTTCCCCCAACTATGATCACAGGTATTACAACACTTATGATGGCCTACCTTTCCAAATCACAATAAGAGGTAAACCCTTTTAAATGCAGTGGCCCTAGGAAACAGTTTGGCCCTAGGAAATATTTAGGTTCTTTAACTGTTTCCTAAGCAAGGTGTGGGCTCACATTTTTAAGGTAGGAAAATGGAGCTAGGACACTTACTGCAGCTTAAAACAAAAACAAAACAAAAAAACTTCATGTGCTATAGAAAGAAAAGCCTACTACAGCATTGTTATTCTGAGAGGTTGCAGACTGCCAGAAATAGTGCAAATTGAGTCCACTTTTAGGGTTAGGTTAGGGTTAGGAAATCATGGAAACTATATTTTATTGTGGCACCAGAGCTCTCTGACAAAGAAGTCTCAATGTCTCAGAAAAAAAAACAATTCCCATGATTCCCTAGCACTAACCCTAACCCTAAAAGTGGACTCAATTTGCACTATTTCTGGCAGTCTGCAACCCCCCTCTGTTATCCTAGAGTGAATCACATCCACAAACTATGTTCTTTTTCTGTAATTTTTGTTCGCATTCTGCATATGCTCTGTTTCAATGCTTTAGGACTTTGGGACATTGATGGCTCACATCTGAATGTCAAAGAATGATAGAGTTGGCAAGAACACCAAGAGGCATCTCATCCAAATTCTTGCCAATGTATGAAGTGGCAGCTAAGGCACCTTTGAGATTTTGTCAGTTTTGTTTTTATTTATTAGATTTTGTGCCACACTAAAAACATCTGGCACCTTCACAGTGTTGAGTTGAATCTATTTCAATTCTGGGTTTTATCACAACAAAATGTGGAAAAGTCATAGAGGGTGATTATTTCTATAAGGCACCACATCAGTCATACACTCTCCCGCCCTGCAAATACACATACACTCCATATCTCTAGATCCCACTGCCAGGTTATATTCCATCAGAGTATATGTGAAGTTGGGTGTTTTTTTTCTGCCCCAGTATGTGAGGAAAATTCACTGAAACACTTATTCTAACTAAGATTTACAATTTTATTGTCTATTCTCTCAATCTAGAGAGATCTTGTAAAGACTCTGTACAATCTGTTTTTGTTCTTATTTCCTAAATAATATATTGTCATCAGGAAACTCAATGTTTTGCACCAGAAGAGTGTCTTAACTCAGGCTTAGTAGATGTACATGTTTTGCATTTTTAGAGTATTTTGTCTTCAATCTTTTATCTTACATATGTCCATGACCTTTGCTCCTGAAGTAGTGTACTGGAGAGGTAGGGGGGAAGCAGACAGGTGGCATGGGGCCGCCCCGGGAAGCTGCGGATCGGGGCCAAGGTATCCACACTCCTCGGCCCTGAGGCGCAGCGTACCAGGCCCAGGAAGGAGCACTAAAATAGTGCTCCTTCCGCAAGATGCCAAAGGTGCACCGCAAAAGGCCTCTGGTGCACCTTTGGCGCCTCTTCCGCTGCAGTGTGTGTGGACGCTGCAGCAGAAGTGCGTCATTGGAGCACCGGCAGTGCGGAGGGCCGGCTACTCTGACTACGTTTTCGGGAAGGGGTTGGGGCACCCAGTGTGAGGCTGCCTCTCCCCTTTCTGGTCTCGAAGATGGCGCTTTGCGCTGTCTGCTTAGGCCCGTAGATGTGTTAGAACAGTACTACCCAAAGTGGTGGCCCATGAAACAGTGCTGGTTCTTGAGGTAACCTAAACAAGGACGTTATCTATTTCATCATAGAGTCTGTTCTTTTATTATGATCTTTTCAGATCTGTCAGAATTCCAAAGGATATTGCCATGGCAATTGAAGTGGAATCATTGTGCTATAACTATGTAGTATGAAATGGTCCTATGTGTACCTCATCTTTTATTTCTAATGTAACGCTGAGACCCTAGCTTGAATAAGCATGGAATCTGTCTCCCTGCCCCCTCCCTCCCACCTTTGCATTTCCTCCTCTCTCCAAACTTCATGATACAAAATGATTTAGGCAGCATCGTTTGAACTGGGATGAGAAAAGAATTACCATGAGCAGTGGTCCCTAAAGTGGGTAGTAGAACCCCCCTGGGTGTATTGGAAAGCTCCAGGGGGGCACTGAGAGGAAAAAAGGGGCATCAGGGAATTGTGGGGATGGGGGTTGCCAGAGGCAGAAAGGAGGCAAGCAGAGGCTTGGAGCAGTGAGGAGGCTTTTTTGTGTCCTGGTAAATGTGTGGCCATACGGTAGAACTTTTTGCTTGCTTGGGACTGGAGCTGCCCTTCCCTCCAACTCCACCCCCACATAGAAATGTTTGTGCATGTGTTCGAAAAAAGAGGTACCCCGTGGCTATGCCTAGACTCTGAAACTCCTTGCCCAGGGACACCAGAATGGCCCCTTCCTTGATGGTCTTACACCAACAGGAAAAACCTTCCTCTCCAGACAGGCATTCAAACCAGAAAGCTTTTAAAGAATGGCCTGTGGTGTTATATTGTTTTAACGCATTTTATATATTTTTATCTTCTGAATGTATTTGATATTTTAGCATGCAATTTGTTTTAATTATTGTAATAATTTAATCCTGTTTTAATGTACTGCGTGACTGCCCCATATGCAGGCTTGCCATCCGTGGCTTTAAGCTTACACAAACGGCAAGCCCCAGAAGTTATAATGGTGTGCAACCATTGAAAACAATGAGACTTGAGGTCCCATTGTATACCAAGGGCCCACTTGAGACTTGAGATCCCCCATGTATACCAAGGTCCCACTGTACCATTTTTGCATGTTTTAATTGTATTTTTTTTTTTAATGTTGGAAGCTACCGTGAGTCCCAGTCCTGGGAGAAGGGTGGGATATAATAATAATAATAATAATAATAATAATAATAATAATAATAATAACAACAACAACAACAACAACAACAACCTGCTCCAACTTGTCTACATCATTCCCAAAATGAGGTGTCCAGAACTGAATGCATCACTACCAATGAAGTCTGACCAGCACAGAACACCTCTTCTCTTATCTTGGAAACTGTGGGCCGATGCAGGCAGCTTTGGGCTGCCCTTGGGAATGGTGGATAGGGGCCGTGGCAACCACATACCGCAGCCCCAATCCTCCTTTTTGCCACCCCCAAAAGAGCAGGCAAATGCCGCTCCTTTTGGGGACAGCAAAAAGCTGCCTTTGAGTCACCACCACAGCTCTTTTGCACCCCTTTGGTGCAGCATGTATGCATGCTGTGGCAATAGGGCACCCTGACACCATGCACCATGCGGATGGGCGCATGGCATCAGGACAGAGTTGGGTGGAGTTGGGGCAGCTGACGTGTGGTTGCCCTGCCCCAACTCCACCCCTAGGCCAGCCTAAAGTGCCAGTCTGCATCCCCTGTATGGCTCCACCAATGCAGGCCCAAACAACATTCACCTTCCCTGCTGCAGCACCACACAGCAGCCCCATGATCAACTTGTAATCAACAATAACCCCAAGGTCCACTATGCATGCAGTCCAATACATAAATCTAACACATAAATGGGGCAGAACAAGAATACAAAAAGTAGGGAAAACAATTGAAAAAATTAACAAGACTGACAGATTTCTACATCCCTATCTTTGAAGCCATATGGCATGTGAATTTTTATTGCTACATTATACTTTTATTCCACATGCACATTTCTGTTCCACACATGAAGGAAAGGAACCCTCCTTACCTTATAGATCATAGAATCATAGAATCATAGAGTTGGAAGAGACCACAAGGGCCATCCAGTCCAACCCCCTGCCATGCAGGAACTCCCAATCAAAGCATCCCTGACAGATGGCCATCCAGCCTCTGCTTAAAGAAAGCAGAAAAAGCTTATGACAATTGGATTAAAGTGCAAAGATTAATATCAGTTTGTACTTTCCATTACCTTGAGAATAACTTACATTTGCAGGTAGGAACATTGGGAATCCTTCCCCTCATTGAGGATGAAAGTATACATGATGCAATAAATTAGGTGACTCACATACAGAGGGAAATGACTATTTTTCACCTCCTGGCATGAATTCCTATTTATCCCAAGCAAAGGACATGGCAGGAAGTAGCCACTATTCATTTTGCAGCTCTGTGTGTTTCTCTTGGTGCAATCTGCCAACAGCCTTCAGAAAGAGAATATGACAGAAATGGAAAGAGACAAAACAGAATCATCCTCTCTAAAAGAGATAATATGACGGCATATCATAAAGTTTTAATTATCACCTTTTAAAAAATTGACAGAAAGTTTGTTTTGATTTGTAGTTGTTAGCTTATCTATACATAGTCACCATTCAGATTTACACATTTTCCAGCATTTCCTGACCCTCTGAATACCATTATTGTAGAAATCTGCAGATTGCATCTTAAACCGCTCTTCCACTTCATGAATGACATCATCTGTGTTGTCAAATCGGTGACCCCACAATGGAGTTTTCATTTCAGGGAAAAGAAAAAGTCACTTGGCAATGATGACACTGACAAAATTTCATCAATATATCATAATAACTTCTGAGTGATAATTATTTATGATACCACCTCATACTTCTCCATCTTACACTTTAGTCACTTCTGGCACAACCTGTAACAAAAATAAAGGACACAATGAGTTGGTTTTCTCAACATCATGCACTTAGAGACCAATGATGAGACTGACAAAATTTCATCAATATATCATAATAACTTCTTGGTAATAATTATTACTTTACAATACCCCCTTGTGCGTGGCATTCTTTTTTTAAGTGGGGGGGGGGGATTTAGTTGAAAGCTTTTGCATAAAATGAGCACTTTAAAGGAGAACATGGGGTTATGGTTAAGAGGTTTCATTAGGACCCAGGAGATTTATAAATTTCAGTAGCCATGCTCTTATTTCCAAATGACTCACTTTCCCACTGAGAGAAATAAAAGGAAAGAGCTTTCCAGGTTCTACATTGGGGCTGGGTATGTTCTGAAGCCTGGAGGGCTGTATCATCAGCTGATTTCCACTACCTCCAGAGCTGCAGAGGGCTGCATTGCCCTCTCATTGCCACCATTTTGAGTGATGAGAAATGAAGTCACACCTCTCCCAATTGCCTTTTGGGCTGCTTTAAGAATTGTTGGGATGTGCACACACTAAAACAGCACTTTATTGGGTTTTGATTGTGCATGTAATATTTTTTCTGCAGAAATACTTTTCTCAGCTGAACCTTTATCTAGGAGTTGATGGTGGATTGGCAGGGTCACAGAGGTTCCTTGTGTGCACTGGACTCCCCAAGGACCACACAACCCCACCCAGATTCTACATACTGGGAATATTCAGTGCCATCCTGCCTCCCTTACACTTGAGGGAAAAGAATGTAGAGAAGCTTGGATGTTCCAAATATTAAGCTAAAAACAGAGTACTCAGATCATTTATTACCACAGAACTGTGCTGCTTGAAGACTGAAGTTTAGATTTATTACCTTCTTTTTTACAAAACAAAACCATAAAAATACATTTTGCCCAGACAACTTGTTTTGCATAATATGTTGTGCATGAAACCCCACTCCATGGAACAAAAAGTCCTCTGTTTTATTCCTAACTCTGCCATTTATCACTTTTATTCTAGTTGACAAATAGAAGTGATCAAAATAACACTTAATAATGCTATTTTATTCATAAGAAAATCCACATGATTTTTTTCACAAAAGCCTTTGAAAATCTGTTGGTGTGTAAATGGAGCACCCTGGGGCTGTCCTTCATGCCTGTTTTATACAGATAATAATGTGATTTAACAGCAAGTTCAATCAACATGAGAGCTTTCCCCAATTTCCTAACTAATGCACTGTTTTGTCTTCCAAGATTGTCCACTAATTCTTTACATTGGCTCAGATCCTATCCAATTCTCCATCTTCAGGAGCTTTTTCTCATAAAACATTTCTACTAACAG
Organism: Phrynosoma platyrhinos; assembly: GCA_020142125.1. Taxonomy (NCBI): domain Eukaryota; kingdom Metazoa; phylum Chordata; class Lepidosauria; order Squamata; family Phrynosomatidae; genus Phrynosoma; species Phrynosoma platyrhinos. Next base: position 65,436,115 of record CM034706.1, on the reverse strand, counting down.
AAAGAAAGGAAGATAATTTTCATCAATTCCTCCTCTCCCTCTTTTCATTTCTGAAAATCTGCTCCAACAGGTGGGGAGAGGGAGACACCTTGGGCTGCTGAAGGAAGGAAATAGAAGTCTGCTATACTGCTGATTTTACATCATCACAAAATCCACACAGGTATACAGCCAAACTTGTATTGCAAGCATATGAACTAGTCATTATGATAATGCTTCAGAAAATATGCCATTGTTCCTTTTTTATATGTCTGGAAAAGTGTGCACTTTTCTTTTTCCTTCTCATATGATAAAGGATACCTGGGAGAACGGGACCATGGGGTCCTTTCACACTACACAGTTACAGCACTATGATTCTACTTTAATTTAATTCTACTGGCATGGCAACATCCATGGAATATTGAGATTTGCAGTTTAGGGAGAAGAATTTTGTATTCTCAGCCAGACAACAAATCCCCAGGATTCTATGGGATATTAATGTAGCAGTTAAGGCATAATATGTGGAAAGGCATTTGCCTCCCTTTTTTCCTCATTTGTGACAAGTCATTCCATATCAGTGGGTATCAATCATTGGGTTATGGTAATGTCCACTCTGACCTATATATACTCCTTTGAATGTCTGTAGGAGGCAGGGTTGACAGATCTTATGGCATGTCCCTGAGTGCCTGAGCAGACAGGCAAGTGCCCCAGTGTTCAGCCAGGTTAGCCCCAGGGTGGTTAAGGGGATGGGTGGGTGTTCACACGTCTGTCCCCCCACACCAACCCATGACCAGCTGTCTGCTCTTTGCCTTTGATGCCCAGTATTCATCTGAGAAGCCCCCCCCCCCGTCAGTCTGATGCAGAAATAGGGTGCCTGGCTGCATGTGGCCAGATGCCCTGTTTCTGCATCAGACAGGGTGACTGGAGGGCTTCTCAGATGGATTGCCAGGCATCACAGGTGAGGAATGAGGCGTGGGTGGGTTCTAAACAGCCTGGTTTTGCCACATAGTTTCTTGGAAATTCTGCACAAAACCAGCACTGTAAACTCTCTTTACCCCAGGATCAGACCAGATCCTCTGGATCTGCATCTGTACAGGTGGGATTGGGCCCAATTCCACAACAAGGCTTTTGGCCTGTGTCACCTAAATTAGACAACACAAGGCTAGGGGGAAGCCAGGCCATTTGTCCTGTGCATATAACCCCTGAGTCTCCAGTTTTCATGGGTAATCTCTATCTCCAGGCAGAAAATGAGGGTGTAAATTCTCCAGTTTTAGTGGGCTCTGCTCCAAACAAGAGAAAAATCCTGGCTATAAATTTCCCATTCAGCCAATAAAGAAGCAGCTTGGTATAATTTGCAAAGCTTACTTAATTTGTTGCTGCATCTCATCAATACTCTCCAGTGGGTATGTGTATTTACTTTTCTCCTACCCTCCCAGGCATTGTGGCAACAGGGCTCATCTTCTTCTCTGCTCTGCAATGCTCTGTCAGCATATTGAAATGTAAAATTAAGATCTATAGAACTGCACAGTCATGATGTATGGTATGTGTGACGACCAGGACATGGTGATAAATGTCCTTGAAGTGGCCAGACACCTGGATGTGTATTGAGCACTGCACTTGCCACTATGTATGACTCAGCAATGTGATGTAATGTATTATGCCGTGTACTGGAGAGTTGCATCAACCTAGAGTTGCTGTGACTAATGTAAACTACTGTGGGTTATTGAAGAGTGGTCAATGAAAAGAGTGCAGTTGCAGAGAGTGCAGTTGCAGTCTGTATAGTGAGTATTCAGAGTTGTAGTTTAGCTACTGGATAGGAAGAGAAATGTATCCTTCCTGGAACTCTGTCTGTTCTGTTCCTGCTTCTGTAAATAGCATCTCCTTATCATCTGTAAATGAATATCTTCACTGTGAGCAGTCTGGTTCACTTTCCTGATTTCCATACTGTATCTCAAGGTCTCGGTGAGATACTGGAATCATATTCATGCCTTGTTCCAGCATGACATGCTCTGCTCTGCATCCACCTGTTAGCTGGAAGCAAGTAGAGTACATTAAATGTTCTTTATCCCATCTCCCTAAGTATATGAAAAGGAATAATCATTTCATTTCACCTTGATTTGGGATCAGCCACTTTAGCTAAGATCTCTGTCAATTTCAAAACAGGAAAGTGTGTGTGTGTTTGTGTGTGTCACACTGTGAGTAACTGTGGTCAATAGTTAATGGAAAAAAGAAATCATGAGGGGTCATTAGGTCTTAGGTTTCAGCCTAGAAGCCTCAGGACTTAGGACACTTCTGAACTGGCAGCCAAAGTACAAGAACCTGCTAGCATGGAGTGACATTTTCATTTCAGTGCATTTTTAAAATAATAGTTTGCCAACATGCACATATTTCTTCATATTCAGGATTTTAAAAATTTGAGATTTTAAAGACCTGATTGTTGAAGAAATTGAAAACTGGCAGATTTCATCCATTCAGACCAAGAATTCACAGTGATTAACTCTTACAATTCTGGTTTGTAACAATATATGAACAACTACACTGGTGCTGAGTTACAGTTGTTATCCCATCATTTTCATCAGCTATAATAGCAATAGCATGTACATTTCTATATCACTTATCAGTAAACTCAGCACTCTCTTAGCAGTTTACAATCTGTAAGCTAATTACCCCTAACAAGCTGGGTATGAACCATGGGCTCTTGAGAAGCTTACAGATATACAAGTCCCAATTATGTTGACTGCCATCTCTATGCACACAGCTGTAGAGACACATGTTCTTGTCAAGATTTTTAAGTCCTGATAAGAGCCCCCTTCTCCTACCTACATTCACAGATTTCAGGTTCTAGAGATAACTGAATGATTGAAAGGAGCCTCACAGTCATAGTTGTAATGAATCTCTTTCCCAGGCCTACTTCTCCTTAAGGGCATGTTATTTTTTATATCTTAAATGTACCATTCCAGGGTTCAAATGGAGGCCTATATGACTAAATTCTTCTCCATTCAAAATATTACTTGCACACATTTATTAGGTTGTTTTAAAAAGTGATTTATGTCTCATCTTCCTGAGCACAGCAGGACTTAAAAGGAAAGAGCAAATTTTATAAAATTAATATGAGCATTCAAATTGAAACACATTTTTTCAAAAAAACAAAACAGCAACAATTAAACTAATACAAGCAATAACATCACTCATGCAGTTAAAAACTGCTTCCATTGCAAGTGAAGCCAGTTCTCAAACACCTGCATGAATAAAAATGCTTTTGTCTGCCAGCAGAAAGACAGCAGGAACAACTCAGGTGAGAAGATGGAGACATTCTAATAGGGGACAGAGAAAAGGCAGAACTACTCAATACTTTCTTTGCCTCAGTCTTCTCACAAAGGAAAAGGGTGTTCAACCTGAGGAAATGGAGCAGAATACACAACAGGGGAAATGCAGCACAAAATAAGTAAAGAGGAAGTACAG
>CM034706.1:65379592-65423218 GCA_020142125.1 Phrynosoma platyrhinos | reverse complement strand
TCGAGGGGGCAAGTTGTCTTCCTCACACTTCCCAGCAGCTTGTCCACAAGGATCAAGAATACAAGCAGCTGGCTTTTTTTTTTTTAATCCTGAATTTTCCCCCACTAAACCAAACTAGATGGAGCTCTATCCAGTGCTCTCCTTCACTGAAAATACCTCACTGATGGTGTCAATTTTAGTGGGGATGTGAGTGACTTTATCCTCAACATGTCTTTTGGACTTGTCAAAAGAGGTCTCCAAGGGTTCCATAAGGTCCCCAACTAGATCAGATCTTGATACTTAGACATTGGCATTTGCTGTGTTTTTACAGATGACATGGAATAGTGCTTTTGGTGCAGTTTATTTGATAGTATGTAATTTTAATTTTATTATGTATTTATTAACACTATTTGATGATAGACAACCAATTTGATAACTTTTGATAGCTCAGACAAGCATTAGTATCTGACAGCTGAGATACAGTGATGTTTGTTATCTGACAATCTTACATCTGAATAATAAATACATTGGCTAGGATGCAAAAATCGAAACTAGTTCTATAGTCCCAGGGGGCTTGTGTTTCTCAAGTATCATCCTACTCAACCATATGACAAACTGCATTTCAAACTAAGGGAACTTTCAAAAACAGGTTGTGATGTATCCCAGAAGTCTTGGCATTGAAAGAAAATCCACCAAAAACTCCATACCAAAGGCTTCGTTTGTAGCCTGGCCACTAATATTTACAAAAGACATGAACACTCTTGAAGTTTTTGTAGTCTTTTTTTACATACATCATCCTTCCTGCACATGTATTTCTATTTTTTTTCTTGCAGCCTGTTCAGCAAACTTTGATATGAATTGATTTTTTTCTTATTGAATCCTCACCTTAAATTCAAACTCTCAAGCTTCTTGTCTTGTGGATTAAGCTAATAATGAAATTCTTTGAGTACTACCTGAAGCACCAAATTTCTCCAGGTGTTTGTATGGAGCTTCTTATGTCTTTGAATGCTTTATACATATACAAAGAATTGTCTATTGTGGGTAATAAATCTAAGGATGTAGGATGCTATGAGATCTCCTGCTCTCTAACTGCTAGAATGTGAGCCAAGATTGAAAGCAAGGGTAGCCCTGGGGCTGTTCAAAATTCCTATAACATGATATAGGAACAGCAGAAAAGTTACAGATTTTGTTCTGGAAATTGCTCTCACCTATGCTGTTTTCAGCTAAGAATACTGAGGATGGAATATAGTACAATTTATTTATTTATTTTTGTGCCAAAAGCATTTCTACTTTAAAGCATTTCTGCCTAAAGCACTTCTAAAGTGTTTTTCTATACTCAAAGGTGCTGAAAGGCTATAGAATGCCCTTAAAGACATGGGAGTGCCAACACATCTGATAATCCTGACTAAGAATCTGTATTCAGGCCAAGAGTCTACTGTCTGAACAGAACACAGAAAAACAGAATGGTTCCCAATTGGCAAATGGGTCAGACAAGGCTGCATCCTTTCACCCTATCTGTTCAACTTGTATGCAGAACATATTATAAGAAAAACAAGCTTGGACACAGAAGGAGGAGGAGTGCAAATAGGAGGAACAAATATCAACAATCTAAGATATGCAGATGATATCATAATACTAGCAGGAAACCTCACAGACCTGGAACACCTACTAAGGAAGATCAAAGAAGAAAGTGCAAAGGAAGGCTTAATGTTCAACATAAAGAAAAACAAAAAACCTCACAAGTTCAACCTAGACAACGAAGAAATAGAAATAGTAAAAGAACTTTCATACCTGGGATCAAACATTGATAGAAATCAATGTTTAAGTGGAAGATTGAAGACAGAAGAGAACAGGGGATGTAGGAGGGTGAAAGAGGGTGAGAGAGGAGTAAATAGAGAGTTAGGTTTGGAGGGAGTTGTTTACTTTTTTGTTTATCTGCCTTTTTTCTTTTGCCTTTTTTAAAGTATATTTGGGATTGTTGTCTTTTCTATTTTGTTTTTCTATATTTGCATATATATGTCTATTTAGCCCAGGGGTAGGCAACCTTTCCCCTTTAAGGGCCGAGGGACTTCAGCTCCCAGAAGCCTCAGCCATGTTGGCCAATAGTCCCATGCTGGCCAATAGCTCCTGGGATTCTGGGAGCTGAAGTCCCTCGGCCCTTAAAGGGGAAAGGTTGCCTACCCCTGATTTAGCCCTTTTATATATGCTATCTGTGACCAAAGTTTGAGAACCATTGAATTATAGGATGAGTAAATCATATTCTAGTGTGTTTTGAAAAATAGTGTAAAGAGATCACAGTGTTAGTTTGGAATCTCACAGCTACTACTACTACTAGAAATGTGAACAGGAGATCTCTGATAATTCAAAGGCAAATACTATTTTATGGCAGGATCTGGAAAAGGCACCAGATGAAATTACGATGACTCATTTTAAAGTTTTTAAAAAAACTACATATTAGACTTAGAGATATGCCCAAAGAGCTGAATAATTTTTAAAAGACAATTTTAAAAGTAATGACAAATGATGCAAAGAGCTCTCTTGAACAGCTTGATAAGAAGATTGAAGTAATATACTGGCTAAATTCTTCTAATGAGCAGAGGAAAAACTTCCAAGAGAAGTGATAATACACTTTACACATAAAGGCATAAGAGATGACATAGTGAAAACACATTGGGTGTGTCTGGGATGGGAAGGGGATTGTATTTATGTTAATTTTAATGCTGTAAGCTGCCCCAATTGCAGAGGGGTGGGATATAAATTATTATTATTATTATTATTATTATTATTATTATTATTATTATTAAGAAAGGCTCAGAATACATGAGAATGGAATAATTATGTTTAAAGAAATTCCAGACAGAATTGTGAAGAAATGTAGAGAATATAAATTCTTTGTGGAAGTGATCAGGAATTTTTAAAAAAACAAAAAGCAAACCATAGCCTTTCACTGAATAGTTCCAGGGGAATTGAAAACTATTTATGCAGATAATAAATATATGATAAATTATCTGGAGAGTGTGAGAGAGATGTTTAAAAAGCTGAAGGAGCCAGTCTGAGAAGGAGACATTCAAAAGGATGAGTGATATTAAGAAGAAATAATAATAACAATATAATAAGATAATTTAATAAAATAACCAAAATGATCTGTAAATAATTTCATGTCACATAAATGGACTAAATAATCCCATAAAGTCAGAAAAATTGGTATGTTCTAATATAAACCATATATAAAATTATTATTATCCAAGAAATTCATATAAAAATATAAAAAGAGGTTACAGGCTTCTGCAGAATTAAAGTATGGGCCTAGAATTTGTGTCTACAAACAAGAATAAAAGAAATGGGGTAGGGTTTTTTACATCAATAGAACATTCCATCCTAATTTGATATTTGAAAATGGACAAGGTAGATGTGAGATGTGTAATTGTGGGAATTAAGTGTAGTTGTAAGATAATGCATTTATGGCCCCAATAATGACAACTTGAAGTTCTATAAAAATGTATTAAGAAAGATAGCTGGATTGTATTTATAAAAATTGATTTGCAAGGGTGATTGGAATTGAGTTGTTGATCCTATTAAATATGAACAATCTACTAAAGAAATCCAAGGAAGACTATGTAGATCCTTCTTTAAAGATACAGAGTACTTTAGGATAATAGATGGTTGGAGATATTTTCAGCCAGAATATAGCCACTATACTCCCCCACCACCACCACCACCATGCAACTAATCTTTTTCTAGAATAGATGTGTCCTAGATTTCTAAGAATATGGTTTACCTAACAGAGGACAGAAAGTTTACAAAAACTGTTTTCAGACCACAATCACACTATGATGCCCCTGAAAAATGGAGCAAGTGCAGTTTATATGGAGACTTAATGAATATCTTCCTCTGAAGACAGAAATATTACAACAACTTAAACGAGAATTGAGAAAAAATTTTAGCTGAATTTAAAGAATGATACAGAGCCCATAATTGTTTAGGATACAAGCAAAGCTTATATGAGTGGACAATTTTTCCGATGTGGCTCTAGACTGAAAAAAGCAAAAAAGATAAGTTAATAAACAGAATATAGACTTTGGAGAGAAAACTCAAGAAAAAAATGGACAAAAACCCAATAAAATATAAAGTTACTTTAACAACAATCTTCTTTGTTTACAGTTCAAGAAATGAATGCCAAAGTACTAAATCTAAATCAAAATAATTTTGAATTCACAAATAAGCCTGAAAATTGCCTTTCTTATAAGTTGATACAGGAAAGGATAAAGAATATGTTGCAAAGATCAGGAAGGGAGAATAATATCTAATGGACAATTTTAAAATTTTAAAACCTGCCTTGAATCCCATTGCGGGAGAAAGGTGGGATATAAATCCATGAAATAAATAAATAAATAAATAAATAAATAAATGCCATTGAGGAATATTATGTGTGAGGGGTAACAAAAAAATCTCAGATATACAAGACTACTTGGATAAACTTCAATTGAATAAACTACTGCTGGAACAAAAGCAAAGTTTGAATGCACTGTGATAACTATAGAGGTTATTGAAGCATTTTTAAAAAAATATATATCTAAGAAGCTCCAGGTCCAGATGGATCATCTACAATTCATTTTAAGAAATCTAAAGATGACTTACTTCAACATTAAAAATGGGGTGCAATTACTATAAAGAAAATGGATGCTAGATTATTTGGAAAATGCCAATATTACAGTGATTCATAAAAAAGAGTCAGATGACACGTTAATGAAGACATATAGACCTATATCATTACTACACAATAGTTATGATTTACTACTATTTTGGCAAGTAGATTGAGAAAACATATTTCTCAGAACATGCATCAGGATCAGAGCAGGTTTTTTCCAGAAAGACAGCTAAGGGGTGAAGCAGATGGCCAGGATGGAGTGGGCTCCAGCTGCTCCAGCCATGATCAGGTTGCAATTGGGCTGCAATTGAGCTGGGACCACAGCAACCACACAGCCAACTCCCAAAGTGGGCCACCACCTGCAGTCCCAAGCCATGTCACTCAGAAACCAGATTAAAATGGCTCCTTTTTAATCCAGTCCTTTGGATGGAGGATGATGTCGGAGCGGCTTCCAGACACTTTGGGGGCATGTGTCATGTAAATACCATGCCTCCAAAGTGGCCAGAAGCCACTTCATTTAGACTATGTGTTTCGGTCCTTAGGAATGACATCAGAACTATTCTTAATACTACTGAATTCTGGAACATCATAATGACAAAAAGGCTAGATTGATTTTTATTTTTTTTTAGATGCAGGAAATGTATTTGACAATATCTCTTGGAATTACTTATTTCAAGTATTGTAGAGAATGAATTTTGGTGAAAATATTATTCAGACAATAAAGACAATTAATTCAACTCAAAAGGCCCAGATTTTAGTAAATGGCAACACAACAAGACCAATTAAATACAAAAGGCGGCCAGACAAGGTTGTTCCTCTCTCTTTTATTGTTTATTTTGGAGTCAGGGACCATATTGAGAGATATAAAACCAGATGACGGAATCTGTGGAGTGAGTGGGGACGTATGCAGATGATCTTGTGATAATGACACAAAACCCATCAAATTCAATGAACGCTCTTCCAGGAACATGCTCCACACTTAAAGTGTACAGTGATAAAACAGAGTTGCTGACTAAAGATATGACCTCAGAAGAAGAAAATGAACCAATTGCTCTTTCAAATTTTTAAGTGAGAAAAAGGTGATTAAATATCTGGGAGTGACAATTATGAAGAATAATAAATTATTATTTCAAAACAACTATGAAAAGGCCAGGAAAATCATTAAGAGACTTAGAAAAATGGGAAAAATTAAATTTATCCCTTAGTGGGAAAATTGCAGTAATAAAAGCAAATGTTTTGCCATGAGTTTTATATTGTCTTGTCCATTAGAAACCGTATTGGGTTTGCCATTTGGGCTAACTCAGCAACCTTAACAACCCCTTCTCCCATTGTTGGTGCTTCAGTCCCTTTCCAAGTTTGCACAAACACTGTTCTTGCTGCTGTTATCATGTTACAAAAAAGTAATCTTACTTCCAGTTCTTTATCCATAAAGTCTGGAAACCATTAATGGAGCTTTTGAACAATAAGGAATCTAACAATGTCATAATCTGTGGTTATGGTTATTAGTAATTCTAGTATGATTATTTAGTTGGATCTGTAATGAAAGAATATATTTTGTTTTTTATTAATCTTATCATTATGTTCAGGATTGGAGGGTCAGAATCCTACTGTGTATTAGTTATATATCTTTTCTTCTTCTTCTTCCTCTTCCTCTTCCTCTTATTTCTTTTCTTCTTCTCTTTCTTTCTCCCCTCCTCTGGTTTCTTTATCTTTGATTATACATTATTTTGATTTTAAATTAAATTATGTGTTAAAAATAATAATAAATATTTTTAAAAAATCTGTAATGTGGAATTTCTCTGTATAATATTTGTTCACTGTTTTAGCATCTCTTTTTAAAAAGCATATTTTGACTTAATTCTTTTTGGGATGCATGCAAGCTAGCTCAATACTAGCTCTCTTCTAATATGATGCAGATTTCTATGTGTATGTTTAGGGATGGAATGGACCATTGGAGCAATAATTATTGTTATTGTAAACTAGTAGTTATATATATGAGGCTGAAATAATAAGTCACTCAGCTAACTATGTAGACAATAAAACCTTTATTGCTCTGGTGGTGCCTTTTCTCTTTGTTAGCAAGAGCACTACCATCTCATTTCTTTCTCTCACCACTTAAAAGCAACCTTAATTATATCACTGTTCCTGCAATACCAAGGCTGAACCTGACATCACATAAATCTTACCCTAATTTGGTTTGTAGCTCAATTGTGAAAGGGATCAATCGGTTCATTTATACTGAACCCCCCCCCCCTTTGATATTGAGTACGTGCCCTCACATGCAAAGGATGAGATTTTTAAAAGCTGTTCTGCAAACCCAGCATTTCCTTAGAAACAGTGAAGCAGGAATGCAGGGCAGCAAAGGAGGAAAAATTAGACCATGAGCCATGGCTTCTTCTATTTCTGATAAAGAATGAAGTAGAAACTTGTTAAAATCAATTCCATGCATGCAACTTTAATTGGCCTTTTTAAAAAGAGACCACTTAATTCTTATTCTGTGATAGTTTGGCTCTATAGAACATTATGAAGGTCCACTTATTTCAACACCCTGTAGCATTCCTAACTTTTAAAATGCTTCTCTGGAACACTAACGGACCATCTGCACTGTAGAAATAATACATCAATTTGGTATCACTGTAAGTGATGTAGCTCCATCTTATGGAATCTTATGAGATTTGTAGTTCTACAAGGTCTTTAACCTTCTCCACCAAAGAATACTGGGGCCTCACAAAACTACAAATCCCAGGATTCTGTAAGATGGAGCCATGGCAGTTAAAGTGGTGTCAAACTGCATTATTTCTACAGTGTCAATGCCACCTGAGTTAATTATAAAAGAATAATCAAGAACAGAAACAGATATAGATAGTACAGTATTCCATGTATTAAAGTTAGGCAGGAAAAGGCCAGCCTCTCAGGTACGATTCAATATACTGACTTCAAGAATTCTTTGAATCTGCACAAGACAGCAATAAACTACAGTAAGCTCTATTCTTGCAATTTGCTACATACAATTTCATTTTAACTCTGTTGTTTTTGAAATAAAATGGTTTAATATCTTAACATTTCACATACTACCATGTTTAACAAAATGATGAGAGATCCTGCGGATGCTGCTCTATGCTGGATGGTTCCTGCTCCTCAGTAAACTCAGAATATGGCACTTGATGGAAGCTCAATGAAACTAATTATATGATCCTAATTTCTGCTATAAGGTGTTACCAATGTTGAGTTGGATAAGCAACATCTGCAGCAAACAGTGAATGAATAATTTAACAACAAATGCCCTGAATATGATGTTTGGCAGCAGGGGATCACTTAAAAGTAGATCATTCCATGGGGGATTAACTCTGTCAAAGCTCTTTAGGTCATTAGAGCAAGAAAGTTCAGCTTTCATATCTCATTCCCCATTATGCTTCTAGGAATCTCATATTTATTTTCATTTTTCAAGCAGTTATCTGATTTTGAAATTCTTTCTGTTCAGTCCTTTAATAAATTGAATATATATTAGCCTATATTTTGAATATACATATTATCCAATAAATATATTGGAAATTGGATCCTGATTTGATTCTCTTGTCTCATCTGACAGTTGGTTTTCTTTGCAGGTTTCTTCAGAGGGGGTTCGCCATTGCCATCCTCTGCAGCTGAGAGAGTGTGAAGTTAGCCAGTGAGTTTCAATAGCTGATCTGAAATTCAAAACCTGGTCTCCAGACTTGTAGTCCAACACTCAAACTACTACACCATGCTGGCTAACTGCAGTTCAGCATTAAGAAAAAAGTGTTAACCTCAAATGATTTACATAACCTTAAATTAAAAACATTGAAATATGAATGCAACAGTACATTGCAGAAAGATAAAGAAAATTACTACAGAGAAATAGAAGACAACAATAATAATGCAGAGAAATAGAAGACAACAATAAAAGGGAAAAACAAGAGACCTATTTCACAAGATCCAAGAAATCAAAGGAAAATTCAAACCAAGAAACAGGATGCTCTATGACAATAAAAATAACATAATTAGAGACCAGGAAGGTATAAAAAGACGTTGGGTGCAATACACAGAAAAATTATACAAAAGAGATGACAAAATGAAGGGCACATGGAATGAAGAGCCGTATGAAGATGAACCCCAAATTCTAATAAGAGAAATAGTGAAAAACAAATCACCAGGAACAGACAATATTCCAACTGAACTGCTGCAATCCACATAGACAGAGGGGCTTTGCAGAAGGCGCAAAGCACCATCTTCGAACCAAGGAAGGGGAGGGGCAGCCGGACGCCTGGTGCCCCAACCCCTTCCTGAGGACATCATCGGAGAGCCCACTGTTGCACACGGTGAGCGCTCCAATGACATCCTTCCATTGCAGCATCCGGATATACTGCGACGGAAGAGATGCAGAAGAGGTGCATGCCACCTCTTCCGGCACCCTTTCCGCACCTTGAGGAAGGAGCGCTATTTTAGCTCTCCTTCCAGGGCCACCCAAAGAATGGATTGGGACCGAGGACTGGGGCAGCCTCAGCCCCAATCTTCGGCTTCTCGGGGATCAGTGCTAACTGACATATGTCAACAAATATGGAAAACAAAACAATAGCCAACAGATTGGAAGCAATCAATATACATCCCTATCCATAAAAAGGGAGAAACAAGAGACTGCAGCAACTATAGGACCATAGCACTAATCTCCCATGCAAGCAAAAGAATCCTAGAAGCCAGGATGATTAAACTGGCACTGTCTTACTTTGGACATATAATAAAAAGACCTAACTCAATAGAAAAGACACTAATACTTGGCAAGGTAGAAGGCAGTAGGAAAAAAGGAAGACTGTATTACAGATGGATAGACTCCATCAAGGAACGCACAGCCCTGAATCTGCAAGACTTCAGCACGGCTGTTGATTATATGGTGACTTGGAGATCACTCATTCATAGGGTCACCACAAGTTGACAGCCATTAACAACAACAATAGTAAACTGGGAGTAGCAAACTGGAAGGGAAAACACTGGCAGGAAACAAGAGTAAGGGTAGTCGACAAGGGTGAAAGAATACTTCCCAACTGTAGCTCTGACTTTCTCTTTACCAGGACCTTCTGAGATTTTCCTTTTGGTAGCAATTTAACTTGCTTCCTAGAAGCCCAGTCTATTTCCCACTTGACAAGACTACAGGACATGCCTCAGCCTCTACTGTGCAATGTGGCTTGGTGCTCTATACAAGAAAAGCCATGCTGAAGTAGAGTGTAGTGATATTCCTATAGGAGACAGCTGCTTATTTAGTTAACTCCACCTCTCCTTCCTAGTCTCATTTTAACCCAGTGGTGGACAACCTATGGCCTTGTTTTGCTACACCTTCATGCTTTGGTCCCAGTGGCTGGTGAGAGGCCTTCCTTCTTTGCTAGCTGACACTGCTGTGTCCTCTAAGAGTGACAACAGGAGGCTTAAGCACTTACTTCATTGCCACCCCCTTTTCCTTGTATTTCATGTCCTTTTAGATTATAAACCTGAGGACAGGAAATTGGCAAATGATCAATTGTAAGCTGTTCATGTAAAGCACCATATACAATGATGATGCTAAATAAATAACAGCAAAAAAACAGAAACAATGACACTTGGAGGATCCACAGTATGCCCATTCCTGCTTTATCTCCATAATAAAGTATAGCAGCAGGAACTATATACCATAATTCCTATCTTTTCTCTGATTGTCTGAGGGACAGGGAGATGTGACAGCTGCTAGTCAATCACAGCTGGGGAAAGCATCAGTAGACCCCCCTACATAATGTGCTTCCCATTCCCCCCAATAGCCAGGCTTTCTTCCACCAATTTCCTGCTCTGTGAATGGGGCTATGAATTGGAGAAAGGGCATTTCAACCCAAGGATGTCACACACAGGCATCCTCCAGTGACAGGGATGAAACAAATGCTTACTCATACACTTGCCAAGAAGAAGAGAGAGGACACACAGAGGAGGAGGAGGAGGAGGAGGGGAAGACAGCCAGAGATTAGAATGTCAAACTGGTCTCACCTGATTCTGCAAAGGTTAGCACGCAGTGGGAGAAAAATGTCTGAGTCTGGTGAAACCCATGGAATTTTCTTTGAAATAAACATTCTTAGGGTTGAAGTGTGCCAGAGAGTTAATGCTTGCCTATTCATGTACAATAACATTTGAGTATTTGACAAGTGAACATGTCAGTGAGAAGCACTAGGGAGGCATGTCAGCAGCACTGAGAGTGTTCTAAGGGGAAAAGGAGATCAAGGAAGGGGGCAGATGTATAAAATGTCATTGCAGGGTGGCCATTGTTATCCAGTTAAACTCTCTATCTATTTCTCTGCTTCTTGTCCCCTTCAGTCAACTTGTTAAATATACTCTTTTTTCTTTTCGTCTTTTAATCTTAGTGCCTCTCAGTTTTGAAGGAAAACAAATAAATGTTCTAGATATACCACAACATATGAAATTCTGAGCTTATAAGAAAACCAGGCTTCAGGCTGAAACTGTACCACTCATGAAATGAATGAAATAGTTTTTGTCCATTGGATACTATTTGCTTTAATATATAGACTGGCCTTTGCCTTACGCTGCTTCTCCAAAAGGCTAAGTTTAGTATAATTTTACTGTTGTATTATGGCCATTGGTATAGATAATAGCTATTTAATCTGCTCTATTATCAGAACTGGTAACTCAGAAAGAAAATAGAAGGGAGGAAGTGATTCAAGGAATACAATAAAATGTTGTGGGCCAAAATATTAATGTATATGGGCATAGCTCTGTCTAGTGCAGTGAAACATACCTATACAAATGGACAGTGGCATATGACTGAAAGACAGTCTGATCATAGAATTATCATAGAATTATTCCTGGGGAAGAGCTGCAAGGTTTAATGGTTTGAGCTTAGTCTAGAGAACAGGGTTTGAATCCCTGCTCAGCCATGGAAACCCACTGGATGAACCTGGGCAAATCACACTCTCTCAGCCTCAAAGGAAGGCAAAGCCAAACCCCTTCTGAGCAAATCTTGTCAAGAAAACCCCATAGGTTCACTCTAGGATCTCCATAAGTCAGAAATGACTTGAAGGCACACAGCAACAACAATAACAACAACCACTGGGAAACCTAATCCAAGATCTGATCCCATCATCATAAATTGAAAATATGAGGTTTAATTGAATATCATGCTTGCAGATGCTTATGAAAATCAATTTTCCAGTACCTACCTGCATGATGCCCAAATCTCATTCTGTAAAATGCTCGTTCTGAAAAATGTGTTTCTGGTTCAGGCCCTTCTCTAGAAAAGATGGGGTGCAGTTGGATAAGGACTGGTTGCTTAAGGAAGAGAAATATTTATGTTTCTCCTTGTGATCTGCTCTCTTGAGAAATATCATTTCCAGAATTCCTAGACTAGGAATGCCAGGGCTCTAGAAAAGATGATTTGATACAAATGTGATTGACAATGCTGGTGTCTAGGAACTAGAGCACTGCAGTAGAAATAAATGGAAGGATAGGAAGTAGTTCTTGTTGGGAACTCTTTCTCTTTTGCATGGTTCCAAACAAAATTTGAAAAGAAGCTCACAGTAACACAACATCAGGCTCTTATTGTTCTGAATGTGCATTCATTATTCTTTTGCTCATGCTACTTATTGTTCAGAATGTGCATTCATTATTCCTTTGTTCAAGAGAAAAATGTACACATGTTGGAATGGCAAACATTTCAGATCTGGAAGTGATCTTAGAGGTCATCTACCCATCTCATAGTCGGTGCAGAATATACAAAGCATGCTGAAACTTTGCAACCACAATAGACCCCTTTCAGCCTTCAGTTCTGTGGCAATTATGTGGTATGTAGCTAGCAACTACAGTAAAATTTAGAATATGCCTTCTCACCTATGGAGTAAAAGTAATATGGCTCATGATAGGATCACTCAGTTTTACATTTTTAATAAGTATAAATAGAAAATATTTATAATTGCAAAGTATTTAAATATCTGATTCTATCAAAATGATAATAAAAATGATAAACAACTCTACAAGTGCACAATATTATTTCAGCACTGAATACATATGTTAAATATTATGTAATCACTATTTTTAGTTATATTACTAGTTTAATTCCCATACTCCCTTTTACATTTTATGTGGTGATCAGATTTTTCCAAACTTTATCATTTCAATAAGGAAAAAAACTCCATTAAAGAAACCCTTATTTTCTTGTTGTCTAATTTCCCTGAGTATTATCACATTGTCAATTCACTAATTTATGCCATATCCCATATCCTCTTAACTCACTCAATAAACAACAGGGGATTATTTTTTCCAGTTATAATAAATCACCATATGAGCAGTTATTGATGTATGTACAAACATTACAAGCTCTTCATCAACTATGTATTTAACATAACAAAGGGGGGTTGCAGACTGTCAAAAATAGTGTGAATTCAGTCCACTTTTAGGGTTAGGGTTAAGGTTAGGGAATCATGGGAACTGAATTTTATTGTGGCACTAGAGTTCTCTGACAAAGAAGGTTCAATGTCTCAGAAAAATAACAATTCCCATGATTCCCTAGCACTAACCCTAACCCTAAAAGTGGACTGAATTCACACTATTTTTGACAGTCTGCAACCCCCCATAATCAAACTAGTCTTGAATAATAACAAACATCATAGACATCTGCTTTTGCCAAGCACCATCTCTAACAGGTGTCTAATGTGTTATGTTAGGCTAGATTTTTTTTATATTACATTGGCAAAATATCATTTACAGCACAATTTATAAACTTCCTTTAAAATGTATGCAGGAGCTTCTTGGGAAAACTGAATTCAAATCCATTGTTATAGGTCCCAAGAGTTTTCACTAGAAGAGTCCTATGTAATCTGGCAGTGATGTAGTGATGATTTGGGATTAACGTTTTTTTAAAAATACAGGGCTCAACACCCGTGCCACAGCTCAGCCCAGAAATCTTCACAAGAACTTCACCAAGCAATGTTTTTTCTTTTCTTTTCACAAAAGATGTCCATTCAATGATTTTGCTTTATCTCATGACATTTTCACAAGACTTGATTAATTTGGTCATTTCATCCTGGAACCATTGAAAAGGAGGAGTACAGAAATATTCCTGATAAAAAGGGCAAGTGAGTGAAAAAGAAGCAAGTAAAGACAGTGATGAAAACAGTGCTGAAACATTCCTCCTCTCATTAACTAACTGATCAGAGAACTACAGAGAGGTGACAAGATTAACCTCTCTCCCAGTGCACTGTGCCCTGTTTATAGTAAGGTTTCATTGCCATGAGCACAACACCATAGAAGAACATTGTATTTCTGATGCACTGCACGTAATCAAGCACATCAAAACACAGTTTGGACTTTGTTGTGTCTAAACTCTCTTAGGCCATGAAACTCCTAATTCCTAATCCTATTCCTAATCCTTTATTGACTGGTGATTTTCCTCCCTAATATTTCTGCATTTAACAGACTTTCAAGCAAAAAGAGTCAACATGATGTGGTACAGGAATCTCATAGAACTGTGTTGCAATTGAAACTCTTGCTTGGTGGAACAGTGTATGATGCCATTTTGCCTTTTCAATTCTTTTTTGTTTTCCTTCCTTTCTTTGTCTTAAATAGCTCTAACATTAATTATTTTCTAGTAAAAATTCTTCAAGAAAGTTAGTGGATCCAAAACATTTTAAAAATGCTCTGGATGACAACAGAGTTTTGGACTTCATAAATTTCTCTGTTTCTAGAGCTTCCCAGAACATGGGGGAGATTGGCGTCAAAGGCAGCAGTGGCAATGGCCAGTCTGGCAGTATTAAAAGAAACACAGGCCATAGCTACCACCACCTTCTTTATTTGTGCAGATCACCTCTATTTTGGGGCCCAGAAACATTCTGGGCAATTTAAGATGGTGGCAACTGCAGCTGTCTTACCCAGCACTAGAGGCTCTTTCACAGTACACAAATATAACACTATGATTTTGGCCCAGGTTACCTACAGGACCATCTTCTCCTGTACAATCCACCCTGAACACTGAGATCCTCTGGGGGGGCGACTGCTACAGCCTGCAAGAACTCGACTGACAGCCATCACATAGAGGACTTTTTTATCGGCTGCCCCGAAGCTGTGGGATGACCAGCCAGAAGAGATCTGACAGCTAGACCAACTGTCGTAATATAAAACACATTTGAAGACTTATCTTCCAGCAGGCCTACCCAGGCAGTTTTAATCATGAATTTTAAACATGAATTTTATATTTAATCATTGTTTTATGCATAATAATAATAAATATTAGGTAGAGATGCATTTTTAATATGTGTATTTTATGTAACAATTGTGTTTTTAACTATGCTGTAACCCGCCTCAAATTACGAGAAGAGGTGGGTAAAAAATAAAAATTATTATCATTATTATTATTATCCCACTTTAACTGCAAAGTTTTTTTTAAATTGTTACAGTTTACAAATGTTTTGTGTTTTAAGAATATATACTTCCTGTAGTTTCCCATATTAGTTGAGAATAATATTTGATTCATTGTTCTAACCTCTCTCGATCATTTCTGACATTTGTTTTAATTGAATGTCCATGCTATTATCTATATAAATATTCAATTGATTACTTTCCATAGATATTAAATGCTATTTTTGTGCTATTAACAAGAAAAGTGTCTTCCTGTATATTTCTCTCCTTAGACATAATCTTTACAGTTGTGAAAACTCTGGTATATTTCTTATATAGAGATTAACAGTAAGATTTCTATAGTTTTTTGGGCTGTGTGGCCATGTTCTAGAAGAGTTTCTTTCTGATGTTTCACTAGCATCTGTGGCTGGCATCTTTAGAGACTGCTGGAATGGAAAAGAGTGGATATATATATATACTGTGAGACCCTGGGTAGGGAGGAGTGATTCCCATGTAAACTGTGTATTGTTCTGTGTTGATGACAGGGTCTCAGAGTAGGAGGATATGCAAACAAGGATTATTGTATGGCAATTAGTGTTCATTGTCTGCTGGGAAAGCCCCTGACCCTGGATGGTTTCCCATTTGCATTTGCAGAGTGCTGATTTTCCTGTTTTGCAGGACTGGTAGCCAAACTTTGTTTACTTTTAGGGGTTCTTCTTTCCTGTTGAAGTTGTCCAAGTGTTTGTGGATTTCAATGGTTTCCCTGTGCATTTTGGCCTGATAGTTGTTGGCATGGTCCAGAATTTCAGTGTTTCCAAACAGCATTTTATGCCCAGGATGGTTTATAATATGTTCTGCTACTGCTGATTTTTCTGTCTAGCCCAGTCTGCAGTGTCTCTCATGTTCCTTGATTTGTGTTTGGACACTGCGTTTGATGGTCCCTATGTAGAGTTGTCCACAGCTGCATGGTATGCATTAAACTCCTGTGGCTGTGAGAGGCTCTCTCTGTCCTTCGCTGAGCGCAGCATTTGTTGGATTTTCTTGGTCAGTTTCTATTTTGTAATTTGTTTCTATATTATTCAGATAAGGTATTCATTTTAATCCCTGTAGATAAAATAAATTAAGAAAGAAATCACAACAGTATATATTGGTTTATCTACTTCAAATATTTCTTTCAAGGGGGCTTCCCATAATCCTCAAAAAGAAGCCATTCTTTTTCTACTTTGTTTATTGTCTTGTTGTTAATTAAGTCAATATAGCTAATTCTTTTATATCAATAATTTTTAATTTATTATTCTATTTTTATTCATAATTCCATTTTGTTAAATCTTCCAGTTTCCATTTTTGGCTATAATTAGGGCCTTTGCAGACTGCCAGAAATAGTGCAAATTGAGTACACTTTAAATTAAGGCACTGCCCTGGCTCAGTGCTAGGAAATCATGGGAATTGTATTTTTTTCTAAGACATTGAGCCTTCTCTGTCAGAGAGCTCTGGTGCCACAATAAATTACAGTTCCCATAATTCCCTAGCACTGAGCCAGGGCAGTGCCTCAATTTAAAGTGGACTCAATTTGCACTATTTCTGGCAGTCTGCAAAGGCCCATAATCTCGCAGCTGTAGCTAAATAAATCATAATTCTCCAAAATGTTTGATCATTGTCTTTTTTTAAGTTGAAGTCATATTTAAGTAGGCATAATTCTAGTGAGAATTGATATTGTTTGTTTAATTTATTTTGAACTGTTGTATGAACTTTAATCCATAATTTTTAATAAGCAAGCAAGACTACCACATATGTTATAGCGTGCCGGACTCTTTGTGGCATTTCCAACATCTCTCCTTCCCCATTTTATGAATTCTGTTCAGTCTAACCGGGGTATAATACCATCTGTTGGCCATTTTGATGAAGTTTTCTTTTAAATCTTGGGATGTTGATAAAAGTTGTGTTTTCTTCCACAAGTTCTCCCAGTTTTCGTGGAATATTGTGTCCCATGTCCTTTGCCCATTTAATCATTGAGTTTTTGATCAATTTTTGTTCCATCTCTCTTTCTAGAAGTAAAGAATACAATTTAGATATTTTCCCTTTCCCTCCATTCCACAGAATTTTATCAATTTCATTTTGAATCACTTTGAATCCTTCTTTTGTTACGTCTTCCCTAAATCTTTTTTCTATCTGGAAATAATTGAACCAATCTAATTTTAAGTTTTCATCACTTTCCAGCTAAATCTTTAGCTGTTACTAAATCTTTATATTTTATTCAACCTTGCCATCTCCATCTGTCATAAAAGGCTTCCTAAGTTGAAATCCATGATGGTATCTTGTTGTAAAATTTAGTTTTTATAATTGACCATATGTTGATAAGTGCTTTTATGATATAATGGTTGTTGAAATCTTTATTAATTTGACACTTATTATACCAAACATACACGTGCCAACCAAATCTCATATGGATTCCTTCAAGATCTGATAAATCTTTGATTTACCAATTTTAGCCATTCCTGAATCCATATTAGTGCACATGCTTGTTGTTACAATTTTAAGTTAGGTATTGCACAACCTCCCGGTTTTCCCCCTTTCCACACAATTTTTTTCATTTCCTTGTTCCTGCCTAAAAATTTTCTATTTCTGGCAATTATTGGTAAATGCAAAAACAGGAATAACAACTTTGGTAGAACATTCATCTTTATGATAGTGATTCCCCGTATATATAATTCCAATGTTGCAATTCTGATTATTGCCATACAGACCAGCTTTTATAATTATTGTCATACAGATCAACATTTTTATCCATCATCCAAATTCCAAGGTATCAAACCTTTTTTTCTATACTGCATCCCAATATTTCTTTTAGTTTTTCTGCCTCTTTTTTTTGACATATTTTTAGTTAGGATCTGAGTTTTTTCTTTATTTATTTTAAAACTTTATTTATAAATAAAAAATATTTTAACTGCAAAGTTTTAATAGTATGGAATCCTGGGATTTGCATCTCTCAAAGAGCTCTAGAAATCCAAGGATTCCATAGGATGCAATGATGGCAGTTGAAATGGATTCATAGCACCAAAACTGTATAGTGTACAAAGGCCCAAGTCCGATGATGATGATGATGATGATGATGATGATGATGATGATGATGACTTCTTACCAGTCTCTCCCCAAGGCTCAAGGGAGCATACAACATAATTAAAACACATAAAATCATTTAAACACACAAGTTAAAGCACATAAACACATTAAAATAATCCAAACATAAAATTAAAAACACAGTCGGCCCTCCGTTTTCACAGGGGATCCATTCCACCACCACCCCATGAAAATTTTCCAATATTCACACCCCATAGGTTTGAATAGGGTGCCCCACCAGTGCATGCTCCATTGTTTTTAATGGAGGTCACCTCTCTGTGAATATGCAAAATCATGGACTTCAAGTCCACAAGAACACAGGGGCGACTGTATACCAATTTAAGCTGGAAGGCCTGCTGGAAGAGATAGGTGTTTGATATCATTTTAAATTCAGATACAACGTTGCGCTGTCAAATCTCTCCTGGCAGGTCATTCCACAGTCTAGGGGTGGCCAATAAAAATGTCCTTTGTTGACAATTGCCAGTCTATTTCTGTGGTTTAAGTAAATGTCCCCTGGATGACCTGTGTGTATGGGATGGATTAAACAGGAAGAGGTGATCCCATAGGTATCCAGGATCCAAACTATGAAAGGCTTTAAAAGATAATTGATATTATTTTTAAGAGACAGTGTCAGCACTTCCTCTAATATATTGTGTGCTAATGCAAGGGTAGTTGGGGTTAAATGGTCACTATATCCCTAAAGTACAAGTGAAATAATTCACATTAAGCTTTTATTGAGTCTGTGAGGTTGCTGACAAAACAGAGCAAGAGTAAGGGGGAAGCAGACTGGCGGCACGGGGCCGCCCTGGGAAGGTGCGCCGCGGGACCGTGGCATCCCCACACCTCGATCCTGCAGCGCACCTTCCCCGTCCCTGAAAGGAGCGCTAAAATAGCGTTCCTTTCACAAGTCAGTGAAAGTGTGCCACAAAAGCTTGTGGTGCACTTCCACTGACTTTTCCGCCGCAGCGTGTCCAGACGCTGCGGCGGGAGTTGCCCTCGGAGCACCGGCCGTGCGGAGGGCCGGTGGCTCTGAGGGCAACCTCGGGAGAAGGAAGGGGCGCCGAGCATGTGGCTGCCCCTCCTCTTCCCTGCCTCCAGGATGGCTTTTTAAGCCGTCTGCCGAGGCCCTTACTGCAAAAGAGCAGAGTCTAGTGTTCCAAGCTTACACGTCATCTGGGGCTTCTTGGCAGCTGTCAGAAGACAGAAAATATTTAATCTAAAATAACCAACATCCTAGGAAATTTCTTTTCTATCAATATTTTTATTTACTTTTTATTCAGACCAAAGCTTGGAATGTGAGGTTTGGAAATGAATTTGATAGTATTAAATTATAAACATTAGAAATTGGAGAATTAACTTGATACCATAAACACTAATAATTGAAATCATATGATTTGTTAAGCTATCATTAATTAACTTGTTGATCAAAGTTAGTATGGAGCTAGACTATGGAATCAACAGGAAATTGCATGGAGGTTGTCACAACCTTAGGGCAGCATAGTTTGTTACTGGCTCCTTCAAAAAATCTCTGTCCCTTTAAAGTTACCTGCCTCTAATTTGGAATTTCCTCTCATTGGACTACAAAGCCCACAATAGGAGTGTTACCTGGGAATGCTGGAACATACACTTCCATCACTGAAGAATTGCAATGGGATTCACTGCAGCTCACCCCAAATAATATTATATCATAATTTTATGTTATGCAATAACATGAAGTAAAACTCCCTTCTGACTAACCAATACAGGGGTAGAAGTTAATGAAAAAAGCCACAGTGCACCACCCCCAAAGGATTCCAAACATTTTTTTCCACACAAGCCAAGGAGGAGTACCTGCCGTTCAGGTCTAAAAGTCCATTCTATAAAGCAATGCAGGTCCACTAGGTGGGGGAAACTCTGACAGGGCTTAAGTCATCTGCTAAGCAGACAAATCACTCTTCCCTATATGCACATGCACTCCCTCCCTCCCCCTCATTCTTCTTTATCCTTCTTTCCCAAACATAGCTATTCTTCTGTTCTACAAACCAAGCTATCTGACATGAGCTCCAGAAAGTTCTCTCTCAGGTCCTCTCTGCTGTCTTCTCAAAGGAATCATACAGATTAGCCTGCTTAACAATTTATTTCCCTCAGTATAATAGTTATTTTCCTGAGCAGCAGGATTTCCTGTTTTCCTGAATGTGACAGCAGGAGAGGCATCCACCTTAATGAATTCATTCTAACAATCTAATTCACTACAGCATATTTTTAGCTTCAACATAATAGGAAAATCTGGAAATCACTAGAAAAAGTTGATGAATTGATAGCTTAGTGGGTTGATCAACAAGTTAATTCCAATCTTTGAATCAGACACAAGAACTATTTACATGAATTTCAAACATTCTTAGTTTTAGTAATCTGAATACAATTTATTTTCAAGCTGTCTGGAATGATCCCAACTGGCCACAAGGATAAAAATAAACCATACTTCATTCCCACCTAGATTGTGCATATGTACACAACACTTTGATATGCTGAGTGGTAGAAAACTCATGACAGCCTTTTAAACAGTTTCCATTGGAGGAAAGAGCACAGTAAAGTTGTTGGGCTTATCTACAGTGAAGGATTTGGGAAACAATGGGAAAGACAGAACAGAGTAAAATGTTATTATGATGGTGCAAAGATAAGATAATCATTCATACAAATAGAACTCCACAGTTCAGTTCTTATGTCCACATTACAATTGCATCATCTGATTCTTTTTGACATGGCCACCCACAAGGAAGCATGCCATTAGAACCAAGACATGATAATGGAAGTACAGGTCCTACCAAATATGCTTTTGCATATTTAAAGCTTGTACACCAACTGTGCCCATTCCTTGAGATCTTGCCACTCTGGTACATGCCTTAGTTACATCCCATTTGGACTACTGTGATGAGCTCTACTTGGGGTTACCTTTAAAGAGTGTTCAGAAACTTCAGGTGGTTCAAAAGTTACAGAGACCATACTATGCCCCTGTTGAAACAGCTTCACTGGCTGCCAGTTTGTTTCCAGGACCAGTTCAGTGCTGGTTATGACCCATAAAATTCTATATTACATAGCTCTATATTACTCAGGCCCAGGCTATCTGGGCTCTGAGACCATTAGGAAAGCCTTGCTCTCATTTCCACCAGTATTGCATGTATGGTTGATGTGGATGCAAGAGAGGTGTTCTCAGTGGTTGCCTCTAAACTCTGGAACACCTTTCCTTTGAATCCCAATCTTGGTGGGAAAGTGTGATACAAATAAATATTATAACAGGAGCAAGAGCAACAACAGGTCAAACATCAGCTTCAGCATGAGGATCACCAATGTGCCAATTTATCTTCTTCCATCCATTCCTCCTAATTTTGTTCATTTTTTTGAATACAAGATCTACGTCATTTTGAACTTCAACTCCCCAAAGTTTCAGCCAGCATGTCCAATGATTTGGGATTCTTGGAATTGAAGTCCCAAATATCTGGAGTTTCATAGGCTGTCAACTATTGAGCTGCTCCAATTTACAACTCACCCACTCCCTGGTGCTCTGTATGCATGTAAATAGAAGACTACAGCACGTGAACAAAATATCCACAGACAGATGTTTCTTGCTAGCATGATTGCTAGCTTCCCATTATTAAGAGGCTGGAAAATGTACTACAGTACTACAGTTGGGGAATGCTATAGTTTTACCCTTTCACATTTACATATTACTTTTCCCCATGCACGCATTTCCTGTTAAGTCAATAAATATCATATAGAGCCCTTTTGCAGATGATGAATCAGACCAGACTGCTGATTTACAAAGGAGAATTATTTGAAGTTTGAGTGAGCCTGTAAAAGGTCTTCATAAGAACTGAGGTTGTTATTAAAGATCAAGGTTGTCACTTACTGAAATAAATATTAATTTGAAGTCGTAGGCTTTCATGGCCGGCATCCATAGTTTTTGTGGGTTTTTTGGCCTGTGTGGCCATGTTCTCTTCTAGAACATGGCCACACAGCCCGAAAAACCCACAAAAACTATAAATATTAATTTCTTAACATCAAAGCTTAAGCCCATAGTAAATAACTGAGTTCGCTGTGTAACAAGTGGCTCATAAGCAAGCCTTTTGAACTGCATTTTTGATTTTGCTGATCTTTCATGTTGGCTGAACCTTCAGTCCCTTAAAGCTAAATAGATTTTAAATTTTACATTGGACCAAACAAGAATGGGTAGATGTAGTATGGAGGTTTAACATTTTCTTTTCAGTTGTTTAGTTGTTGTTGTTGTTGTTGTTGTTGTTGTGTGCCTTCAAGTCATTTCTGACATGGTGACCTGAGATGAACTTATCATGTAGTATTGCTGAGCCATCTATCTACCTTCCCACACCTGAAGCATCTGGATTTTGTGGCCTAGATTTACAAGTTTCAGTTTGTCTCTACTGAATTTCATTTTAACAATTTCTGCCTTACTTTTTAAATTATCTATATCCTTTTGAATTCCATTCCTACCTCCCAATGTGTTAGCCATCCCTCCTAATTTTGTGTCATTTATAAACCTGATAAGCATTCCCTCCACTCTATCACCAAAGTCATTGATAATGTTGAAAAGTAATGGCCCTAGGACAGAACCCTGCAACACTCCACTTGAGACCTCCTTTCAGTTTCAAGTGATGCCACTGATGACAAGTCTTTGAGCATAGTTTTCCAAACAATTATGAATCCATCTGACAGTTACTCATTTAACCAATTTGCTAATCAAAGTATTAAGGAGAACTTTATCAAATGCCTTGCTGAAATCCAGATAAATTATATCTACAGCATTCCTACCATCTACTAAACTAGTAACATAACTAGATTACTGTACTATTATATCTCTGCTATTCCACTTTAACTGCTCTGGCTGCCTCCTGTTGCATTCTGGAATCTGAAGTTTAAGAAGGGGCATTCAGAATTCACAGCCAGAGAGCTCTTAAGCCTCATTGCACTACAAACCTCAGAATGCAACAGGAGGCAGCCAGAGCAGGAAAAGTGGAATAGCAGCACTATAAGAGGGTAGTGCAGTAATGTGGCTGATCAGAAAAAGATATCTGACAGGATTTCTTCTTGACAAACCCATGCTGGCTCCTACTGATCACTGCATTGACATCAAGATATTTGCTGACAGACTCCTGTATAATACATTCTATTTTTTTTTTCTAGTATTGAGATCAGGCTGACTGGTCTTTAGTTCTGGTATCTTCTTTTTTGCCTATTTTGAAGACAGAGACAATATTTGTCCTTCTCCAGTCCTTTGGCACCTCACCTGTTCTTCAAGATTTCACTAAAATTATGGTAAAAGATTCAGAAAATATATCATCAAGTTCCTTCAGTGCTCAAGGATGCAGTTCAGCCGGTTCTGCAGAGCTGAACTCATTTAAGTTAACTAGGGGGTTAAACAGACCGGCGATAAACATCAGCATAGGAGCAGAGTGAGGGCATGGTGACTGCATGCCCCATGGCCAAACACTGCCCCAACACCAGCGTCACACCATTCACCCGACCAGATGGCTGGTGGTGTCACACCATTTCTTTGTTTAGATGTGCTGTGCTAAAGGAACTCCAGAAGTTGCCGCCACAGAGGCAAGGGTGGCTTTTCACTGCTTTAAAATAGAGTGACATTTTGCTGGCCCTTTTGGGGCTGGCAAAGTGCCAGATTGGGGCCATGGTGTGCAGCTGCTATGGCCCTGATCCAGATTTCCCAGGGATGGTACAGAGTCTCTCTTTCAGGGCAGTCTGCTTCGCCCCCTAACTCCCTATCAATCTTTATTTGCAATCCAGATTCCTTTGCAAGGTCTCTGCTGCTTCATGGAAGTACACAGTTCTTTTTTGGAAGAAAACTGAAGCAAAATAGGTATTGAGTAGTTCTGCTTTTTCACTGTGATCTGTTGGCATTTTTGCCATCCTTACCAAGGCTGCATTAAGGTTTTTTTAGATCACAGGCACTTTTGTATTTGACTCCCCATCTTGCTTTAACATACCACAAGGTACATTTTTTTTAAAAATCTATTTAAACTCCTATTATAATGTTTTTTTATTTTTATTTTTCCATTTCCATTTATTTTTCCATTTACTTTTCCCCCAAATGCGCTCAACTTGTCAATTCTTATCAATTGCATAGATTTCTGTATCTTGGGCATACAATGCTACTCCCCTCCTTTTCTGCCACATCTGTTCCTTTTGAATTCCTATTATGGAAACCATCACACTAAGTCTTTGTTAAGCCTATAAAGGCATATTTACCTTCCTGTACTAGGACTTCAAGCTCATCTTGTTTGTTTCCCAAACTCTGTGTGTTCGTATATAGATATTTGATGCTTTGTTTGTTCTCATCTATTAATTTACTATCAGTTTTTCTGTGGACTTCATACTTTCCCTCAGGTTCCCCTGTAGAATCCTTGTGTTTAGTGCTTCCATTTGGGCTGATGTTTGACCTATTATCTCCAACTTCCAAGGACTTAGTTTAAAGCACTCTTCATCAGATTTGCCATGGTACTACCAAATACATTCTTCCCAATCTTTGTAAGGTGCAGTTCCTCTGAAGCTAGTACATCTGTCTAAAAAGTGAAAACTGTGGTCCCAGAAGCCAAACCTCTCCCATCTACACCATCAAGGTAGCCAGCCATTCACTTTTAGTATATTCCTGTCCCTGTGTAGTCAGGTATCCTTCACTGGGAGACTTGACAAGAATACCACCTGTACCTCAAACCCCTTCAGCTTCCTGCCCAAAGCTACATAGTCAAAGGTGATCTTCTCAAAGGTGTTCTTGGCAGTGTTTCATGTCCACATGGATAAGGAGAAAGGGGTACTGATCTGTGTTGATGAGAACTAGAAGTCAGTACTGCACTCCCTTTTCTAAAGTACTGGCTAGGTTATATTGGCTACATTTGATACAAATAATAGTGATATTTTTATTTTATGAAATCAATGTTTCTTACAGTGCAAGCAAGCCTCTGCATGTCTATTCTGAAGTAAATCTTATCTAGCTCAATTGGGCTTACTTGTACCTAAGTAAATATAGAATTACAGTCCTAATGTTTAAAAAAATGTTGTAAGCAATTATTATCTTTTCTCCTTTGTACATTTTTGGGCTATATTTTGATATGCAATCTAAAATCTCATTTTATAATTTATCAATTCAACTCTCACTCTGTCAAAGATAATAAAATATTTAAAAAGCACATAATGTTTTCTTGTTCTTTGCACTGGAATTCTTTAGTTAGCCTGAAGAGACAATAATCTTTTTAGTGAAAATATGACATGTTTCTCATCCATTTGAACAATAAGAAATTTCAGGTTTTGCTTACCCAAGTTTCTCTTTCTGAAGATTTCTTTACACACATGTGAAGTTTGAGCAAAGGATGAGCATTTACAACATTAAGACCCTCTAGGATATCCCCCTTTAAAAAAAAAAAAACATGCAATCATATCTGTACATCTTACAGGGCTCTAGGATTTCATCTATTTCAAATAAAATTTCCCCTTTAGCTGCTGGAAGAAACTATGCTTGAAACTCAGGGACAAACTCAATATCAAATGTCCATGCTCTTTTCTTTTTCTTTTCCTTTTTTTCTTTTTGTGTAAAAGCAGTTGTGTGGAGAAGGTGATTACATCAGATCCATAGCGCAGGAGGAAACCTTAAACCTTCTTTACTGTTGAAAAGACTAAATTACCTCATCTTAAACTAGTTGGCTCTTCAAGGGAAATAGTAATCTAAGGAGGTGTTTGTCATTATAAAATTGGCACAGGGAAAAATTTAACTCCTGTGCTTCTCAGCAGTTCTAGAGCTAGAATGTATCATTCCATTGGAATAAAACACTGATGCAGGTAGCAAATAGTCTGGACCAGTGAAGGTGGGGGTGGACATAAATAATGACATAGAGACCCTGGCTGTGTTTTCTTCCTTTTCTTTTATCTTGATCTATGTTTAGACTGCTTTTCCACCCACTTTTCTCTGAGACTCTTCCTGTTTCTTTTTGTTATCCCATCTAAACTAGAAGAGTAGCAGATCTGTCAGCATAGAAGCCATCTCTAAGGGCTTCTGTAACTAAATTTAAGAAATTTTCCCTCCTCCACTATCCTTAAATAGATTTCCTTAAGAAATAAATAGCCCATTCTCCTGTTTTGTCTTCCTTCTTTTTTCCTTCCTTCCTTCTGCCTTATTTCTAGCCTCCAGAGTGATTATTTCTCTTCAGCAGTTACAAGTGCAGCACTAGTCTGTTACACTGTGATGGTAATAATCCTGATATGAACACATTCTGCTAAAGAGGGTGGGCAGCTGAACATACTTTGCAAAGTATATATGTATCATCATGTGCAGTTTGACACTGAGAGGAATTTGTGATGAGGCAAGAATACTTTTCACCTTCAACAAGCTGGATAAGTTATTCACCCTTCTATCAAAATCACCAACAGCCTAGGCCAGTGAAGGTAAACTTTTTAGGGGCCAAGTCCCTAACTAAAAGGCCTTCTGGCACCAGATGTTACCCAGTGCTGAGAGTGGGACTTCTTCCCCCGCCCTCCTGGGCCATTAGTTACTTCTCTGCAATGGTGTTCCCCAACTGGGTGTGTGGGGGGGGGAGGGACTTCTGGGGGCAGGACTTCTGGTGTGTGACTTCCAGTGCGCACTCTGTACAGGAGCATACGCATGCCAGAGAAGCACCATCAAACCCTGCAGAGTCCCAGGGAAGAAGCCCAGTTCCCCGCAGAGGCTCTGTGGAGGGGGGGCTGACTGGGTGTTACCTCCCTCTTCTGGGGTGTCACCCCCCTTCTGGGATGTCACCTGGTGCAGTCCACACTCCCCACACACTCCAGTAATGCTACTGCTTCTCCAAAGAGGCAGCTGAAGGCCCAGGAGAGCAGGGCAGGGGAAGGAGGCAGAACAGGTGTGTGCCTGCTTCTCATCTGCCTCACTGTCCTGGGCCTTTAGCTGTCTCTGGAGATGCAGCTGAAGGCCCAGGAGAGAGGCAGTTGAAGGCACAGGAGCGCAGGGGGAAGTGGAGGAACAGGCACGCTCCTTTTCCTCCTGTTCCCCACCCTCCCGTGCCTTCAACTGTCTCTAGGAGCAGGCACATGCCTGTTCTTCCTCTTCCCCCTCCCTCCCATCTCTTTGCACACTCCCCAAAATGGCTTCTCTTGCTAGAGATGTCACACATACCATGGGTTCATCAACATGGGCTTAGGCTTTCCTCCATGCATCATAGGGGGGTTGCAGACTGCCAGAAATAGTGCAAATTGAGTCCACTTTTAGGGTTAGAGTTAGTGCTAGGGAATCATGGGAATTGTTGTTGTTTTTTCTGACACATTGGGCCTTCTCTGTCAGAGAGCTCTGGTGCCACAATAAAATACAGTTCCCGTGATTCCCTAGCACTAACCCTAACCCTAAAAGTGGACTCAATTTGCACTATTTCTGGCAGTCTGCAACCCTCCATAGGCTGTCTACCTTTTGCTTTTGTTTGTTAAAGTACTTTTAAAAAATAATTATCCAGGTGCTGTCTATCCAATTATACATGTAAGAAAGTATACATTGTTTGACTTTTAGAAAACATTCACCTATGTCTTTGGTAATAAGCTGAAAAACTGCTATAGGGGGCAGGGTGCTTTAAGATGTCAAAGGCATTGAGCCGGTTAGTACTGTGCACAGTTCCTTCAGTTTCAAATTGGCAGACTGTGTTCCCCCTGAGCTTGATGTTCAAAAAAGGCATCATGTATAATGACAACCACATAGTGACTGAGTGTGCTTTTCAAAGCAGAGTGGATGTCTAATTAGCAAAGAAATCAATATTCACTCCAGAGACAGATATCTGTGTCATTTGAAAAGTGATGGAGTGGGAAAGCCATACTCACTCTACCTGGCTAAACCCATACTAGTTACTGTTTTTGTGTACAGTGTTAGCAACTTCACCATTAAATATTAGAGTGGTGTCAACAGTGAAAGAAGAAGGATGGCACATTGGCTTGGAAAAGGCCAAGGATAAGGAACTAGAAACAACCAATGAATCAAATGTGAAAGAGAGACTGGTCTCAGGGATGTATTTCAATAAAAGTTTTCTTCCTAATCTGAATACTGAAACCTGTTTTTTAAAATATAAATACAATGTCTCTACCTCTTCTACCTCTTTTGTGAAATTACTATTGTGGCTCAGGCATTTGATCAAGGGTGCTCATATATGTGATCACTCCTAACAGAATATTTGTAAGCAGATTCAAAGGGCAAATACAGACAGAGCTCTCCTTGCCCTTTTCTTGGCAGCCATCTTCCCTCTCCCCAGCCCCCAAAATCTCTAGAAAGACACTAGAAGGCAGAAGAAGGACACAGAGTGGGTGAGCTAAAAGAAGCTAAAGGGGGATGCAGACCAGGGCGTCGGGGACGCCCTGGTCCAGAGCGCCGCGGGACCGCAGCCTCCGCACCGCGGCGCTCCTGCGGCAACCCTAAAAGGAGCGCCAAATTGGCACTCCTTTTAGAAGTCAGGGAAAGTGCGCCCTAAACGCGTAGGGTGCACTTTCCCTGACTTTTCCGCCGCAGCGCGTGCGGTCGCTGCGGCGGGAGGTTGCCCTGGGAGCGCCGGCTGTGCGAAGGGCCGGCAGCTCCGAGGTCAACCTCGGGAAGAGGAAGGGGCGCTGCTCGTGCGGCTGCCCCTACTTTTCCGTGCCTCCAAGATAACCCAGTTAGTCGTCTGCCGAGGCCCTAAGTGAGGGAACAATATTTGCAATTATTCTTCCCCTAGGTAAAAAGCATATGTTCCAGCATCCAGGAAACCCCACTGGGTAGAAACATTGACTAACAAGTCTTCTGTGAGTCTGCATTGCTATGCAAATATCTTCTGTCCCAAGTGGTGTGTTGACTCCAGACTACTTCCAAATAAAACTCAATGTCATCTCTATGACTTACCTGCCAGTGACGGACCAGGAATGTAGGAGGTAGACTTATGTAAGACTACCTCAAGTCTCATGAGAGAACAGCCTTTCACAAGACCTCCAAGCTCCTGTGTGATCTCAGATCTCATGGGAACTCCAAAACCCAGGAAAATCTCTCTATAATAGTCCAGCAGCCATCATGAGTTAAGGAGATCAGCAGGAGTTTGAAGAGTAGGGCAGGCACCAACTGCAACAATAGGTGGATCCTCTTTCCCCCACCAAGGCTTGCCTCAATAGCAAAATATATGTGTGTATTTTATGATCACTTCATAATGAGTACACATGATGAATACACACAAAATGAGTATGCAATACAATCTTTTGTCATGTTTATGTCAGCTCTGCTGGTATTGATAAAGCATTAGGTAATTATTTTCTACAGTCATCAAAACTATCCTACTCTGAACTACCTTGGACCTTTGGCAGAGGATAACATACATTTTCAGCCATATGCAGTTCAACAACTATTGGCAACATGTGCACTTATGCAAGCCCATTGAAAGGGAGAAATTGAACAAAATCTGCTCATTGGCTACTAAACAAGGTAAATAAATTTTTGATGTTCATATAATTTTACACTGAGAAAAAATAATCCTCTGAGGAATAGTTCTATCCATCCTCATTTTAATTAGAAGATGCAGCATGCTTATTCAAGTGAAAAACAACAGGCCGAAGATGTGGCTAGATGACAAATCTCCAGGATTTAGCACTTCAGGAACTATTGTTTGAATAAGGAGGTCCTTTAGATAACTAGGTCCCAAGCCACAAAACAACCATAAGATAAATTCTTGGCATTTTGAACTGTGGTCAAAAATAATCCAGCAGCCAATGGATCTGTTCTGTGAAAGAAAGCTCCAAATGCCAGATATAAATTGTTGGTGCAAGGTAATTTTCTTCTTGCAAAGACTTGAGAGCTGTGAAAAGTCTACTTTTGCCAAGGCTATCAAATTGAACAAAAATATTCCATATCTAGGATAACTATGTGCATAATGCATATAATGCATTATAGTCACATAGTAGTCACATAATGCAGCTCTAACCTATGTTGCTGTCTGGGTAAGTAACCCTTGAGTAGGGCTTGAATATTGCCTGAATAGGACTTATGTCATCTCAGATTCCTATTCATGATCACCCATGGGAATGAAGTTTCCTTACTCAGTCTTTGTGTTGCCCACCAATCTGCCTGGTTAACCATGAACCTAGAGTTATAAGGAGAAAGTTGCCTCTATGTATAGGACAGGTGGACAAAGTGTGATCTTGGCTTGTAAGGAGGAGTATCCAGGAAAACAGCCAAACACCAACAACTGCTGGACAATTAATCAGCTGGCAGAGATAACAAAACAAAATGGCAAGCAAAGCAGCAAGCAGTGTTCTTAGATTTTGGAAGGCCAAGTATCAAAGAGCAGCATGCCTAAAGAATATCTTGTTTACAGTTCAAGAGTCAGAGCTTACTCAGGTAGAATGGTCAAGAGCATGTCCAAGGTCTATCAGGATTCCAGGCAGCAGAAATGAGGAAATTGTGGTCAATTAATACTAAAACTTTCACCAGGGGCATCAGTTAATCTCTGACAAACTCCCTCCAGCTCCCTGGGGCATATATATGCAAGTCCCTACTGACCCAGGTGCTCCCTGATTGTTTGCCATTTCAGATAAAGCCTCTGGGAATGGTACACAGCCTCCCTTTCTGATCTACACTGGCTGAAGGATAGCAGGGGTAAGTCTGGCTCTTCCTTCTGAGTTAGCAGGACTTTCTGCTTGCAGAGGTGTCAATAAACTCATGCCATGTTCCTCATCATCCTTGTTGTCTGATTTGCATTCCCTGATGGCACAGGTGTTGGTAAACTTGTGCCAGGCCCATAGTCCATCTCAGCAACAGGTCTGAGTTCCTCTGTTTCCTCATTTCCCTGAATCATGCCTCATGCAGAGCATGATAAAGAGCCTCCATGTATCTCTCAAGATCCCGCTACCTTTGTTGTTTTTGTTGTTGTGACTGTTGTGAACCTTCAATTCATTTCCAACTTTTAGTGACCTAAGGAGAACCTATCATGGCATTTTCTTGGCAAGATTTTTCAGAGGAGATTTGCCATTGCCTTCCCCTCAGGCTGAGAACATGTGACTTGCCCAAGGTCACACAGTGGGAATTGAACCCTAGTCTCCACAGTTATAGTCCAGCACTCAAACCACTATACCACACTGGCTTTGCCCTTGATACTCCCCCCACAAAGTTTTATTTTAACAGGTCTTTTGTATCCTTAGGAGAGAGTTTTGCCATATTTATACTCCTGACCTGATTTAAGTCCAGGGAGTTGTTTTTTCCAAAGCCAAAAATGGTAGAATTGCCCATTAGAGAATGAGAGGGCTTCTGAAATAGGATTGTTGAGGATTCACAGGGGTATCAAGATGGAACGGCCCTCCAAAGTCTTGGTGGGGCATAATCTCCAGATGACTGAGGTTGCTCGCCCTTGGGTAGAGCTGTGAGTGTTACCATGCTTACACAGTTCTCCAGTCAGCACATACTACATCACTTAGAAGAGGTACAGATAACACTGAACCACTATAGCAGAATAGCCACAGTAACTTGGCAAGTGGAGCATGACCAGAATCCCAATATAAATTATAGTCAGACTTATCAAGTATTTCTTCCCTGACTGTCAGAAAGAATGCAGAGCATTGTAATGCAACCCTTCAATAGATGAGCACTGTACTCCTGAGATCCATTTTGGTATTGGGATGCAGGTTGTTTCAAGCAGCAAAGAGCCAAGCAGCTGAAATAAAGATGATCGCTTCTGCTCTTAGGATCCCTGACTTTCTTTTTTTTTACCTTCATTTATGATACTTAGAATATTCCCTCCTCCAAAAAAAAAAAAAAAAAAAAATCAAACAGAACCATTCTTTCAACATGTATTTTTAATGCTACAGAGAGGGTGCTAAAAGGCTAAGTGGAAAGCATTAGCCTCTGAATTTCTAGGACAAAAAAGCATATCAAGAAAATAAAACTGAAACAAAATGTAAGCAAGGAAATACTGCTGTTTTAAATATATTTCTGGGTACTTGGAACTGTTAGATCTTGGCAGCCAGATTTTCTTACATCCTCTCATAATGCCCAAACTGTCACTGGAAATAACTGGAAAAAGTACAGCCCACACAGTGCATGTGACCTCACCAAGACTATTTTTAGACCCACTTTGGACGTTTCCACACAGGCGGCTCTAAAGCCGCCTGGAAGCCCCCTGGAAGCAATCAAGAGCCATTCTGGCGGCGAAAACAGCAGCCGCTGGAATGACTCCTGATTGCCTCCGGCAGCAGCCCCTGTAATTCCTTTTTAAAAAAGGAATTACAAAAACGGGGCTAAAGCCGGCTAGTGGCAGGGATGGCGCAGGGATTGCGCAAGATGGGGCGGGGCTTGCTGCGACGTCGTGTGAACACGCGCAGCAAGACCCCGGAGTGAGGCAGGGATGGCGCAGGGATGGCTCTGGATGGGGCGGGGCTTGCTGCGACGTCGTGTGAACTTATCCTGCACAGAGCCGGAGTGGGGCTGGACGGAGGTAGGAATGACTCCGTTTAAAGCCCCGTGTGAAAACGTCCAGAGTTCCCTCCAATTTGGGAGGGGGGATCCAGAGAGCCAGCATGGTGTAGTGGTTTGAACAGTGGACTACAACTCGGGACACAAGGGATCAAATCCCTGCTCAGCTGGAAAGCCTTGGGCAAATCACCCTCTCGAATGAGTCTCCGAGGAAGGTCAAGGCAAACCTCCTATGAACAAATCTTGCCAAGAAAACTCTATGATAGGCTTGCCTTAGAGTTACCACAAGTCAGAAAAAGGTACAGAGCACATGGGAGGTAATTTTTCCACATTATTGGGGCTCCAGAATGAGCTTTTCCAAACCAGAAGCGACCAAGTTACCTCCTGCTTCTTTAAAAATAAATAAATAAATAAATACAAACCTGGCCAACATTTCACAGATAAATGTGGGTGCAGGTGGAGACACACATGGCCTAGCAGCATCAGAGGACGTTTTCACACGGGGCTTTAGGCGGACGCTATCCTACCTCCGTCCGGCCCCAGTCCGGCTCCTTTGCAAAGTTTTTCACATGACGTCGCAGCAAGCCCCGCCCCATCCAGTGCCATCCCCGGCGCTAGCCGGCGTCAGTCCGGGGTCTTGCTCCGTGTGTTCACACGACGTCACAGCAAGCCCCGCCCCATCTAGCGCTAACTCCGGCATCAGCGCCGGAGTTGTAATTCCTTTTTTAAAAAGGAATTAAGTTGCCGCCACCGGAGCCATTCCGGAATGAGCTGAAGGATCCGTTCCGGAATGGCTCCAGGCGGCTTTGGACGTCTGTGTGTGAAAACGCCCAGACTGTGGTCAGAAGGGTTGAGCCAAGCAGCAAGGGGACAGAAGTTATTAATAAGGAAGAACACATGAAATCATTGTTTTAAGGAGATACTTTTGAATTTACAAACTGAGTTTTGTGAATGGTATATAAAAATAAATAAATAAAAGAACCAAACCAGTAAGTACAATATGCTGTGTGAGGAAGAACAAGAAAAGGAGAGACAACATGCACACAGCACCATTAACAATAAATATAACATTATTATTACAAATCACTCATATCAAAAATAAAAGTAAAACATAATAGGGGTTTGAGTGCAAGACTATGATTCTGGAGCCCAGGATTTGAATCCCTGCTCAGCCATGGACACCCTTGGGTGAGTCATGCACACTCAGCCTCAGAGGAAGGCAAAGGCAAACCCCCTTGGAACACATCTTGCCAAGGAAATGCTTGATAGGATTGCTTTAGGTTTGCCATCAGTCAGAAATGACTTGAAGGCCCCCAACAACAAAAATACATTATTGCAAAATCATATTGCCCTTATTATATTCATGCCTTTGACACATTATTTTTCAGATCCCAGAACCAGTAATGCAGAGTATTGGACTATGACTCTGGAGAACAGGGTTCAAATCCCAGGTCAGCCATGGAAACCCACTGGGTGACCTTGGGCATGTCACACTCTCTCAGCCTTGGAGGATGGCAATGGCAAACCTCTTCTGAATTTTTTTTTGCCAAAAAAACCCCATGATAAGGTCATCTTAGGGCCACCATAAATCAGAAACAATTTGAAGGTACACAACAGCAACAACATCCCAGAGTCTCCATAACAGTTATGTAGTTACATTGAGCCTATCAGGAGAGATAATCGTATGCCCCAAAAAAGTGACTTACCCCTTCCAGGATACAGTCACTTACAGGATGCAGTTGAGTTTGCAAATCGGCCATCTGAGTGCAGCTGGGAGCCAAGATTTAGCCGGGATGCATTTGCCCAGCGACATCGGCGGCATTTTTAATGTGATAACACCCGACTGCATCCTGTAAGTGACTGTATCCTGGAAGGGGTAAATTGCTTTTTTTTTTTTTTTTTTTTTTTTTTTTTTTTTTTTTTTTTTTTTTGGCATGTGATAATCTCCATAATCTCTCAACCTAATCTACTTCACAGGGTTGTTGTTAGGATAAAACTGGGAAAATACATTTAGCTCCAGGAAATAAATGAAAAGAAATCAGTTAATAAAGACAAGTGTGTATGTGTGTGTCATAAATATCATAAGGTAATCCATGTATTCCCATAGACTTTAGAATGTCTCACTTCAGCTACAAGCCTGTTTACAGTTACCAAAGTGTAAGTCCCACTGGACTCACTGGGATATTTTTCTGAATAGATATGCATATGAATAGATATGCATATGGTTATGCTGTTAATATGAATGGAATATTGCTCTGCAAAGTCTCTGCCAAAGTAAGCATCCAATAAATATAGATTTTTGTGGGTTTTTCAGGCTGTGCGGCTGTGTTCTAGAAGATTTTATTCCTGACATTTTGCCTGGATCTGTGGCTGGCATCTTCAGCTTCAGCTCTGAAGATGCCAGCCACAGATACCACAAACTATGCAGTCAACTTTCCTGCATTTGGGGAAATGTCAGGAATAAATTCTTCTAGAACACAGCCTCAGAACCTGAAAACCCCACAAAAACCTATGGATGTCCACCATGAAAGCCTTTGACTTCACATCCAATAACTCTTTCTCAGTGGATCTCTATAAATTACAGTTTCTTTCTTATGATACTATGCAACCCTGATGCATGTGAACTCATGCAATGATCCATAAATCAAGAGGAAACTCCAGTAAAAGCAAGCTTTACAATATGAGGATAATGCAAACTGTAAAAATAAACAAACCTACAGACAGAACTGAAGGCGGGAGAAAAAATATTTTCAAAACAGGAATGGCTCACTGCAATATTCATCCTATTTTAGGAGAAAGAGGGGTGAAGGTGGAATCTATACTCCATTAATGAGGGGGAAATCTATGTGGGTTTTTTTAAAAAAATGAGTGAGAGCAATTGAGAGAGAGACTGGTATATAGTTCTGAGAGTGCTGCAATTCAAAAGGAATCTCTTCAAGGAATACCCCTACTAAAGGGCATCTACACAGTAGAAATAATGCAGTTTGACACTACTTTACTTGTAAATCCCTCAAATGGAATCCTGGGATTTGTAGTTTTTATGAGGTCTTTAATCTTCCCTGGGAAAGTGTGCTGGTACCTCACAAAACTACAAGTCCCAGGGTTCTGTAGGATGGAGCCATGGCAGTTAAAGTGGTGTCAAATGTCATTATTTCTAAAGTGTAGATGCACTCTGAGGTGATAGAGCCATCCACTTCTCCTCTGTGCATGCATCTATTATTTCTGCTTACCAAAAGAAGAAATAGGAGTAGGACCCACACTGGATGACACGTTGTTGAAGGACCGTTGAAGGAAGCCTAACATCTTGATGGCTCCAGCACCTCCACCTTTTGCTCTTGCTGTGACTACCCTTACACTGTGCCTCCCCTCTTTCTCAGGGCAGAAGCACAAACTCCTTCCTGCAGAGCAGAATGCAAAGTATTCGCTTGTAGCAGGTCTGAAATCTATACCAAGCAGTAGCTGGAATCAGCTTAGGTGGTAGCATCCCCCCACCTGGTGTCACTGGGTGTGTGGGGGCGGGAGGCTGTCAGGGGGCAGTGGTGGCCAAAAGGATATGCTCATAATTCTCCTTCATCATAGCAATGATCTCCTCTTCGATAGGAAAATACCACTATGGAAAAGCCCGGAAGTGCACACTCATTCTTCTCCTTCACTGTGACAGTGGCAGCCTCCACCTGAGAAGGTAGCCACCAATGCATTAACGCCTACAGGGACATGCACACACTTCTGTTTTGGTGCCACAGAAGCTTTTTCTTGAGGAAGAAGCCACCACTGCAGCAAATCCTGGAAAGATGTGCATTCCCCTTCTCACTTCACAGCAAGAGGAGGCCCCAACCAGGTGTCAACTCTCTTCTGAGGTGTCACCCAGTGTGGGTCCTACTCCTTGCACACACACCCAGTGATGCCACTGAATTTAGACATGGCTGGCAAAGTGGAGGAGGGGAGAACTAGGATTCCTAAAACCAGCATTTAAGTAAGAAAGATTTTTTTAAAATGGGTATGAGCCTAGTGGGATATGTTGCTTTCCCAGATTTGGTGAGTATGTGTGACCCTCAAATCACAATACCTGCACATCTCACTAGAAATCTTTCCATCATCTCCCTGTGTAAAGGAGTTCAATGAACATCATAATGACTCTTCATAGGCTTGTACATGCTGGCAAGAGACTTTTCCTTAATTCACTTCCAATGGATTCCCCAAAGGAACTCCAAAGGTATTTTGGAAAAAATGACTGGAACTTTTTCCGGAGCAGTAGAATTTCAACAGTGAAATGAGTTCCCAGAGTTCAATCCAGGTGAGCTCTGGTTCAAATAAAGTCCTGAATAGTTTCAGTCACTGGAAAAATTAAAAGAGAACTGTTCAACCTGTTGTGATCACCTTCTTGATAAGCTGCTCTAAACACAATCATTTTCTAAAACAGAAGGGTACAGAACAGAATGTGCATGCATTTACTCTGAAACCAGCTCAACTGAAATCAATAAGACTTATTTTGAGTAAATAGGATGAAATCAGGCTATACTTATAGTTTCTTGTGAATGCATGGTCAATGCATGATTACATTAGCTAGTTACTGTAATAACATTTAAGTGGAGGCTGAATGGAATCATGCTGCATAAATGACTTTTGTGTTATATGATTCATACCAAGATCTTCCCTCCAGAAGTTTTCAGAAATATTTAATACCTAAAGGAGACTGTTTTCTGCTCCCTGGCAAACGGAAATATGATGATGGTTTCCTCTGGTGCTACTTGTAAGATCCAAAGCTATAAGTGTGAGTCATTGCATTATAAATTGGCCTATTTCCCTT
Source organism: Phrynosoma platyrhinos (assembly GCA_020142125.1). Taxonomy (NCBI): domain Eukaryota; kingdom Metazoa; phylum Chordata; class Lepidosauria; order Squamata; family Phrynosomatidae; genus Phrynosoma; species Phrynosoma platyrhinos. The sequence goes on along the minus strand of CM034706.1, from coordinate 65,385,841 downwards.
TATTTATTTATTTTTGTAAAATACCAAGGTTAGTACCAAATGTTGAAGGAATTTCCTATGCATTATAAATGTGTATTTTTTCCTTGTGCATGGTAATTAGGGCACAAGAACCCCCAGAGCATTTCATCCTGTCTCTAACACCTAAATATAGATATGTTATCACTTGTTTGGTAAATGATGGTGAAATGACCTATTTCACTGACCACCTTCAGTTGTCATGTGTCTTCTTGCAGCCAGCTTGTACTGGCCACTGTCTGATTGTGCCACCCTTGGGGTGAAGGAACGAATTTGTCAACTGAAAAGACACTTCATCATCCTTTACAAAACATGTCCTACACAGATCAGGGGGGAGGGGAGCAGTACATGCAAGGGAGGTTTGTGTGGACAGACTGGATACATGTAGCTGATGGTCATGCAAGGGGCATGGTCAACAGGACACATGGACAAACATTATTTCAGGAGTCCCCCCCCCCCGGCCATGCCAGGAAGTGGTGTGCAGGTCTTATGCAAACCTGCACACCTGTACAGAAGAGGTCACAAAAGCCTTTTTCATGCAAACTACTGTGCATGCTGTCAGCAAGTGTACATGTGACAGAATGCATTTATTGTCACAATAGAGAACAGTTGCTAGGGTGCATGCGTAGGGTTACAATTAGGTTTAGGGTTAGGGTTCTAATATTCAAGTGTGGGGATGGTGTGGAGGGAGGAGGAGGAAGAGGAAGAGGTGCACACCCTCCCCAGCCTTCAGCTGCATCTGGAGAGGCAGCTGAAGGCTGGGGACAATGCTGGGGGAGGAGGAGGAAGAGGTGTGCATCTGTTCCTCTTCTTCCCTCCTTGCCCCTCACAGGCCTTCAGCTGTTTCTGGAAAGGCAGCTGAAGGCCCAGGAGGGTGGGGGTTAAGAAGTCCCACCCCAGAAGACTCACCCCCAGAGGGCAGAAATCCCACCTCTGGCAGCAAGTAACACCTAGTGCCCAAAGGTCCGGTCTGGAGGCAGAGTTGGGGCAGGGCAGCCACACACTGGCCACCTCAACTCCACGCCGACACCATCCTGATGCTACGCTTTGTTACGCATGGCATCTGGCATCAGGACACCCTTCTGGTGCAGCGTTCAAACATGGTGCACCAAAAAGGATGTTGAAAAGCCACATGCCAGCTCTTAGGATGACCTTTTGCTGCCCTTAAAAGGAGCAGCATTTTGCCATTCTTTTCAGGGCAGCAAAAGGGAGCATCAGGGCCACGGCATAGGGTTGCCACGGCTCCAATCTGCCACTTCCCAGGGCCACCCAGAGCCACCCGTCTGCAGTCCCCCTCAGTTTGGGCACTCAGCCCCTAAAAGGTTCACAGTCACTGATCTAGAACCAACCCATTATTCCTAACATGTTTCATGTGGCTGGAGTGTCAATTTCACAATGGGTGATTTAATAATAACAGAAAGTGTTCCAGATTGGAGCAGAGAACACTGTCAACAACCACAACAGCAAAAGCAGACAACCTCAGTATCTTCTCATTTGATGCCTATGTATATTCTTTTGTGAGTTCACCTTAACTGGTATTTTGAGTGAGTTACTGTGGAAAGTGGGTATCTTGTCAGACAAAACATTAAAATAAACTGCATTGATATCACACTTCACCCTTTGGCCTTTTAAAATGATATCTAGTTCCTGAGTGACAGTGACATTATAGAGGTGGAACATACTTGAAATCACAATAATCATTCTTGATTGCCGTGTTGGCATTCAAGACATATTCTAAGTCAGTAAAGGTCTTTCTCTGAGGGATGTGTCATCTGAGTAAAAGGACTTTTTTGATGGTGTGTCTGGCAAGTCATTAATACTCACACATGTCTGATGAAATCTATTGACTTGGGGTAATTTTTATGCCCCTGTATATTACCATAGTGCTTTTGCTTCACAATTTGCATCTTTCTGTTTTCAGTTCTAGTCACACCTTGGGTCGGTCAGTACTGGACTATCCAAAGCCCTATTCAGGAGTTCAAAATTATACTTAATCACACAAGCTGAGAACAGGGTCACACTGAGCATCACCATCCCATTATTATGTCCTTGGCATCACTTTCTTTCCATAGTTTTTATTCATGTGGCATTAATATTTGGAGGGCGGAGGGGGGGCAATATGCGTGCATAGGCATAGATTACTATGAAATTTAGAACCTTACTTGATAGGAGTTCCAGATCACATGTGTTGGTGTAGGTCTTCCTTTTGCGGAATATGCTTTATGCATGTCACATTAGGAGACAAGACTTTATAGCAGGGGTCGGCAACCTAAAGCCTGTGGGCCGGTTCTGGCCCGTAGACCACCGCTTACCGGCCCCCGGTGGCCCCCACCGCCTCCCACCACCTCTGCTATGCATTTTGGCGGCCGCACGGCTGCAACTCATTTGCGCGCCGCCATTCCCCCCCCCCCGGCCCGCCTGAAGGGACCGCCAGAAGGGATCGGCCCAAGGTAAAAAAAGGTTGCCGACCCCTGCTTTATAGGAAAGCACTATTGGCCACTTGCACGATTAGTAATTAAATTTTGAATGATCCAGGAAGGGTATAGAAGATTGTCATATTTCAAAACTGGAATAAATGATCTTCCAAACTCTTCCATATCTACATCAATGTAATATTTTCTTGCCATATCTTAAACTATCCTTTGGCTGATTCATCTCATTTTGAGGATAGGAATTACAACAACACTCCCACTCACTGGGTTTTTATGACACCTTAGATTAAAAGATACTACTCAAAGATAAAAAAGATTAACATATATATTTTTAGTTCATCTCTAAGCACCAGGGAAGCACCCATCATCAGCTTTATGGAGCACCACCTACACAGCAATATGGTTTTGCTGGAGGAATGGAGAGCGTTAGTGAATATGCCAAGTATAGAGTTTACAAAAATTCTTCTCTTTCTCTCTTTACCCGTTTGTGTCTCTCTTTTAAACCATCAACTTTACCAGTAATTTTGGTGATATGCTGGAAGCAGGTGAGATAGTGTCACTGTTGAAACTCCTACTTGGAAGAGTAGCAGGGTCAGAGTTCCACTATTACTACTATACTACCTCCTGGTGACTTATAGCTCCCATCTGCATTTAGAAGGAACTAGCTACAAATAGCTAATTATTTGTAATTAATTCCTTTTTGCAATAACTAGGGCACAACTCATTATTTTATGGTGTACCTAGATTATTTTTTATAGAGACAGGGATATGGCTTCACTAAATAGTTTAAGGGGCTATCTTATAATTCATATGCTGTTCTGTTGCCTCACAATCTGTTGTGGGTGACAAGATGGATGAGAGGAGACTCCATTTTGTATTGTGATGCAGGGTCTTCTATTTTTTGAACATGTCTTTTTAATTTTAAAAAATACTTTTATGAAATGTAGAAGTAGAGACTTAAAAACTATTCACTACAACAGCAAATAACTACTTTAGGGGAGTGAAATTAATTAGTTTTTAAAGTAACTTTTTTTGTCATCCTCCCACAACACTCTCCCTGACAAGAAAATTAAAAGAGCTGTCTCCATTTCATCTCCTGTTAATGGGGCAAGTTGGTATGGCAGTTTAAGGGCACCTCTTCATCAGACCTCATCCAGTATGGAACCTGATTTTAATTACACATTTATTTTTCTTAGAACATCCACAAATTCACATCTGCATCCTTTAGGAACATTGTGGTGTATGTCATTCACAAATGCTGACTTGATAGTTTATAATTATTCAATTAGTCTGGAACACTACCTCCTTGAGACATTCTCCCTGGGGAGGGGAGAGTCTGGGCAGGATTCTGACCAATATCTTTCTGTTGAGACAACTGGTGCAAAGAAATCATTCTGCTACTTTCCAAACTCTTTGTCAACCCATTTGTTGTTGTTAACTGCCCCCGAGTCAATCTTGACCCATGGAGAGCCTATGGATGAGACATCTCCAAGACCCCCTATCCTCCACTGGTCTGCTTAAATCCTGCAAACCCATACCCATGGCCTCCTTAATACAGTCCAGCCATCTGGCATGTGGTCTTCCTCTCCTCCTACTTCCATCCATCTTTCCCAGCATTATTGTCTTTTCCAATGAGTCCTCTCTTCTCATGATGTGTCCGAAGTATGACAGTCTCAGTTTGGTCATCTTGGCTTCCAGGGAGGTTTCTGGTTTAATCTGCTCTAGGACCTATTTGTTTGTCTTTTTGGCTGTCCACAGGATCCTCAACACTCTTCTCCAGCACCACGTCTCAAAAAATTGATTTTCTTCCTATCATCTTTCTTAACTGTCCAACTCTCACATCCATACATGGTAATACGGAATACAACGGCTTGAATGATTCTAACTTTTGTGCTGAGTTGTATATCTTTGCATTTTAGAATCTTTTCAAGTTCTTTCATGGCTGCCCTCCCCATTCTTAATCTTCTTCTGATTTGCTGACTGCAGTCCCCATTTCTATCAATGTTTGATCCTAGGCATGAGAATTCTTTTAAAAAGCAAAAAAGCAGCTTATTTATATACCGCTTCATATCACGCTATGGGATGTCTAAGCGGTTTACAACTGTGAGCTGATTGCCCCCCAACAAGCTGGGTACTCATTTTAGCGACCTCGGAAGGATGCAGGCCTGAGTCGAGCCTCAGCCCTGGCTGGTATTGAACTCGCAAACTTGTGGTCTATGAGTGAGTGGCTGCAGTACAGGCATTTAACCACTGCGCCACCAGGGCTGATTTTACTATTTCTATTTCTTCATTGTCTAGATTGAATGTGTGTAAGATCTCTGTGGTCATTATTTTTTTTTTTTATGTCCAGCATTAAGCCTGCATTTGCACTTTCTTCTTTGATCTTCCTTAGTAGGTGTTCTAGATATGTGAGGTTTTCTGCTAATATTATCGTGTCATCTGCATATCTTAGATTGTTGATATTCCTTCCTCCTATTTTCACTCCTCCTTCTTCTATGTCTAAGCCTGCTTTTCTTATATGTTCTGAATACAAATTGAACAGATAGGGTGAAAGGATAATAACTTATTCTTATATCCCGCCTTTCTGCCAGGACAATCAAGGTGACTCACATAGAATAAAATTAAATTTAAATAAAACATACCCTGTATTAAAACAATAATGACAAAAATAATAATTGACCACCACCCCCTTTAAAAGAGTTAAATACAATACTAAAATAAAAACATAATATTAAAAAGGCACATTTTCCATCTTTTTAAAAGCTGTCTAAACTGGTTATTTAAAGGATCTCCTCCAGGAAGGTCTTCCATAATCTGGGAATGGTGACAGAAAACATCCTCTGAGAGGTTATCGTTAATCTGGTTTTTATCGGTTGTAGTAAATTCCTCTCAGAAGACCTGAGGGTACGAGGCAGATTATATGGAAGGAGGCAATCCCTTAGATAGGTTGGACCCAGGCCATGTAGGGCTTTAAAGGTAATCACCAACACCTTATACTATGCTCAGAAACCAATAGGCAGCCAGTGATTTCAAAATAGGTGTAATATGATCACTCCTAGATTTACCGGTGATCAACCTGGCTGCCATATTCTGTACTAGTTGTAGTTTCCAGAATAAGTATAAGGGTAGCCGCATGTAGAGTGAATTGTAGAAATCGAGTCGTGAGGTTACCAGTGCATGCACTACAGTTTCTAGGTCCCTTATTTCCAGGAAAGGGCGCAGCTGGCATGTCAGCCAAAGCTGATAACAGGCACTCCTGACCATTGCATTCACCTGATCTATCATGTGAAGTGATGAGTCTAGGACAGGGGTAGGCAACCTTTCCGCTTTAAGGGCTGAGGGACTTCAGCTCCCAGAAGCCTCAGCCATGTTGGCCAATAGTCCCATGTTGGCCAATAGCTCCTGGTATTCAGGGAGCTGAAGTCCCTCAGTCCTTAAAGGGGAAAGGTTGCCTACCCCTGGTCTAGGAGCACCCCAGACTGCGAACACAGTCCTTAGAGGAGAGCGTGATCCCCTCCAGGACTGGAGATTGTAACCCAATACCTTGTTTGGGGCCCCCTACTTTGAGTACCTCCATTTTTTCTGGATTTAGTTTGAGTTGATTTTTCTTCATCCATTACCACCTCAAGATATTGTTTGAGGGGAGAATTGCCATCTGCTGTCATGACTGCTGACCAGGACATGGAGAAATATATTTGTGTGTCATTAGCGTATTGATACCCCCCCACACTCCATGTCTATGGATGATTTTCCCCAGCAGCTTCATATAAATATTGAATAGCATTGGGGACAGGATGGCACC
>CM034706.1:65336593-65372337 GCA_020142125.1 Phrynosoma platyrhinos | reverse complement strand
ATATATATATATATATATATATATATATTTATGTTTGTAAGTATTTTTATAATATTAATAAAAAAATTTAAAAAAACGCCGCCGCTGCTGCCGCCGCCACATTTTTACCAGGGGAGAGATGGTATGCTCTATATTTTGTATGGACAGGTGAAGCTTCCTAGGTATAGCACTGGCTCAGTTTATGGATTTAGCAAAAAGTGGTAGAAGATATCTTGAACTGGATGTTTCCAAGTGGATTCTTATACAGGGGATTCAATGCATATAAAGACTCTCTGCATTGTGGAAAAGAAGATACTTGTGCTGCTTCTCTACCATGCTGCTGTCTGGCTCTCAGCTGAATCAGGGAAAGGCCATCAGTGTCTCTTAGCCTATCCTGTCTCCTATGGGAAAAAGAATGAATGAATGAATGAATGAAATTCCTTTAAAAATATATACCAAAATATATTGGAATAGTACAATATCATATCTAATACAATCTGTTTTTGTTCAGCCAAGTAAACTGAGCACAAATCATCCAAATGTTGGAGTCTAGTGTAAGGCTTCTAAATTACCTTGTGTGAAGAATTTATCACACATAAATGCAACTGTTTGGTTACGTCCTACTCAATAATCAATAATTAACAGGTCAGGGCAGACTCCAATTATGTTATCTATTGATTCAGTGGGTTGACAACATTTATGACAATTGTGATTACCTGCAATTGGAGTGATGGACTGAGGGCATTGTGATTATATAAACTCTGCTCTTGTAGAGCAGTGAAAAATTGTTCTTGAGCATAACATTTTCTGTTTTCCAAGCTAAACATTTTATTTTCCAGTGTTGCTGTAATCATCCATTTGGATGGAATAGTCAGCTTTTCTATTTTTTATTTAGATTTCTGACTAAATCCATTGTGGCCATTCTCTTATGCTGTTGCTTGAATACTAAATTATATGGCAAAACTGTATAGTCTGAAGATATTAATATCCCAGGTATCTGGAGAGCTTTGTATTGTGCATAGTACATAGTCCTTCTTACACATTATTGCCATCTGTGTTTTTTGTCTTTAATGATGCATACTTTATTGTTGCTTTTTTAATGCCAAGATCACTGCCAGTAAACCCCATTCCTTTACAAGTTAATATAAATTATGGGGGGAGGATGGGCACATCTGCATCAAAATGTGGCAGCCAGTCATGCCTTCTTCTAACAAATAATTCTGTTTTCCCCGGCCTCAGAGTCTATCAATACTATACGCACTGTTACAATTATAACCATTTGAAACCCCTTGGACTTTCATGGCTCCATATTATAGAATCCTGGGATGTGTAGAGATAAATAGTCTAGACCAGTAGATGAGGGGAGTGTACTAGAGGTCTCTTTCAACATATTCTAGGATTCTCAAGGATGAAGCCATGGCAGTTAATGTGGTATAAAATAATTGTAACTGTGTAGTATATGGTTTTTTTTTCTTTTACAGCTGACTTTGCCAAGATTTGGAGACTGGGAGGAGTGGTTGCTTAGGGTTTCTGTAAGTTTTAAAATATTTTTTTCATGTTTTCCTATGCATGCTGATAACTTTTTTCACTCACTGGCCTATTTTGACTCCAATCAGGATTCACTGCTTGAATTCAATATTAGAAAGAGCAGTTTAAATGGTTGTGGAGATGGGATGAATGGCTGAGAAGATGGCTCTTAATCTGCAATTGAAGAAGTCAACAAAAGAACATCTAGACTGCAATCCTGTTTACACCACTGAATTCACTGAGTAGACATGTATAAAATCATACTATTAATATAGGATTCTCCCTTTTTTAATGCAGGGAGGATTCTAGATTGTCCTGATTAGCTGAAGAGCTTGCTGCTTCCCCCCCCCCCCTTGCTTTTGGCTGCCGTATTTCCTGGTTAGACAGTTTTACCTAGATTCTGCAGACATTTACCCACAGTACCCTCATGCTCATTTCTGCAATCAGTCGATTGAGAATAACCTATCCTTGTCTGTGCCATCTTTGTAAAGAAGGGATTAACACTTTGCCATCAGGAGGGTCTGTTCTAGTGACATCCAAGGACCTGAAGACTGATTTCAGGTTTTGGACCTAAAGTCTTGAGGAATGGTATGCTGTTGATGTGGTAACCCTAGCCAGATGTTGTACATGATGTTGTGTGTGATATCTAAAGCAAGACCTTTTATCCTCTTCTTCTCTCTCACACACTACTGTCTTCTTCAAATAAGGTTTGCTGATTTTTATTTCACTGGTTTGTTTTACAAAACTACTTTCCTAGTCCTTTAGTGTGACATGTGTTGTTGTTGCGGGCCTTCAAATCATTTATGATTTATGGTGACCCTATGGCAAAACTATCACAAGGTTTTCTTGGCAAGATTTGTTTAGAAGGGGTTTGTCCTTGCCTTCTTCAGAGGCTGAGACAATGTGACTTACTCAAGGTCACCCCGTGGGTTTTCATAGCCAAGCAGAGATTTGATCAATGGTCAAACCACTATACTACACTGATTCTCTGTGTGACATGTACGATGCAATATAAAATTCATTGAAAATATCTAACAGTTATGAAATGTGAAAAAGTGGTTTTAAAACTTGATCAGAAATGTTTCAACAAGCTAGCATACAACATTTTTTAAAAGGTAAGTTTCAAATAAAAAGTAAAACCTATTTGGGCAAATAAGGCCTATATGGCCTTATTCAGAACCTAGAAACTTTCCTTTTTCTTTTGGATTATAGCTCCCAATTCAAAAAAGTAATTTTTCTGAAACTCTTGCTTTATTATATTGCACTTAACTCTCATCAGAACTACTGTGTGAACCTTACTATGCTGGTAAAGTAGTTTTAAAAATGTTTACAGAATGATCAGCTTTCTTAACAGAATCCTAAAGATTGTAATTATTTTGTTTTCTTTTTTTAAGGATGCACAGATCAATCTTTGTGATCATTTAAAGGGTGGCAGGAGATAGATTATTGAAGAAACACTGTGACTTGTAGAGGTCAAAGGAGATTATTCCATTACCATGGTAAACCTTACTAACCAATCCCTATAGAAAGCTCCTACACAGCTTATGATGTGCTCTGTCAATAATTTTATTTTCTTTTTATAGCTTTAAAACATGCAAAAATAACTGTTCATCATATGGGCTACACATCTGACATTGATTTGGACATCTCTTTTCCAAATTGTAGACTTTGGATTTGTGCTGTTAACCATTGTGGTTCAAAGATAATGATGAATGTCTACTACAGGCAAATTGGATTTTGTGACTTCTCCATTTTTCGCTTACATGTTTAGCAACTGTTAAAGACTCGTGTCACATATCCGCTTGTACCAAGATACCAGAGCTGCAATCCTAAACTTAATGCACTCTAAGATTCACTCTAGATTCATTGATGTTCATGTGTCTTTCTTCTGAGTGAAAGGCTTGGGATTGGAAATAAAAGGGATTCACTTTTCTGACCCAATTATTCTAAAAATCAGGAAATACAGACCAGAGTTGTCTTGGTGCTCAAGCACAGCATGGACAACAATTGAGTGGAAGCAGGGAGAAAATGGTCTCAGCAGTTGTAGGGGACAGCAATAAAGCCATCTCTGCAGTCATTAGGAGAAAACAGCGGGTGGTGCTGAGCAGCCTAGTTCTCTGATGCTTGGCTTTGGGAGGGGTCCTTGGAGCCAGAGAGTTCTGGGAAGATTGCCTTGAAAAATTGCTGTCCTTTGACAGGTAGAAGACAACTTTGCTGGCTGTTCCTCATAGTCACTGCACAACCATGCAAAAAGTACACTATTCAGGTGTAATGAATTGTTACACTAGCATAAGATGTCAAGCAGATTCTTCCCATATCTGCTCTGATTAGTTTTTTGGCTGCTAAAAATGAATATTAATTGGTGGGCAAAGGGAGCCTTGAATGCAGAGCAAATATCCTTGCCAGTCTAGGGACTAGGATCTTTTGAGGACTGATGCTGTTTTCAGAAATAACACTGTGTGGATATGTGTGTTTACATCCTGACATTAAACAAATTTTAAAAAGATATTTGAAAATCATAACAAATCTCTAGTGCCCTCTCTTCACAGAAGAATGAATCCTGTGTTATAGCTACTGCTGCTGCTGCTGCTGCTGCTGCTATAACTTCCTTGTCACTGGGTGTGTGAGATAGGCTCACAGAACAATACATTTAGGTTAACATACAGATGCATCTGTTTGACCTGTGTGTTTCAAAAAGAAAGAAAATATGTATAACTTAGCAGAATGATCTTTTGCATTGTATAATAAGATGTGAGGTCTAGACTTGTGTCTGTAGTGCAAGGACTTTAATGCATATACCTATGTCCAGTGTTTTTATGATTGTTGATGTCAAAGACAGGGTAATGGGGAAAACTTATAAATAGCATACATTAAGGAATCATCTCATCAGACATTTCTTTTTTGCTATAACCTTTTCCCACCATATTCATTTCCTTAACCAGTTAATTGGTGCCATTGAAATACTCCTTGACAGTGACATGGGCCAAGACAAAACATCAAACAGCCTCTCCCAATGGTTTCATGTATATTTTAAGCAGCAAAGGAACATGATGGAGTGCTAATGACCAACAGTCATGGCACTGTAAAGGAGTCTCCTAGCATCACCTTCTGAATATGCACCTCTATTCAAAGATTAGAGTTACAATGGAGCTTAGAGAGAGTCCAAAGGAGTATGGCTGGAGACTCAATGAATCACTATTGAAAGATAAGGAAGTGGTGAAAGAAGTCAAAAAACAACTGGACTATTATTTTTAGAAAATAATCACCAAGACTTATCTCCAAATATTATATGGGACACCTCAAAGATGGTGATTCAGGGCTTTTTTATACAAAAAGGATCTGAGTGTAAAAGGAAAAGATATGAGAAGTTTACTGAAACACAAATGCAATTGAAAGCTAAAGAAAACTTGTTTAAACATGATCCCCAAAATACCTTATTAGCTAATCAAATTAAAGGATTGGAAGGAAGGCTATCATTGATCATTTCAAATGAAATTGCTAAGAAAATGAAATTTACTAAACAAAGAATGTTTGAAGGTTTAAATAAGCCTGGTAAGATGCTGTCATACCAATTAAGGCAACAAAAAGCAAAATGAATAATACATCTTTTCAGTTTCGGATCAGGGTAAACTTGCACAGATTATTTGGAAATTTTATAGCAAATTGCATAAAAAAGAGGAGATAGACATAATGGAATTGGAAAAATATGTTGAAAATAGTGACATTAAAACATTCTCTGAGGAACAAAGAGAAAGCTTAAATAAAAATCTCTACAGGAAATATCTGAAGCAATTCAAAAATGTAAAATAGGCAAATCTGCAGGTCCAGATGGTTTCCCTGCAGAATACTATAAAGTCTTTAAAGATCAGTTGATAACACCTATGGAGAGCGTTATGAATGGAATAGAGCAGGATGAAGACCCAGCTACATGGACAGAGGCAAACATTTGTCTATTTCCAAAAGAAGGCATGGATAAAACTGAAGTCAAAAATTATTGTCCTATTTCTTTGCTGAATGTGGACTATAAGATATTTGCCACGATCTTTGATGATAGATTAAAAAAAGTCCTGATTGAATGGATTTCCCCAGGCCAGAATATTAAGGATAATGTTAGACATCTACTGAATGTGATAGAATATCATGAGAAGGATATTAACTGCAAGCTTGTCATGATATTTATTGATTTTGAAAAGGCGTTTGACAATGTTAGCTGGGAGTTTTTGTTTAAATGTTTGAATAAGGTTAACATCTGTGATAATTTTAGGAGATGGGTTCAGACTATTTATAAAAAACAATCAGCTAGAGTCATTGTTAATACAGGAAAAACGAAACCTTTTCTAGTACAGAAAGGAACCAGGCAAGGCTGCCCACTTTCACCTCTTTTGTTTTTGATGGTTCTGGAAATAGTTAATAATAATATTAGGAGATACACAGATATAAAAGGTATTAAAATTAAAGGTAGGGAGACAAAGTTACGGGCGTATGCAGGCAATTTGGTCCTGATGGTAACTGAACCCAACTGTATGGACGAAGTCATGAAAGAGCTAGACTTATTTACTACTGCTGCGGGTTTAAAGATAAATAAAAATAAGACGGCAATACTGACAATGAATTCATCAGAAGGGGAAAAGATAGATATTAAGGAAAAATCGGGTTTCAAATTAAAAAGGAGATCAAATATCTGGGTGTAACTATTACAACAAAAAACGTGGATTTATTCAAAAACAACTATGAGAAAAAGTGGCAGGAGATAAGGAAGGAATTAGAAAGATGGAAGAAATTGAAACTATCTTGGCTAGGGAAAATTTCTGCTATTAAGATTAATATTCTTCCAAAGATTCTTTTTTTATTTCAGAATCTGCCCATTATTAGAAATGACATCCTATTTAAAACTTGGCATCAAGGCCTCTCCAAATTTTTATGGAGTGGTAAAAAACCTAGAGTGAGGTGGAAGGTACTTCAAGATAAAGTGGAAAGAAGGGGACTGGCTATGCCCAATTTGAAAATGTATTTTGAGGCATGTTGCTTTGTATAGTTAATGGATTGGTTTTGGCTAAAAAATAAGGATATATTACTTCTAGAAGGAGCAGGTTTAAGATATGGCTTTCTTGCTTATTTATTTTATGAGAAAGCTAAGGTTCACAAAGATTTTGAAAATCATTTTATCCGTAAACCTTTATTATGTGTCTGGGAGAAATATAAAGATATACTGTGTAGGCACATTCCGTTGTGGTTTTCAACAAACGAAGCTTTCTTTAAATCAGAAAGGCTTGATAAAGAAAGGTGGATAACTTATGGGGAGTTAATTAAAACTATAGAAGACTCTGGCACTCTTGAACTTAAGACAAGGGAAGAATTATTGTTGGAAGGCTATGATTGCAGATGGTTCTTATACAGATAGTTCAGAGAAAGGTTTATAAAAGATAAAAATGGAAGAGGAATTGGACCATCTGAAAAAGAACTGGAAAATATATTGGAAAAAGTGGGCAATACATCTTAAACAAAACATACCATTGGAGCAATGGGAGAAAGCTTGGTCTTTTCATATAAAACATTCCCTCTGTTTTGATATAAGAGAAAATTTTCAGAAGATGCAGCACCGCTGGTATTTGACACTGGTGAAATTATCAAAGATGCAAAGAGGTACTAATAAAAAATGTTGGAAATGTCATAAAGAGGATGGCACTTTTATGCATGTGTGGTGGCATTACAAATTCGCAAAAAAAATGGCATAATATACATAGGCTTGTCACCCAAACAGTACCTCTAAAGGGAGACATAGACCCAAAGTTTTATTTGTTAAGTATGGTGGATAATAGAAAGTTAGAAAAAGAACATGGTAAGTTGCTATATTATATAACAACCACGACAAGAATAGTGTATGCATCAAGATGGAAAAGTAATATCTGCCCTGATGTAAAGGATTGGTTGTATAAATTAACAGATTGTGTGGCCGCAGATAAACTCACTTTACTTCTAAAGGGGAAATCTTGGGACGAACTGAAAGTAGCCTGGGAACATTTGGAAATTTTTTTGGAAAAAAGTGAATATAGTGATTTATTTGCAAAGTTATTGGAATAAGTTATTGAATTAAGTTGGATTTCTCTTTTTTAGGATGATTTCTTTGTAAGAATTTGATGTAAATATTTTTTTAGGGCCTCTCCTCTTAAAGTATAGGTGGTAGAAGAGGTGAAAATATAAGCAGGATTATATGAAGTTTGTTGGACATAGCTTTGAGGTTGAAATCGAAGCTATTAATAATACCCAGTCGAATCTCTGGAAGTCTTTCTTTTTTCTTGGTTTTTGTAGGTGTTGTTTGTGAATTTATGTTGTCTGGGAGGAAGTCTATGTAAATGGGGAGGGTGGGTAGTATGTTGTCTAAATCTCTTGGTATTTGTATTTGTATTTGTATTCGTATTTGTGTTCTTTTTATACAATAAAGCCTATTAAAAAAATTAGAGTTACATAGAACTTTTGCTCCAAGTCCAATTCCAGGCAAGGACTCACAAACATTGCTGATAGAAGAGAAATACACGTAGAGGTCCAGCAAACCAAAAGGAGACACATTTGTCTATCCTGTTTCTGGTATAGATCATCTACCAAGGAGACAAAACAAACTGTCTCATAAAAGAAAGAAAGAAAGTCCAAAGTCATGTTAAAGAGTAATTAAGTAAATCTCACTGAGAAATTCCTGGAACTGAGACACCATCATATGCTCCATCACCTTGGCCAAGCATGCTACTACTAGAAATTGTCCAAAATGGTAGGTCACAGAAAGGTTTGATGTTTGTTGCTGGTATAGTTGTACCATGCCTGGGTGCAAAAAAGCATTCAATTTACCCACTCAACAAGATTCACATACATCCTCTCTCATGGACTGCTTTTATAAGACAAGGAAGGGGGGTTGCAGACTACCAGAAATAGTGCAAATTGAGTCCACTTTTAGGGTTAGGGTTAGAGTTAGGGAATCATGGGAACTGTATTTTATTGTGGCACCAGAGCTCTTTGACAGAGAAGGCTCAATGTCTCAGGGAAAAAAACAATTCCCATGATTCTCTAGCACTAACCCTAACCCTAAAAGTGGACTCAATTTGCACTATTTCTGGCAGTCTGCAACCCCCTGAAGACATGGGCTAAGTATGCATGTGGTGGTTCTCACCACTTAAGTAATGTCCACATTTTCAAGCTGGGGCAAATAAATGGAAGAATATCCATTATAACTTGGTAAGCAGAGGCCAAAGTTACATCCACTGGGCTATATTAGCTTAGGCATACATCAGAACACGTCAGAGAAGTTTTACCCACAAAGGTAGCCATTTGAGTAAATGGGAGGGGGAAAATTATCTATACTTTACTTCCTTGGGCTAGAATATAATAGCCCTTGGACCACCTGATAAAATTCCATTGGATGACTGCACAGACACAATGGTGGCAGAGAAGAATGATTTCTCTTAACTATCAGTGCCATGAGTGAGACCTTCAGATGGCCTCTAGCCAATATTCAGTCAGGTCTGCTCTGAATTTTTTACCTGCATTACTCTAATCAGCATCTGGTTTGTTTCATCATCCTCAACTATCTAAAAAGCCAAATAGGTCATTTGGCTCTACTCATCAGGAAAGGATGCTTATGACCAATCAGCCATACCAATTAGGCCATTTTCCCGTTCTGGAGGTTAGCCATGGCTTTAACTGAATCATCTGCTCTGGTGACATGAAAATCCCCAGGAACCACCAGAAAAACATTCAGAATCATTAGCCTCTTTGAATAGACCATCTTAATTGATCCCCCCCACACACACACAAATGGGTTTGTTGTTGTTGTTATTAATATGTTGTCAAGTTAACTCTGACTTACAGCAACTCTACCATAGGGTTTTCTTGGCCAGATGCATTTGCCATTGTATTCCTTTAAGGCTGAAAGAGTGTGAGTTTGCCCATGGTCAATCAGTGGGTTTCCATGGCTAAGTAGATATTCAAACCCTGATCTCCAGGTCAGATTATCACATTCAGTTTAAAGTAATTTATCCCCGATGGGATAAAGTCATGTATAATTTTAAAAGCAGGTGTTATCACATTCAACCACAGCCAAGTGAGTGCAACCTATATGCAGCCCAGATCCCAGCTGAACTTATCCAGTGGCTTTTCAAAAACAGGAACTTGCAATTTTTGAAAAGCCACTGGCTAAGTGTGGCTGGGATCCGGGATGCATGTGGGTTGCACTTGCCCGGCCATGGCTGAGTGCGATAACACCGGCTTTTAAAATTAAACACAACTTTATCCCATTGGGGATAAATTGGTTTAAAGAAAATGCAATACTTTCCTTAGTCTAACACTCAGACCAGTATATCATTCTAGATCCTTTTGGTTTTAGTAAGTCTAAAAACCAGCAGACAGCTGTCCGTGACAACAGAACTGCAGCTGCAGTCTCTCTATGGCACACTGATGCTATTACTAAAGATCCTCAAGTTCTCAGAACTTGAGAATGGGAAACAGGCAGATGCAGAGTGAAGACAGACCTTTCTCCAGAAGCCAACTTCCATTTGCAATTTGTTGGATACCAGACTATCAATTTTTGGAGGAAATTCATAATCAATTTGTTTCCCCTTCAATTGCTGTGCTCCCCCCCTCCTCCACACACACCATTATCATAAGCTGTGAACTCTAATGTCAATTTCATTAATCTATGTTCAAAATACGCAGATCTTCTACACAATTAGCAAGAGAAAACAATAGCTATGGAAACAGTTTAAGCTATTGATGAAGACTGACAGTCCATCAGGTGATTTTCAGAGAGTTTCTAGGCAACCAAGAACTTAGGTTGCTGCTCTAGTTTCTTCTTACACTTCGTAAATGATTAAAAGAAATAGTACTCACACAGAAGGTTTTAAAACAGTGTGGTGAAAATAATGAATTAGTATCATCCTGACTTGATTCCTTACTATTAATTTTTCCTTCTTTTCTTCTTGTGTACTTCTTGTGCATGTTGAAATATTTCAGATATTATTCTGACTTCACTAATTTCACAGTAATTCATTTAATTCCATTGGATTAACCACATTGCTAAAATGTGAATTTTCTTACATAAATGGAAAGAAAAGGCAATTGAAAATATGATTGTTGTGTACAGGACTTACACTGAATTCTGATGCACTGCCCCAAGTGGCTTCATAAGTTCATCTGAAACTTATATACAAACTTTGGTCTCTTTCATGCTACACCATTGTAGCACTTTGATACCACTTCATCTGCTATGGATGCATCCACTGGAATCTGCAAGTTTGTAGTTTCATGAGGTATTAGGGCTCTCCATCTGAGAATTCTCAGTACCTCCCCAAACTACAAATCCCAGAATTTGATAAAATACATCCATGACAGTTAGTGATATTAAAGTGGTATAAAGTGGTATTTACATAGAAAGAGACCATTGTCTTCCAGTTTAAAACTTAAAGTAATGTTTTGAAATAAAAACACATGAATATTAAAACTGAACCTATCCTAATGAACTATAAAGTCCTACACAGCTTATGTCCAGCTTGTCTGAAAGATCATATCTCCTGATGTGAGCCTGCCCAAGTTTTAAGATCCTTGGGAGGGGGATTTTCTTAGTCCCACCACTATACTGATATGGCTGGTGAGAGGAGACAGTATTCTCAATGGTTGCCCCAAGTTGCAGAATTCTCTCACAGAGGAAGTGAGGTTGGCCCTGGCTCTGCTCCTTTCAACCAGTGCCTTTGATTGTTAACTGGCCATTGCAGGAGCTCTTTTAATTGCATTATGCTGTATTTCTATCATGGTTGTAATGTTCTTACTGGCTCTTTAACTATTTTAAATTAATAGTCTAATCTAGATCTTGCATTGCATTCATAGCTATAAGCAGATAAACACAGCACTCTTGAATTCTGGCCTAGGTCCATTTGCTTTCTTGCTTTCTGATATTTTTGTATTGCTTCCCAGCCCACAAGGCTCCCAACGTAATGAAAAATTAATGAAAAATTAAAACAATATAAAACAACGTAATGAAAAATTAAAACATGTGAGGCCATGTTCTAGAATAATGTATTCCTGACGTTTCGCCTGCATCCATGGCTGGCATCTTCAGCGATGCCTATAGATGCCGACCATGAAAGCCTTTGACTTCACAATATAAGATTAAAAAACATGGGCCAGGATACTCCAGGAGCAGCCCAGAGTATACTGATGCTGTAGCTGCCACAACCTCTCCCCATTATCTGGGGTCCTCTATTCCAACTCTGGGTGGCTATTTGCATGTGTGTCCTGCTGTGCCACCCAGTGCCATTGCAACTGCCATGTGTTGTTCACTCTTGAGGTCAGAATGAGTTGCTCAGCAGTTACAGAGTGGTCAGAACAACAGAACACATTTTGCCCAAACTAGAGTAGACTCGTTGGATTAATTAAATTTACCTGCATATTGACTCACTACTCAACAATTGGTTGAGACAAACAGGGAGGTTTTTTTTAAATGTAAGAGGGGTATGCCTTGGTTGGCACTGAAAGGGCTGGATGTCAGATGGACTGCTCACACCAGATGCAGGGATTGGCCCCAACATCATCTGGACTTTCTGTCAAGAGGATGGAGGAGGTCATTTTATGTGGCAGACAGGGCCCTTGCTGCTTCTATAGAAACTTACAACTAATGTGGTTATTTTTCCTCCTTTAGTGTTTTTATTTACCTGTTATACTGTTATATTATTGTATGTACTCGAGATCCCTTTCAAATGTAAATAAAAATGTATTTAATTTGTTTTTTTTAAAAAATGTTTGACTATGCATATGAAAACAAAACATGATGAAATCTGTGTCCTAGAAAATACACCAATAATTAAAATAGTTACTGTATTTATGTTTGGAATACGATGACCAAGTCATAAAAGAAAGAATCAAAAATAATATTTATACAGTAGACCCTCCACATTTGCTGGGGTTAAGGGCACAGGACCCCTCTGAAAGTGGAAAAAACACAAATAAAAGAATACTATTCTTTTAACCTGAGAGAACACCTGTCTAAGGGCTCATTCCCACTTACATTTAATCCAGTTTGTGATTCACTTTCACTCCAGGTTGGTAAATCAATTCCAATCAATGCATCATTCTCACTATAGAAGCAGGCCTTTTCTTTATTTGCTTCTTTTTTGGCATTATTGTTGTTCGCACTACTTTTTGCCCCTTCAAATGTCAATCATGTACGCATCATCAGTGATGCAATCGGCAACACATTCAAGAAAACATGGGAAAGAGTCATGGGTGCCTTGGCCAGAATCCCACCCCTCATTACTATCCCATCCCTCACTAGTTTTTGGGGACCCCCCCCCAGTCTCCTTCCCCAGGACCTGTCCTACATTCCAACCTTCTGTCCAGGAGGAATTCCAAAATGCCCTCCATTCTGAGCTTGACTAGGAAGCATGTCCTCCAAGTTCTGCAAGGCTGGGAGGGCACCACCTCAACTCCCCATGTCCTCCAAGTCCCCTGGGGTGCATGCAGCCATGGGTGTCAAATGGAGGACTCTCCCCTGAGATGCATGCAGCTATGGGTGTCATATGGAAGATTCTCCCCTGGGGTGTATGCAGCCATGGGTGTCATATGGAGGACTCTGCACTGGGATCCAAGCAGCCATGAGTGTCATATGGAGGACTCTCCCCTGGGTGAGGTGTTGCCCTGCCAGCCTTGTAGGACTTAAAGGACATGGGGAGTTGAGGTGGTGCCCCCTAGCCTTGCAGGCCTAAGAATCTTTATGACCTCCAGCAGAACTCTATGGTCAACATCTGCTAGAATTTGACCATAGAATCATACTGAATAAGTGTTTTCTCTAAGAATCTCTAGGTCCTCCAATGCAACTCTGTGGTGAACTTCCAGCAGAGTTTCTCTAGAGGACCTAGGAATTCCTAGAAAGAACGTATTAATCAAATCTGCAAATAATCAAATCCACAGAAGTCAAAGTTACAAATGAGGAGGGCTGACTGTATGTTGACTCATATCTGAATATTCCCTCTACTAACTATCTTGACTACAATCCTTTTTGTCGTCGTCTTTCTATTTTTTTCTATTTTTTTTCTTTTTTTCCTTCTCAGCTGACACTTCATACTAGCTTAGGACAGGGCTAAATTTCAGGGCTAAAACCTGAAACCTTGGAGATTATCACATCTCCCTTTCCTGTCCTTTCCTCTCAGGTGTGGGATGTAAACTTTAATACACAGATTTCATCACACACCTCTGTGCCCAGGCAGGAGGCATCTTGTACCTGATCATGGAATCCTGTACCAGATCTGGGCTTCTACCACACTTTTTGAAAGAATGGGATTTTCCTTGAAACCTTCAAACTGAATAGTCTGGAGAGTTAAGTGACTCAATCTTTTTTTTTTTCTTGGTTTTGCCACTGTGAAAAAGCAACCAACATGATGACAGTGTTGAGTCATTTGAAGCTGCCCCTACACACATAAGCAACATACTGTTAATGAACATGGCCCATCTTTCACCAGACAGTGCCATCTGATAAGAGAAAAAGACATGGCAATGTCACCAGCTTTGTTCATAGGTGACAAAATTGAGTCTATGGTTTATAAGAATTGACATTTCATTTAAAAGAAATACAAAAATATCCAAAATCCACAAGCAGCTATACCTTTATTGGGCTAACTCCAAAGTATAAAATACATCATGCAAGTTTTTGAAGCTTCTCTGGCTTCTTCATCAGGCAAAGATGTAAGGACTCATAAAGGAGAAATTGTGATAATGTTGGAGTCACAGCCGATTAAGATGGTATTGAGGGGTTTCAATGCAGGAAAAGGCCAGTCTCCTTATTAGCCATGTGAGAACTTGGGATAAAGAACAATAGAAGACAGCTAATAAAACTTCAGTTTCATTAACAACAGAAAAGTAACTTGTCTTGAGATCCAGTTGTCCCTGTCCCACACAAAGCTAAATGTTCCTTTCTTCAACTGAGAAACATTGAATTTCTCAAGGAGTCTCTGTACAGGTAAAGGTAAAGGTAGTACCTTGACATGAATATCTAGTCATAACCAACCGTAGGCGGCGGTGCTTATCTCTGTTACTAAGCTGAAGAGCCAGTGTTGTCTGAAGACTACTCCACTGGTCATGTGGCCTCCCCCCCCCCCAGTGGTTCCTGTTTATCTATTTGCATTTGCATACTTTCGAACTGCTAGGTTGGCAGAAACTGGGATTAGTGATGGAAGCTCATTCCATCATGCAGCACTTGGGCTTTAAACTGCCAACCTTCTGATCTTCTAGTCATCAGAATTGACAATCATTAAGCCACTGAATCCCATCTGGAAAAACTTTTAGGTGCCATATTGCCAAACTGTACTCCAATGAAAGAGTTTTACCTTTGTTGGAGTTAGAAAACATCAAAAAGATAAGTCCCAGTCGTTTGGTTTCCTCTTGTTTAGGATTCCTATTATGGCCCTGTTGCAGCTAATTTGGTATCTTGAATTCCATGAATGAAACATATATTCTTTAAAAGAAAAGTCCTTGACAATAAGTTATTATTCTTGCTTTCACTTGGGAAAATCCTGTTCTTTAGATTGCAGTGGGTTTAGATTATTAAAGTAAACAAACATTAATATATTAAAATATATTAAAACTCTTTTGAGGTTCACTAATATATTGGAGAGAGGCATCATTTTAAAGTTCCTGCTTTTTATTGCTAGGAAAATTTGCATAGGACCCATATCTTTGTTTCTAAATGTAGAGCAATTTATCTTCAGTTGAACCTATAATGTAGCATTTATTGTATCAAACAGAGTGCTACTGGAATGGCTGTGTCATTGTGAAGAATTATGGCTTTAGATGTGTATTCAAAAGAGGCAGCAAATGATTCTAAAGAGAAATATGCAAATCTATTGAAGCCTAAGAGAAATGTAGGTCTTATGGAAGAACTGTTTATATCAAGAAAAACTGTCAGACTCTCTCAGAATGGCTGCATTTATTTATGTTTGCTTCTGTCCTGCTATTATTGCATTTTCTGCAAAAATGGAAGCAAACCAGGTTTGCCCTCTTAACTTTTGCAATTCCAGAACCATTGAGTCCATTGGCACTAATGTGTTTACACACACAGTGACTGCTCACCACATCTTTACTTTTTAAAAAATCCCCAGCCTCCCTCCCTGGGGGAGATGTGTGTGTGTGTGTGTGTGTGTGTGTGTGTGTGTCTGTCTGTCTGTCTGTCTGTCTGTCTGTCTGTCTGTCTGTCTGTTTGGCAGAGGCTTTCGATTGGGACCAAGCAAGTGAGAGAGGGTGTGCGTACGTGTGTGGCAGAAGTGAGATAGGGGGATCTTGGGGGGGGGGCTTAGAGTTTTTGTATTAGGACTGAGTGAGCAAGCAAGGGGGATTAAAACAACAAAACACTCTGCTGTACAAAGTTGCAGTAACTGAACACCACATATTTCCTCACCAAAAGCTCGCCTACCCACCACCCCAACCAAATCTGCATCAACAACAAAAGTGCTATTGAACTTCCACATGGGCATTCATAGCACAACAGAAGCACCAATGGAGATCATTAACAGATTCTTTCTGTAAGTGAAAAGAAAGATCTCCCATTCTATAATGATGGAACAACAACATCATGCAGGAGGAGTCAACCAAAGGCAATATTATCCTGGCATTATTGCACTTTATTGCCCCCATGCAATAAGCCTCTGTGTATGAGAAGGGCTCTGCAGCTCATCTTGCCAATATATTTCTTTTCCAAGGATTTGGATTTACAAAGAATTGCATCATTTTATCAATTAGCACAGGGGTAGGCAACCTTTCTCTTTTAAGGGCCGAGGGACTTCAGCTCCCAGAATCCCAGGAGTTATTGGCCAACATGGGACTATTGGCCAACATGGCTGAGACTTCTGGGAGCTGAAGTTCCTCGGCCCTTAAAGGGGAAGGGTTGCCTACTCCTAAATTAGCCACATCTTTAGGATGAATTAGCTATAATTCTATATAGGTTGCCTAACACTGAGAGGTTCCCCGAGTGTATCTCATAATAGTTGAAAACATTAAAAAGTGAAGTTTTTGAATTGCAAAGGAAATATTAACTTATATATCACTGAACTCATGTTTTTAATGTATTTGTCACATAATTCTTGAATTGGAGAATCAATCCTGGATCCTTTTTTCTTTCTTTCTTTTTTTGCTTTGTGCAGGTACTGAAAATATAAACCATTATATTCAAAAAAAGAAAGTGTATATAGGCCATTAGACTGTCTGCCTAACACATTTCAAAAACAACCCCATTTTTCTCACTGGCACCACCTCTTTTGTAATTATCTTTCTGTGATCCATATTAAAGGTGACAGTCATGTGGATTATTATATGTCTTTCTTTTTAAAGGCACTGTACAGAATTGTTATTGGGTACTGAATGCAGAACATATTATGTAAGAGTTAAAAGAGATGCCCTGGGCATCAATTTGTTTCTAGGTTCATTTCAAAACGCTGGTTTTTACTTCAGAAAACCTAAACAGGACCTGCAAAGCTTTATTCTCATGCATAAATGTGCCTGCCAGTTTAGACCTGCTTCTGAAACCCTTTTATGAGTATACCTGCCTTTGGAGGGGGTTTTCATGTTACCTCCCAAACCAAAAAGTCCTGGACTTATATATCTAGAATCTACTTCACTATCTGATACTAGCCCAAAAAATTGTTCTGTTATCCTGTACTTTTAATAATAATAATAATAATAATTTTTATTTATAACCCGCCCCTCTGCATGGCAATCGGGGCGGGGTACAACAAGATTAAAAACAGAACAGAGTTAAAAATCATTTCCCCATCCCATAATCCCGCCCTCCCATCCCCTTAAAATAAGATTAAACTACAATCAGATTAAAAATACCACATAGTTAAGAAATAAAAAATAAACATACAATGACACAGAATCAGTGGAGCAATTCTAAAAACTCATCTCCCAGCTAAGCGCTATTCCGGGAAGGCCTGCCGAAAGAAATCCGTCTTTACTGCTTTCTTGAAAGCAGCAAGAGTGGTAATAAGACGGATCTCATCCGGCAGGCCATTCCAGAGTCTGGGAGCGGTTGCGGAGAAGGCCCTCTGAGAGGTCTGAGACAGCCTAGTTCTTATTGGCTGTAACAGATTCCTCCCAGAGGACCGCATGTATTACAGTGCTTGAGAGTTTTTTATTGGCTTTGCATTTTTAATATTTTAATAGGGTTTACTAGCTTCAGTGGTGGGAAGGAAATAAAAAAGGAGCGATCATACATAGACAAATGAAAAGCAGAGCACAATTCTGGTAATAGCTTTCAGCTTGTGTGACCTTAACCTACATAACTTCAACCTTAAGCTGCCCAGCTGTACAGCTAGGAGAAAGCATCCACAGAGGTCTAAACTAAAATGCTGGCTAAATACAAGAAAGGAAAGAGTGATGGGGGGGGCTTATTGTGCCCTTAATCAGTTGTGCCTCCCAGCTTCCATATAAGAGGGCTGTGAATCTACTTCACCTTTTAGTCTGAACTTTGAATGAGCTGTCCAATGTGCTTGTTTCTATCCTAAGGTGGTAGATGACCTACACAAGGAACTGGACAGGGAGAGTGTGTCCCTGTTGGTCCTGCTAGACCTCTCAGTGGCTTTGAATACCATTGACCATGATATCCTTCTGAGCCACCTTTCTGGGATAGGACTTGGGGGCACTGTTATGCAGTGGTTCTGGTCTTTCCTGGAGGGGCAGACCCATAAGGTGATCCTGGGGACTCCTGTTTGACCCCCTGGCTATTGGCTTGTGGGGTCCCTCAGGGTTCTGTTTTGTTCCCCATGTTATTTAACATCTACATGAAACCATTGGGCAAAGTTACTCAAAGTGTTGGGGTGAGGCCCAACTCTATCTCTCCTTTCCTTCTGACTCCAATGAAGCTGTCTCTGTACTGAATCAGTGTCTTTTCTTAATAATGAACTGGAAGAGGGCAAACACATTGAAACTTAATCCAGACAAGACAGAGGTGCTTCTTGCCATTCATAAGGCAGGTCAGGGAATAAGGACTTTGCCTGTGCTGGATGGGGTTACATTCCCCTGAAATCTCAGGCTTGCAGCTTGGATGTGCTCCTGGTCTCAACTCTGAGCCCAGATGCCCAGGTTTCAGCAGTGGCCAGGAGTGTTTTTGCACAGTTAAAACTAATGCACCAGCTATGCCTGTTCCTTGAAACATCAGATCTGACTATAATGACCCATGCCTTGATTACATCCCATTTGGACTACTGTAACACATTGTACATGGGACTGCCTTTGGAAATTGTTTGGAAACTTCAGCACATGCAAAACACTGCAGCAAGAATGGTAATTGGGGCCAGTTATAGGGAGCATATAACTCCCTTGCTGAAACAGCTTCACTGACTACCGGTTTGTTTCCAGGCACAATTCAAAGTGCTGGTCATGACCTATGAAGCCCTACATGACTTAGATCCAGACTATTTGAGAGACCATATCTCCCCATACAAACCTGCTAGAGCCCTAAAATGTTCAGGAGAAGGCTTTCTCTTGGTCCCACCACCATCACAGACTTGCTTGGTGAGGACACAAGAGAAAGTCTTCTTGGTGGCTGCTCCCACCCTCTGGAATACCCTTCCAAAGGAAGCAAGGATGGCCCCCTTCCCACCTGCTTTCCATCAGCAAGCAAAAATGGTTTTATTGAGGTGGGTGTTTAATGGTAATCATGGGACAGCTTTTTTACATGGGGTGTTTGTTATATGGGGTGGGTATCATAGTTTTATTGTGGTTTTAGTGTTTGTAATTTTATATTGTTTTTATGTGATGTTTTAATTGTTTCATTGTAAAAAGTTTCTAAACAGTTTTTATTGTAAGCCACCTTGGGTCCCTTTCTGGGAGAAATTATTATTATTATTATTATTATTATTATTATTCCACTTTCCTCCCAATACAGGGACTTAAGGTGGCTAACAAATTTAAAACAGTCTAAGTTAAAATAGTATAAACCATTAAAAATGCAAAGTTTTAAAAACAATTAAACAATTCAAACAATTAAAAACATTACATTATTAAATTTAAAACTCTTTAAAACAAAAACAGAACAGCATTCATATCAATATGCAAAGGCTAGGTGGCATAAAAACATTTTTATCTGCCGTTGAAAAGAATGCAAAGATGGAGTGGCATAGGAATTAAATAGACAGACAGACAGACAAAGTTCAGTGTCTTGGATAGCTCCTTTAAAGTTCAAATGAAAACTTAGAACAGATTCACTGCTCCACTAAGACAGGGGCCAGAAGTTGTGACTGCCATTACTAATTTTCCTGAGAGATTGTACTGCTAACCCAGTGTTGGACTATTTTACAGCACACAAAGCTTCCATCTTCTTGAGGAAGCTCCCAGAGTATTATTACAGAATTCTCCTGCCTGTTTATCTATGGATCCTTGTCCTTGCCCAGAGCAAAAAGACCACAGGAGATGAGCAGCAGTGCAAAATCAAAGAAGTTCAAACTTTCAACACAACAATGCTAGGCTGGATGAATATTGCCTCCTTTTGAGCACTGAACACTACAGATACTTGGAACCAGCATTCTGAAAGTTACTTTAAGGAGTAATAAGTTATTGTTTCAAGGCCTCCCAAAGTGTTTATTGTAACTCAAACACTACATACTACAAAACTGAAAAAAACAAGTAGGCATTATCCATTATTCAATTGTTAAAAAATTCTTACTCTTTAGTCATGTACATGCATGTAGTCTACAGATGTTAGTCAGAACTCTCTTGGGGTTTTATAACTGGAGGTTAATTAGTAGAGCAACTTCTTCTGATGTTGTATAAGGGGTTATCCAATGCCTCCTTAAATAACAATGTTGCTAGGCAGCTGCCATATGGTGCTTAGGTGCAGTTTTCTCCTTGCCCCAAATGGTCAATGGTTTCCATAAAGGTGCATTGGGAGAGCTGCTTCATTCCACCACCCAGATGGCCACCTTCATTTTCACTCTTAGGGACCCTTACCTCCTTGTAAGTCTGAGAGACATTATGCTCTGCCAGCCTCAAATGCCATCCTGGCTATCTTCTCCATGTAAATATATGTATGTATTTATTTCTATACATATGAGCCAAGATCTTACACTTGAGATGTGTAGCATACATTTTTGCATGTGGAGTCATGCCTTAATTGTTCTACAAAACCCTTGTGCTGAGGAGCAATGAAGCCAACTAAATCAAGGAACCAAATGCACATGCATGTCTACATACAATGTGTCAAACACATCCATTTACAATATGATTCTGCATATGCAATAGCACTGAATGCACAATTCCATTGACACTCTATGCCAGACAACAATGCTCAAGCATTTCCATAAAGAAAAGTGTACCAGCATAAAGCGATATTCAGCTTATATTCATTGTATCCTACATTTCTTCTTTGGGTTATTTCCTTCCTCTTCTTTTCCTCTCCCCCCCCCACCACATGATCCAATTAGAATATTTTTCAAAAACCAAAGGGCCAAGTTGAAATGCATCCTGGTTATATGAATCAATACTGAGATGAATATATACAAAGGGAGGTGAACCTATGATCCAATTGCTTTAAGTGTATGTCAAATTCCCCAAAACCCTTTTCAGATTTTCTGTTAAACATTTTTGTCTGTACCCAGACACTTGACAACCATTTGCAGCCAAACCAGATTCTAAAGAGAGATGCTTGTGTAAAAGGAGGGGTACTGCTTTATCATAACATTACAGATATCATGATTTTGGCTAAGTACCCATCCTGGGATTGTCTGGTTATGAAGATTTTTAAAAATAAAATTGGTATGTTGAGTCACTTGGGAATTAAATACTACCAAGACTCAGGCAAATTGTTTCTTTGCACCTGAGTTTGGCTCTATAAGAACAAGAGCAGCAACAACAGGAGTTAAATGGTTTAAAAGTCAAATATATACATGGTTATTTCTCCCCCTTTCCAGTCAACATTAATGAAAATGCAGTTGGCTAGCCAATGTAATGTCACATGAGTTTATGGGCCAAGCATGAATTCCTGGACTCACCTGCTTGTGCCCTGCTAGGGAGTATGAAAAGTCAGTGAGTTACTATCTTGTCTGGTAACATGTCATTGTCATCCTGGGTGCCTGTATGCTTCTTAGGATCCTCCAATGATACTGTCCAAACAGCCAGTTGGGCCACTCACTTGGGAGAGCAGGGAAGGTCTTTTGGCTAGTGGAAAACTCTCAATCTTGTCTGCCTAGGAAATTTAAAACCTTTCCCTCAGTTGGCCTGCTGCATTCAGGCTGCAGCAATCCCCACCCCCTTTGTTCTTCAGCTGACAAGTGGTACTGTGCTTGTGGTCTCGGTTATTTCTTTATATATTTTATCTATCTAATTTATATTTCACCTTCCTCCCAATATAGGAACCAAGACAGCTTACATTGGTTAGACTTAAATCATGTTATTTCCCATTCTATGTCAAAACTTGGGGCAGTATTGTATTGGACTAGATTGAGTTTGGGGGGGGAGAAGAGACTGAGACTGTGTTCCCATCATCCCCTTCTGGGGAGTCCTGACAGGTGCAGGTTTATAAGGATAAACCTGGCCTAAGACCTGTTGGACCTGCCTCACTCCCTGGCAACAGGAATAACACAGAGGTTTATGCCCATTTGGGATACTCTATATTTCATTCCTTGGTTCACTGCAACAATTGCACTTGGGAGAGGGTTTTTCATTGATTGGCATGGAATTTGGCCATTCCCTAAATTCACTGCCCCAGCGAACCTCTACAGCTATAACTAATAAAGATATACTCTTCCATTATTCCAAAGAAATATATTGTTTGGGTTCTTCCTTACCCTATGCTCTGCCAGTATATATCACCAAAAATATATATCTACTGCACTAATTGAGGTTCAGTTCTGTGGTGTATAGTCTTGTAGTCTAGACAGCCAACTAGTGGTGACATTACTCATGAATTTAAAAAGATGTTTCATTTAACAGGGGACAAGTAAAGTCCCAGCAAATTCCAGACTTTCAAGCCTAAGTGCTCAATTTGCATAAAGAATCATTAAACATAATTTATATTTGTAATTTCTCAGTCAACCCAAATAAAAATGGTGTGTAATCATATTGCTATTGTTCATTTCTTAGTTAAACATTCAAAAAAATTTCACTACCATCAGGCTAGGTCCTCTACAGGGAAACCTGGCTCATGCCACACACAACTCTCTTAATGAAGGACCATATGCCATCAAGGCCCTTTTTAAACATGAAAGCAAGTTTTTTCCCCCTCTGGTGGCAATGACAAGAGTATGGCTGCATGTATACATACGCCAGAGCATTTCAGGAACCTGCGCTGAGTACAAACCAGTTTATTATGTCATGCCAACACAGCAGCAGCCACTGCTCTCCTGCCGCTACCACCACTGTAGGAAGATTGCTACCATTTTCCAAAGTGAGCTTCATTACAAGTAAGCTTGATTCCTCTATTACAGGGGTAGGCAACCTTTCCCCTTTAAGGGCCAAGGGACTTCAGCTCCCAGAAGCCTCAGCCATGTTGGCCAATAGTCCCAAGTTGGCCAATAGCTCCTGAGATTCTGGGAGCTGAAGTCCCTCGGCCCTTAAAGGGGAAAGGTTGCCTACCCCTGCTCTATTAAGAGATTCATATATGTATCAGCTCTTGTAAAACAGCAGCAAAATTTAATAAGGCAATAGCAGCATAAAGTGGCATTTGTATTTAACTCTTTTTTAGACATTGGACAGAAAGGCACTATGAAAAATATGATTCCATGAGGCATGTCAACCACAACTAGATGCAGATATCACAGGTGTTATCCTTTGCAAAGAATGTGATGTTGCAAGGGAACTACCTTCATCCTATGATCTTTTATGAAATATTATGCATGGACAAGGGGCAAAACTGCAAGGAAGGGGCAGCCATTATATACAAAAATTTAGTGCAACCTGTTTATGGAAAAAATGAATTGGCCAGGTTAATGTGGCAATCAGACCTAAATTTAGATACCTCCAAAGCCAGATGGATCTCTCCCCCCCCCCCACTATCACGTATAAATCAATATTGGCATTGACAAAATAGGGGGACCTAAAATTAATATACAATTGGTATCTAACACCTGTGAAACTGTTCTGGATGATGAAAACGTCTCTCCAAAATGTTGGAGAGGCTGTGACACCTTGGGCTCCTTAGAACACATGTGGTTGGACTGTCCCAAGGTTAAAGATTTTTGGAATGAAATACTGATGCAAATCTCTCTTATTGTAAAACAAACTGTAACCTTCTGTCCAGTCCTTCTCTTATTGTCAATGTATTGTAAAAAGAACACACATCTGAAACATCATAAGCTTAACACATTTCTCATCTCAGCAGCTAGAAATATAATTGTGATAAGCTGGAAAACAGGCAATGTACTAATAAGCAACTAGTGGAAAAAAGTTTGGGACATTTGGTTATTTGAAAAGCTTTCTTATGCTTTTTGACTCTGTAATGGACAAAAGAAACCAGACACCTTTTTTGATGATTGGTCAGTGTTTATTGATTACATCAACACCAACTCATTTGCTATTGGACCTCCTACTCATCAAGCTATTCTTTGGAAAGATACTTTGATCCCAACTTCATCAACTAGCGAATCTGAAATGATGTCTTTAGGACTTTTTATTGCTATTAATTAGGGGGATCAACTTATTTGTACAACAAAACAGTTGTTTGGAAGATGGTTTAAACCACTGAGCATTGGCTCACAGCCCTTGAAAACAAGAGTGTTGTAGACTGCAATAGAAGCCTTCCTCACAGTTCCACACATTCTCATACTACGTATAGTTTAACGTAATTTTTCATTGGCCACCAAATGCTGAAGTAGCAATGCAGCTTTTTTAGCCTCCATTGTACTGCATTCTTATACAAACAAGAGCATTTTGAATAATCTCACAAACAGAATTTACTTAACATTAACTGAATCATAAGAATAAATATATTTGTAGTGAGTGCTGAAAGGTTGTCTGACTCATACCAACTTATCATCTTTGTTTTAGAATGTCCCACTGCTCAGCTAGATATATTTGTTTATTTATCAGTATAGGACCTCCTGTGTCAGAAACATCTGTCTATTCATTGCTTACTTCTACATCTGCACCATAAAGCTCAAGGGTAACTATCAACTTCCAATCCACCTCTCAGTTTCATTCTTTCCTCATTTTTTTGCAATAGCTACCCAGCCTTGGCAGGGGCTCTCTTGTCTTGTCTTTTTATTTGCTTTTGTGGTCAGCAAACACCTGGGGGCAAAGGAAGAGGAGAATTCAAGAATACTCAGCTGTAATGGAAGAGAAATTCCCAGAGATAGAGAGAGGCATCATTGGCTAGCTGAAATGGTATAGTGATAGGTTTCTTCTGGCTTAGTGATCATGATTGTTTATCCAAGTACTGTATGCTTCAAATACTATACAGTGTTAGAGGCTACATAAATACCAAAGGTGGCCAGAGAAACATAACTTTTTTGTCTTTATCAACGGATTTCTCAGAGTCCATCTGGGTCAAGGAGCTCTTCACTAGTTTGTGTAAACATTTGGGTCAAGGCACCCTGTGTTCCCCAAATTCTTTTGATAACTTTTTTGACAATAAGTTGGAGGATAGTTTTCTTCCTTCAACATTTTTAAATTCTTTAAACATGCATTTTTGCTAGCTCATAGCATACAACACCCTTTCTGCATGTGAAACATCATGGGATCAGCTCATCTGTGAACTTTGCATGCCATGAACATTGGAGGTGGCCCCCTTGATCATCCCAAAGCTCTATGTAATCCAGCATGCTGCTCAAATGTTGACCAGATATACAAGTGAATCACATAAACAAGACATATGTACAGAATATGAATGTCAGGAAACTTCATTGGATAACAGGAAAAATGGGGATAAGTTTTACCTTGCAAATATGTTAAACACCCTTCATTGATTCCAGAAGAGACAAGCAAGTGATATTTGATACAAACATACTGCAAGATTTACTGAATCTAAACCTCACTGGCTACCTGATCAACTTTCTATCCTGGACCACACTCTTAGAACTAAACATGATATTATGTGAATGCAGTTAATGTGCAAGTACTAAAAATGTATACAGCAATCCCAGGGTGGTCCAGGGATCAGCAGACCCCAGCTTTGATACTAGTAAAAATAAACAGCTGCTATTTATATAGAAAATAAAGCCTCCGGCAGCTGCTATTTACATAGTGCTTTAAAAACATGCACATTAATTGCATAAATGCAATTGCATTAATACAATGAATGCCATATCTGAGTATGGCCCTTATCATCCTTCTTTTATTGGGCATATGTAGGATTATGTGACTTCTGGCAGCACAGTCTCTTGAGAGGTTAATATTTCTGCTCATCTGGTGGCACAAGGACAGAGGGCCTTCACAGACTTTCATCCCTTACTGTCATTGACCCTTACCTTCAAGAAAGGCTGCTCCTAACTCTATCTAGTGATGGCTGATTTCATTTGTCATTCTGAGCCTTTCCTCCACCTTTCCTCCACCTTTCCTCTTGGTTATCTAATATATTTTTATAGTGTCTGCAATTGCCGCACTGAACACTGCAAGAAGAACAGGAGAGGGGAGAGGAAGAACAAGGTGTGCATATTTAGTGAAGGGGCAAATAAAACAGAGAAGGAAAGAACATCTATCATTTTATCCACAAATGAAGATATCCTAGGGATATCTTTGCCAATTAATAGAAGTTGTCTCATTACTTTATATTTCTACATGCACAGGATAGCAAAAGCTTTAGGTAAATGAACACACTTTTCACTTTCTGTAACAAAATGTCATTGCAAACTTTTCTTTTTTTTTTTTTAAATATAACTTTATTTCATAAAAAACCAGACAAAAAAACAACGTCTCCCACAACAAATTCAATACACAATGCCAAATATACATTCACATATACCCCCCAAACTTTTCTTTAACTATTTGTGTGAATCTATATAGTGGCTATTTTTATGTCAAGTTTTAGGTTTGCCTGTCATTGCATAGAGATAATGCAAGTGAAACATCAGGAATATATTCTTCAAGAACAACTTGTGACTGACTGATGATAAGAGCAGGGATTTCTCCTTTCCTTTCAGTTATTTTTAAAAAGAATTCTTGCTTGAAGTCCATTAGAGAGAATTAAACTGCATTTTAGAAAATAAGTAAGCTTGGGATGAAGCAACATTATGCCATCTGCTGCTTTTTCTGCTGTTATTCATGCATGCCAGCCAACTCGCTTATACTTCTTTTGAAGAGTCTAGGGAAATGGATAGGGCAACACAACATGCACAAAATTATTACCTGTATAACCACAAACAGATAACAGGAAAAATCTCTTCTTATGCAGGTCAAGTAATTCTCCCAAAGTGCTTATATTACATCATGTTCTGCCTGAACTTGTTAGGATGAATTAAAAAGAAGTCTAGGATATTCTATGACATTTGAACAATTATTTATAAACCATAAAAAACATGAAAAGTATATTTTGAAAACTGTGAGCAAATAGATCTATATTGTCAGAGTAAGGAAAGAGAAGTACATCCAATACACCCAAATAGGAATGCCATCAACAGTCCCTTAATTTACCATTTAGATATATGTTTTGCGGGTTTATCAATGGAATGTGGTCTGGCAACTACAGATTTTCCTGGCTAGAAATAGCATGGCCACAGTTGTTCATGTACTAATAGCTAATAGCTTGATAACTGCAATGTACTCTGCATTGGGGTTCCACTAGAGATAACAAGGGGGCTGTACAGACACTGCAACATTCAGTAGCTGGATTGGTGCAATAATAGCTGAGAGGAATCACATTACACCAATTCTTAAGGAATTGCACTGGCTACCAATGCATATCCAGTCTGGGTTCAAAGTGTTTCTGGGAGAGTTTAAAATACCAAACACCTAGGAGATGGATACTTGAAGGAGTATCTCTTCCTATATATACCTGCTTAAGCATTGAGACATGTCTCAGAATCCCTTCTCTGCATCCCACCAGTGGGAGAAATACCCTATGTGGAAATGTATGATAGCACCTTATTTCTTGTGACACAGTAGAATTATAGAATGTCATGACATTAGGCATTGACTTCATTTCAGTGCAAAATGAAAACATCAAAGCCTTTGGATTAATAAAGATAATGGCCCAGCTAGATTGTGCATGTCTGTCACAGCATACATGGTTTCTATTTTTTTTAGATCACTTTATCCTGATTTAAATAATTTTTAATTTTTAATTGCTATTTTTTCCTTTTTTTGTTTTCTGTGCATTACCCTGATATCTTTTGAAACAGGGAAGAATATAAATATTTTATAAAAGAAGTAAATGAGTGGGAAAATGCTTAGTTTGAATACTTTTGTTGTTAACTGCCCTCGAGTCGATCTCAATTTATGGCGATCCTATGGATGAGACATCTCCAAGACCTTCTGTCCTCCACTGTTCTGCTTAATTCCCATAACCTCATACCCATGACCTCCATCCATCTAGCATTTGGCCTCCCTCTCTTCCTACTTCCTTCCACCTTCCCCAGCATTATTGTTTTGTCCAAAGAGTCCCCCCATCTCAAGATACATCCGAAGTACGACAGTCTCAGTTTGGTCATCTTGGCTTCCATGGGATCTGCTCTAGGACCCACTTGTTTATCCTTTTGGCTGTCCATGGGATCCTCAGCACTCTTCTCCAGCACCACTTCTCACATGAATTTATTTTCTTCCTATCATCTTTCTTGACTGTCCAGATCTCACATCCATACATGGAAACAGGGAATACAATGGCTTGTATGATTCTAACTTTTGTACTGAGTTGTATATCTTTGCATTTTAGAATCTTTTCTAGTTCTTTCATAGCCACTCTCCCCATTCTTAGTCTTCTGATTTGCTGACTGCAGGCCCCATGTCTATCAATGTTTGATCCCAGGTATGGGAATTCTTTTATTATTTCTATTTCTTCATTGCCTAGGTTCAACTTGTGAAGGTGCTAGGTGGTCATTATTTTTGTTTTCTTTATGTTCAACATTAAGCCTGCCTTTGCACTTTCTTCTTTGATCTTCCTTAGTAGGTGTTCCAAGTCTATGAGGTTTTCTGCTAGTATTATGGTGTCATCTGCATATTTTAGATTGTTGATATTCCTTCCTCCTATTTTCACTCTTCCTCCTTCTGTGTCCAAGCCTGCTTTTCTTATAATATGTTCTGCATACAAGTTGAACAGATAGCGTGAAAGGATACAGCCTTGTCTGACCCCTTTGCCAATTGGGAACCATTCTGTTTCTCCATGTTCTGTTCTGACAGTAGCCTCTTGTCCTGAGTACAGATTCCTCATCAGGACTATCAGATGTGCTGGCACTCCCATGTCTTTAAGTGTGTTCTGTAGCCTTTGAATACTATTATCTGCTTAATGAATCACTGAACCACCATATCAAGACTGGAATTACTTAATGAAGCTTTGGATAATGTAAGAAACAAAAAAAAAGATTCATTCAGAAACAAGACTTAAGAATAAGAATAAATCATAAGAGGAAATAATCATTATCTCAATGGCTTATGTTCTTTAAACTATGAATAGCCGAGTTCAGTTCTCCAGATATCTTTGAACTACAAGGTCCAAAAGCCTCAGCCAGCATAGGCAATATAGGCAATAATGGTGAATGCTGGAAATTGCAACCCAGCAATACCTGTATGAGCACAGCTGCCCACCCCAGCTTTAAATGACCCATTCCATTAATATGCCAGACCTACTACATTGAATAGGATTTCCTTCTAGGATTCTATCCCACAATTGATTTTAGATTGTAACCCAATACTCTTTTAATTTGGTGGCCTTGTTACTTTTTTAGAGGATGGATGGCTCAATTGGTTTCCCTCTTGACTAATAGCATTCCTTGAATAATAGCATTCCTTGAATTGGACCCCATATTGTATATATCAATATCATGTTCAGGATCTGCTGAAGGCTTGAACCCTAGCAAGTAGCCCTAGAATGTAGAAGTATTCACCAAATTGATTCTGCTTGTGTTGTTCCATCCACTTCCGACTAAGTGAAGAAGGGCATTGTTATAAAGAAATAACAATTTGTGTCACAGTCATGGGTATCATACCACAGGATACTGCCACAATTAGACTGATCCATGCTAAATCATCCCTCCTTGAATGAGGAATACTCAGAAATTACAGTTCTACCAAAATTCAGAATGAATGATGTGCTCAAATCCTTTACAATTCAAAATGATACTTTCTGGAACCTGTTATTTCAATGAATTGAACAACCTACCACTCATTCTCTTCTCCTTTACAAAGACAAGTTTGTATAAAGGTTGTCTGGGGAAGATATGACTCTCCAGATGTTGATGAACTACTGCTCTTATTCTCCCTCATCACTGGCAAGGCTGCCTGGAGCTGATAGGAATTGAGTGACAGAGCTCCTCTACAGCAAAGGCAGATTTGTCTGCCATTGCAGCAAAAACAACATATCCCTAAAGTACCTTAAAAGACAACAAATTTACTCTGGCATAGATTTCTTGCATCCACCTCATCAGATCCATGATCAGATTTTGTTAGGATTGTTAAATGATGCCAGAAGGGAAGGCAGGTGGAAGTTTTGTCCAGGTGAATGGATATACTGAGCGTTCTTCAAGAACTCTCAGCAGAAACCATGAGCATTATTTGCTGAAGGTTGTTTGGGTAAATTGGGAAGTTAATTATGAGTTAAGCCAGCGAGAGCTCACCCATCAGCATTCACTGCATGGAATGGCACCATTCTGTTTTAATTCCTTCTTATAGCTGGAGAAAGCTAACTCACTAAAAATAAAATAATGTGTGTATCAAATCCCTTACTGCACTTTTGTGTGCTGAAAGAGAAGAATATTTCTCACTCAAAACACATTGGGATAAATAGACTTCAAGACTAACTAGGGATTTTTAGGGTATTTCTGGTTTTCCTTGTTTGTTTGGTGCAGATGGAGGAGGGGGGAAACAATCGAACAAATGAATGAACCTCAGCAGCTGCTCACACGTATTACAGGTAAAAAGCTCTTAACAATCATTCCAGAACAAATTTTCTGGATTTTTTTAACCAATTAACCAATTTTCTTGCATCTTTTCTTTCTGTATCAAAATGTAAAAAATAAAGTAACAGTATAGCTGTTTATTTCTTTAGCCCAATTATATTGAGTTGGATCACTGCAACCATTCAAAGAACAGGTATATTTAAAACAAAGTGATGTAGCTCTTGAAAGCAGAACAATTAGGAAGTAGAAAAAAAACTTTAATAAGAGATATGAAGTAGCATAATTGGGGGTGGGGCTGGACAAAGAGTTTTCCAAATTTAAAAATGTGCTAGGTACCCATTATTAGTTGCCTATTTTCTATATAGATTTGAAGAATTAGTTGCAGTCAGAAACTACAGCATCTCTATACTTTAGTGTTGCTCTGAAATCAAAATGTGTTTATTATTAGAAGTTTCTTCTAAATATTAGATGAATCAATAAAATGAAGTGTGTTCCATTTCCAAGAGGTCCTATACTGAACAATATTAACATGTTAGATTATAATCAACAAAAGATAACAACCAAGGGATAATCAAGGAGAGTGTGAGTGTGCTAAAGCCTTTTGAAGTAGAGGTGATAGGTGTGTGTTTGAATCCCTTTGATTTCCTTCAGACTCTTTCCAGAGTTGTTAAAAAAAAAAAACAATGCTGGCCTTTTTTCCAGTTTTGCTAGGGAAGGGAAAAGGTCATCATTTTCAGAATAATTCCAAGACCCACACTCTCACTCAAAAATGAATGGCCACTGGGTGATTATGGGAATTATAGTGCAAGACAATAACCATGCAAGCTGTGGAAAGAATAGTGGGAGAGAATTGTTGCCCTCTTTTCCTGCTTGTTATTGGGCATTGTGATAAACAGTATGGTGAATTAGCTAGGTCTTTGGGCTGATCCAGTTTGTCTCTTATATAGTTATTGAACTAAAAGAGGTTCTATCTTGGCTTTATGTTTCCCAAACCAGAACACCATGATCATGAAATTTTAGATCACAGCAGCAACAGCTGTAAAACACCAACAGCCACCGCAAAATGGAAATGTGAAAATGTAATTGACTCACTCATGGCCCAGAATGTACAGGAAAATAGGATTTTCCACAATAAGAGACAAGTCCCAACATTCCATTCTAAACAGCATGCAGTTCAGTAGTACTAACTCTCTTCATTTTAGCTTATTGGAGTCATAAAAACCTCTTGCAGTCAGAGACTCAGTTTGAGTACAAAACTAAGTATATTCAAAAATACTGAATATATACCATCTTCATTTGGAGAATAAATATGATGGGCTAAATGAATTGGGAAATGAGCCATTAATTCTGAGACTGAAAATATAAATCTATGTGCTTTTTTGATCCAAAGTTTTAAAGATTTCTCTTTCAAAAAAAGTTCCATTATTTTTTATTTAAAAAAAAATCCATTTTAGGAAAACTCACTTGTGAAAGTAATTCAAGATTAATCTAGTTCTTTTAACTTGATAGACATTAGATTTTGGTCACTGCTGACATTATGGACATTTCTGTCATAATCCCCAAAATGTCAAACCACTTCTAATGTAAAAAAGAATAGTACACATTTACACTTTTCTTCTTGTAGAAAAAGGATCACAGAATGTTCAGTTCAGCTATGTGAACATAGTCAAAACAGAACATGGTGAGCCAATGTACTTAACAGCTTAATACAGAACAGAAGTATAGCTGGTAACATTGCAGCCAGTTCCTTCATGGGAGAAGCTGATGTTTCCATGGAAGGTCTAGTTCCTGGTTATCTGAATCCAATCTTTTCACCTTGTGGGCATGACAGAGGAAAACAGCAGAGGACTCCATGCACCCAAGACTCATAGTAGTCTGTCAAGGCAGCCAGATTGCCACTTGGCATGCCAGGTATGCCAAGTGTGGGGGTGCATCAGCCAATAAGAGGCAGTAGCTAGTGGCAGGACTATAATGACAAAGGTGCATTTTTCTTTCTGATCTACCTCCATGACATTTAAGGCATGATCTCCTAGTCTTATTCCCAAAGAATCTTTCCCACCCATATACCTTTGTGGCACTGCTATAAGGTGTGTCCAGCTGTCATTTTCTATGGGGCTGGGAAGGAATTTTACCCAAGAGCAATATTGGCCTATTCTTGCAAGGATTTGTCTCCTGCAGTTCAATGCACCTATTTTTGTTTATTGTTAACCCATGTCTCCTTTTATCACAGCCTTATCTGTGAGGCTGGGTAGACTCTCCTCAAGGGACTTTGGGAGCTGGGACTCATTAAGCCCAAGCCTAGCTAGGAGCTAACATGTCTCTCCTGTTCCAAAGTGCGGTGGTAAGAGTCATGCATTAGTTCACAGCATGGTGGATCCTTACCCTCACTACTCTCTCTGAGTAAACAGGCAGGCTGGAATGAACATTGGCTAGCAAGTTGGCTAACTAATCATTTCTTTGCCCCGTGCAGTGCTAAAGGGCCCTTCACATTGCACAATTAAAGCACTATAACTCCACTTTAAGTGCCTATAGCCATACCTTGTTCCATCCCAGGGTTTCTAGTTTGGTGGAGCACTAGTGGTCTCTGGCTGAGAATTCTAAGTATCTCTCCCTAATGCAGATCACAGGTGTCCATAGGATAGAGCTGTGACTTTTAAAGTATAATCACAGTGACGTAACTTTGTAGGGTGAAAGGGACAGATCTACAAAACATGTAGCAAAGAAAACTGTAGCTATGTTTAACCAACTTTAACATGTCCTTATAATTTGTTCAACTTCCCTTATTTTTCCCCTTAAGATCCATCAGTACAATGGTGTATATTGTTCAGCTTGAATACACAGATGAAATGCCAAAGAAGGTGCTTTGTTTTTTTGCTCTGGAGCTTAGTAGTATGTGCAGTATAAGGAATTCCAATGGTCTTGTAGACAATTTCTCATTTTGGAGTACAACTTTCTCAATCCATGTGAAGCAATAAAATGCTAATCTTAATTTGATATTTCAGATCATAATTTCTTGGGGAAACCTGTATTACTATTAAACATATTCCACAGATTTACATTCCTGGAGAATTGCACCACATGCCCATGATAACAGCAAAAGAGGAAACCTCTCTTACTTCTGTAACAAGGTCCTAGTCTGGATGGGCCCTCTTACACCTACAATTTATTTTCCAAAAGCCATTGTGCTGAATTCCAACAGAAAAAAATATAAGGTACTACACTTAGGCAGAAAAAATGAAATGCACAGATTTAGGTTGAGTGACATCTGTCTTGACAATAGTACATGAGAAAGGGACCTAGGAGTCAGTGCAGGGGGGAGCTTTACACAAGTCAGAAGTGTGATGTGGCAGCTTAGAAAAGACAATGTGATTCTAGGCTGCATCAATAGGAATATGGTGTCTAGGTCGAGGGAAGTAACAATACCACTCTCTTCTGCTTTTGCTAGACCTCACATGGAATACTGTATCCAGTTTTGGGCACCACATTTCAATAAGGATGTTAACAAACTTGAATGTGTCCAGGGGATTAAGAGGTGACATGATAGCCATGTTTGAAGGGATGTCATATTGAGGATGTAGCAAGCTTGCTTTCTGCTGCTCCAAAGACTATTGAGGACATGGAGCAATAGATTCAACCTACAAGAAAAGAGATTCCACCTTAATATTAGGAAAAATGTCCTGATGGTAAGAGCTGTTTGACAATGGAATGTGCTGCCTTGAAGTGTGGTGGAGTCTGTTCCTTTAAAGGTTTTCAAATGGAGGCTGGATGGCCATTTGTCAGGAGTGCTTTGATTGCATGTTCCTGCATGGCAGGGGGTTAGTCTGGAGGGCCCCTGTGGGTTTTTTTCCAATTCTATGATTCTATGACTTATTAAACTGTTAATTAGGTGAAAGTAATCAAATATCAATAGCCTTCAAAGCAAAGCCTAGCACCAATTGCCCTTCCCAGCACCATCAGAGGAGGAGCCAGAGGTAGAGCCTTCAAAGGCAAGCCTAGCACCAACTGCCCTTCCTGGCACCATCAGAGGAGGAGCCAGAGGCAGAGCCTTCAAAGGAAGCTTTTTTTCTCTCTCCAAGTGCTGCAGATTAGACGCTGCCTTTTAGAATGATCTGTCTGCAAATTCTGGGACCAATAAAACAACCATTCAGATGGAGGGTAATGGGGGATAGCCAGTAGAGAAAAGACTGGGAGTGACGATTGAGGTTGTGCAGGGCAGAGGAAGATATGGCGACAACAGTGTGGAATTTTGTTTAAAAGAAGGCGGACTCGATGTCTGAAAGCGATCCCACCTTCAGTTCACTCTGTTACCCAAAATAGGCTGGGGAGCTTACCAACCATTCCACAGAACCTTACCTTACTTCACTGCAATGCCAGGTCAGTAAAAAACAAAACTCACATCATCCCACGATCTCCTCGTGG
Organism: Phrynosoma platyrhinos; assembly: GCA_020142125.1. NCBI lineage: Eukaryota > Metazoa > Chordata > Lepidosauria > Squamata > Phrynosomatidae > Phrynosoma > Phrynosoma platyrhinos. The sequence goes on along the minus strand of CM034706.1, from coordinate 65,337,412 downwards.
ATGAAGAAGCTGACCTGGCCTGTTTCACAGAGACCTGGCTGGGGGAAGATAGTACCATCACCTGGAATCAAGCTCTCCCAGCCGGGTAGTCTGTTAGTGAGCAGGTAAGGGAAAGTGGGCGGGGGGGCAGAGTGGCTCTGGTTCATAGAGACAACCTCACCTTGACTAGTATACCTATCTGGAAAATAGACCACTTCGAATGTATGTACCTAAGCCTGAAGACCAAGGATAGTATAGGGATTCTGTTAGTATACTGTCCACCCTGTTGCTCAACAGACTCCCTATCCAAGCTGACACAGTTCTGGGTGACTTCAACATCCCACATGAGACCAGTTTAACAGGTGCGGCTCAGTAGTTCATGGACTGCATGACAGGCATGGGCCTATCCCTATTGGTTTCCAGGCCAACGCACAGTGCGGGTCATACTCTCAATGTGGTCTTTGATACGGAGCAGGCATATCCGTGGGCAGGGGTAATAAGTACTACCGCACTGTCATGGACAGATCTTTTCCTGGTCAGGGTTGAACTAAAAGCCACTGTCCACCCCACCAAGGGTGGAGGACCTATTAGAATGGTCTGCCCCTGGAGGCTAATGGAGCCAATTGGACTCCAGATAGCCTTGGAGGGTTCCTTGGTTGGCAATGCTGGTGATCAATCTCACCAAGTCTATCAACACGATCTCTCCCAAGTGTCCTTTCCAACCCGCTCCAAATCAACAACCATGGTTCACAGAGGAGCTTAGAAAGATGAAGCGGGTTGAACAATGACTAAAGCGCACCTGGCAAAAATCTCAACTCTTGTCTGACAGGACTTGGCATA
>CM034706.1:65322504-65333773 GCA_020142125.1 Phrynosoma platyrhinos | reverse complement strand
AGAGGCATGTGAGAGGGCTTCTCACCAGGACGCCATACCACCGGAAGTTCTCTTAAAAGTATTTTGTTTTTAATGACAACAAGATATTTTTCTGTCCATTGGGAACCAAGTTCACTGGTTCTGACAACAGTTTACCTTATAATCACACTAAACATAATCAACTGATGGAATTCTCTGCCAGAAGAAATATGGCACCTGCCAACTTGGACAACTTTAAAAGGAAATTAAACAAATTAATATAGGATAAAGTCATTAATAGCTAACTGGAAGTAGTCATAGCACCTATGCATTACCTCCAGTATCAGAGCCAGTTGCATCTCAATATCAGAAGCTGGTATATATGTGTGGGACTCACATCTGCTGTGCATTCTTCTCTTACATGTGACCTTCCCAGAGGTATCAGGGAACAGAATGCAGTGTAAAACAGTTTAGTCTGCAGGACTCTTCTTATGTTTTCAGTGAAATCTCTATGAATTTTGCATGAATATGGACTTTCACATTTAATTGTTCAATTATGAGATGAATTTTCCAGCAAATGTTATAATGTGGGTACAATCATCATATTTTTCTTCCAGATGCTGCTACCCTGTGGCCTGGGGACTATGGCATGTTATAAAAAAAATGCAAGGGGAAAAGATGATATAACTTATCCCAAAATACCATATACAATAAACAAATCCATCTAATATTGACACAAGTCTATCTATATTTAATTAGGAACATGTTTGCTTCATATAGGAGATTTGTCAGTTGAAACACGACAGCATTTCCAAGTGAATAAGCTCATGCAGTAGCATTTGATGCATGACTCCCAATATTAAATAAGACAGCTTAAAATAAAAGTAGTTTTCAAAACAAAATAAATCTTCAGTTTAAACACATACACTAACAGCACAGGTCTCCCCCAGAGAAGTAAATTCCACTGAATTCAGCAGAGCTTACATTCAGAAAACTGAGTTTCTGAAGCAGAATGGCATATTCTGCCATCTAATTATTTTTCCAGAGTAGTATTTTAGACATTGGTGTAGAGGGGAATGAAAGATATAGGCTTCATCTGCATTGCAGAAATAATCCAGTTTGACACCACTTTAATTGCCATGGCTCAATGCTCTGGAATTCTAGGAAGTGAATTCCATAGCACTGAGCCATGGCAGTTAAAGTGGTGTCAAACTGGATGTTTTTGTCTAATTTTTTTTTAACTTAGTGAGGATTTTCCCTCAGTTTATTTCCCTCAATGAGGGAAAGCCTTAACATCAGCGTAAAGCAAATCAGCCTACATTGGCATGGTCAAGACTGAGCCCATAAGCCACATGTAGCTCTCAAGTCCTTTTCTGGTCCATCAGCTACCTCACCATCACCAAAAGGTTGTGATTTTTCTGCTGGGATTTGGCAGCACAATGTGGTCCTGAAAATCAGTTGAATGGTTTCTTGCTGAAATTTGGATGAAAACCATTACATACTTCTGTCTATAAGTGGAAAAGAAAGCCTTTTCAATAAAATTCCTTTGTTCTTTTAAATCTGATATAAAAGAAAGAATATTGTTTATATTGTCATTTTTGGCTTGAGGAAAAATACCAGTTCTGACTTTGGCATATCTGCTTGTTAGTATTCTGAATGTGAACTTGCTTTTCTGAGTTTAGAGACATCTGATGACAGTAGGAAGAACTGTGGTTATCCAGCAAGCTAAGGAGAATTTCCTGTGGTTAAGAAACTACATACCACCACAACCTCAATAAAGAATCTTGCTGGTGCAACAATGCTGAAGTAGTTCCCTGGGGAGAATACTTTTTTTAGCTTTGCTCTTTAAAAATAATTTTGTAAACGGTATCAAAGATGATTTACCAAAATTGTACTGCTAGTTTCAACAGCCCCTTCCTTCACACCCATTATAAATAAGTAAAATTTATTATATATGCTTCCCCCATGTGTGTTACTAAGAAGAAGAATTGGATATATCTCAATTTCAATTTTTCCACACTACCAGTAGCAGTAGAAAGAGATGGAAGAGTTGGTAAACATAAATTTTGAAGGGTGAGCAATCATGGCATAAGCCATCCAAAAATGCATACTATGCTGATCCATATCAACAAATTTGTGTCAATCCAGTTCTGCTTGGTGAAGTGAACAGGGAGGAGATCCTTTGGAAAACTACTGGGTTTTAATTGCCCATTCAGGATCACACTATTTCACAATTGATTGTATTACAAGCGGGATAGTCCATAGCAATATATTGTTGCTAGGAAAAATCCATTCCACTACTATCAGAAATTGAAGACTGTAGTTGAAAACTGGGGATAGGGGGAGTTTGTGCAATGATGTTTGAATAGGAACTTCTTTTTCAAAGCAAGAATCCTGACATCATGAGGTGGAACCTGCGGGTAATTGATGGGCCCTCCTTGCTGTCACAAGAGGGTGAAGTGATAATGAGGCTTTGAAGTTTTACTATTGTTTGTGATTGTTTCATTTCAAAAAGGCTTAATTTATACAGCTGCATGTTATCCACTGATGAGAAAACCAGAGAATGGGGGAAATAATGAAGCACAGTCCAAATACTTTTTTCTTTTCCTTCCTTTGATGAGCTCCCCACTTTATGCTAGCTGTTTAAGTGGCAAGAATTCTCTACAAGACTATTTGTATTTCTAATTAAAAGCTAAAGGTTGTATTTCAGTAGCTGGAGATCTTTTGTTGACAGCTCAATGTGTTTTGCAAGCTGAACCTATGCCATTGGAAGGAAACATCACTAAATTTAACAGAGCATACTCCCCAGTAATTATGCATAGGATCATGAGATTTAATTAGTGGTTGCTTGGTTTGTTGTTTGTTTGAGATACCTTTTTTATGATGATGGATTTACCCAGAATATAAATAATAGGAATATTATATCTATTCCTTGGCACATGGCTATTGCACATGAGACCCCTTAGGAACATGGCTAGAAGAGCTGTTATAGGGAGTTCCTGTACATGGGAATTTACCACTATCCTATTTTATGTTAAGCCTATCAACCCATACAAAACAGATGCAGAAGCCAAAAGGTTTAGAAGGCAAAGAGCACATTTTTCATCCAAAAATGATCTTTCTCTGGGTTCATTCCATTGCTGGAGGCATGATCAGTGGGTCTGAGCCCATGTTACAATTTGTTTCACTATGGTATACATAACTGAAGTTCTTTGTGAATAGAGTGTCATTAAATAAATTAAGCACCTAATTGATTAAATGAGGGATGGGTGATAATCTAAACATGTTAACTGGCTAACACCATCCCAAAAATAATGTTTCAGACTAAACAGTAAAAAGAAAAAAACCAAATTGCAGCATAAACACAATTGAACTCTCCAGTGTATTGCTATATAGAGAATTCAGCTTTCATTAACTATAAAGTTTATACTGATGTCTTTCCACTCCATTCCTTTTTGGTGTTATTTTGTTATATAATCATAAGAATTATGCTGCAAAATTAAGATTCTTCTCTATGAGAAGTGTATCTCTGTGTGTAGCAACATTTCGGAAGGTTTAATTTATACATTTGCATATTATATGCATCTAAAATAGACATCATTTTGAAATAGTATCATAGAAAGTAAACACGGAGGTGAAAAATCAAAAGCTATTGTTCATTGTTATAAGAAAAGGTAATCTTTAGTTTTTTTGTGGGTTTTTTTCGGGCTGTGTGGCCATGTTCTAGAAGAGTTTCTTTCTGACGTTTCGCCAGCATCTGTGGCTAGCATCTTCAGAGAAAACTGTACTGGAAAAGCATGGGTGTATATGTACTGTGAGACACTGGGTATATATACACCCATGCTTTTCCAGTACAGTTTTCTTGAAGATGCTAGCTACAGATGCTGGCGAAACGTCAGAAAGAAACTCTTCTAGAACAGGGCCACACAGCCCGAAAAAAACCCACAAAAAAACTATGGATGCCGACCATGAAAGCCTACGACTTCACAAAAGTAATCTTGTTTTTTTTCTTTTATTTACTTTATATTGTATATGTTATTTGATTTGTACCCTACCTTTCTTCCAAAATCTTGGGATTCAAGTTGGCTGACAATACAATCAAAATAAGTACAGTACTGTAGAGCAAAACATAAAATAGAGTAATTAAAACATAGGACAGATAAAAAGCTGGAACAGACTGATAAATGAAAAAAACCTCCATCCAGTCAAAGGTCTTTCTGCAGCAACTCAGCCTGATTCCCAAATTTTTCATTCCATATTACACTAGCAGACTAGAATCAAAATGACTTCAGAAATAAATAAATGCCCTGCCGTTTAAAAATTCTGCTGACATCCTGCATTGGGGCATATACATCTTGCATGTAACTATGTCTCCCACTGCTACCCAAAAAAAAACTCACCTTTGGAACTGTGTAACCCAAACCCCTAACATGGCTGTTTCCATTTGTTGGAAAGCAGAGGGATCTGCAGAGATGATGCCTTCCTGTAACTGTACCCACTGCAACAGGCATCTGCAGGAACCTTTGAGGGGACCCTTGGGATGTCCCTGCAGATAACTGTTGCTGTTACAACAATTGCATACCTGTTGCAGTTGATTCTGACTTATGGTGACCCTAAGGTAAATTTATTATGGGATTTCCTTGGCAACATTTGTTCGGAGGAGGTTTGCCATTGCTTTTCCCTGAGGCTGAAAGAGCGTGACTTGCCCAGTGAGTTTTATGGCAGAGCAAGGAATCAAACTGTGGTCTGTAGTGTCACAGTCCTATACTCAAACCAGTACACCATGCTAGCTCTCTATATCTTTGCAGTATGTCCAGCTACAGGAATATAGCTGGACTCTGTTTCCACTGATTCCCACTCCACTCCTTAATGACACAGAAATTGTCACTAGGGAATTAGGAAGATTTTGGTCATTGTATCATTGTGAGCCAGCATAGTGGTTTGAGCATTGGACTATGACCCGGAAGACCAGGGTTTAAATTCTGGCTTAGCCACGAAACCCACTGTGTGACCAAGTCACTCTCTCTCAGCCTCAGAAGATAGCAATGGCAAACCAATTCTTTTTTAAAAAAAATACTTTGTTGATATATAAAAGCAAACATAAAACAAATAACAGACAAACAACAAAGAGGACAATCACTACAAACAAACAATCAAACATATGACCTTACATACATATTCATGCCTAACCTGTCTATATAAATCACGAATTCAACAATCTCTAACAAACCTCCATTACCTTCACCCATATCTCTATTACTACTTCATGTATTATGAACCAAATAAGAGAAGAAGAAAAAACAAAAAAGAAACAAACCACTTCTGAAGAAAATCCCATGATAGGTTCACCTTAGGGTTGCCATAAGTCAGAAACAACTTGAAGGCATCCAGCAGCAGCAACAATCATCATTGGTAAAGAATTGCAAATTTCACAATGATCAAAAAGGTGAGTTAAAATAGTATAAGATAGATTTATGTTATCATAACTCACTAACAGAATGCCATCCTTTGTCTTCACCAATCACTCTTTTTGATTAATCAGCAAAACTAACCAAAAATGTATTTATGTATTAATAGGAATTAAATGAATTACATCTTTCTTCACTACTTTTAAACCAGGATATTTTTTCTTAATATATAGTAAATATAATTACATTTTAGTACCATGCAAGGTACATTTCCAGAAATGACATGCTTGGCTTGACATTTCTCTATGGGAATGATGCTTGTCTTTCTTTTTTTCCTGCAATTTCTTCTGTAGTTAAGATAGTGTGCCTGTTCCCTGCTATCAAATGCTTCCATTTCTTTCCCTGTATCCTTTAATATGGTCAAAACCGTAAGTAATGTCTTGAAAGTGGGTGAAATTCAATTAGAAATGAAATTGTAGAGTCTCTTCCACTTAAGTATTCACAAGTGTATGATTTGTTTTCATTTAGGGGCTACTTTAAGTGGCTAACATGGATTATCCACATAAGATTTTTTTTAGGGGGGGTCTGTAATAGGCCTTACTATTCAAATAAATTTCATATTATTATTTTTGAAATAAATGTAACTGTCTTGTCCTGAAAAATCTACTTCATGTACTGTTGTTCTTTTATTTATTTTCCTTCTAGAAAGCAGGCATTTATGAAGTTGATCATATTGTACTGCGCAGGAAAAACTGAGACATGTCCATGATCTTGAAGCATCTTTTGAAACTATGATTAAACATGTAGACTCAGGGCCGATGCACATCTGGACTGCCCCTGGGAGTGGCGGATTAGGACCGTGGCAACCACACACTGCAGCTCCAATCCTCCTTTTTGCCACCTCCAAAAGAGCAGCCAAATGCCGCTCCTTTTGGGGGAGGCAAAAAGCTGCCCTTTGAGCCGCTGCCATGGCTCTTTTGTACCCCTTTAGTGCAGCATGTATGTACACTGTTCCAAGAGGGCACCCTGATGCCGTGTGGTGTGCAGACAGGCTCCTGACATTGGGGTGGTCAGTGTGTGGTTGCATCACCCCAACTCCACCACCAGCCCAGCCTACAGTGCTGGTCTGCATCCCCCCTAAGATACTGTTCAGTTTTGGCAGTGCAAAGCACTCCAACAGCAGTACAAGTTGAATTTTCTTTGTCTAAAATGCTTGAGAGCAGAAATGTTTTGGATTATTATTATTGTTATTTTGGATTTTGAAATATTTGCATATACAAAAGGAGATATCTTGGAGATGGGACCCAAGTCTAAACATGTACTTCATTATGTTTTGTATACACCTTATACACATAACCTGAAGGTAACTTTATACTATTTTAAAAATAATTTTGTGCATGAAACAGCTTTTGTATACACTGAGCCATGAGAAAGCAAAGGTATCACTATCTCAGCCACCTATATGGACAGTTTTGAAATATTTTTACATTTTGGAATTCTGGTTAAGAGATACTCAACCTGTATCTCAACAGGTACAGACTTTTGTCAGAATCTGGGCAGTCTAGAGCAGCCGGTTCTCTAATGTCTGGAGTTTTAATCTGCTTGATCCTCATCAAGGCACTGTGAGGGGGGTGGCTTGGGAAACTGTATGTCTTTTTGACAGGTGATTGCCATGTCATACTTCTGTGGCTCCAAAGACAGAAAAGAGTCAGGCACTAAGGAATCAGGTAGCTCTGTATAGTCAGCTTCAGATATGAGGAATATCTTGTGTGGATCCTTCTTCTCAGGCAACAACATTCAAATGCAGCAGGTGATCAGGAACTCCCACCTGATCACTCCCACCTTTTGTCACTACTACTACTGTTGCTGCCACTACTATCACTTACACAAGGAGATCTAGGATACCACTCTGTGAGTTGTGAGAATCAAACTGCTCATGGAATGGGTAGTTCCATGAGTTGTTTGCATGGGTGTCAAACTAGCAGCTCTCAATATGTTCTTAGGCTGTAATTCCCAACCGCCCTAGCCAGAACAGTCAAGGAGGTCTTGGGAGTTGGAATCTAGCAACATGTGGGAGGCTGCATGATTAATGTAACTGGGATTGGGGTCACTGTGTTCCATTTGTAACTCCAAATGGAACACAGCCTGTTCCATATGGAGTTGTTCATCCTCTGAAAGATCAGGTTCATAGCATACTTGTTCACCATCTTGGTCCCAGCACTACTCCTGGAAGGCTGGTTTGCTGTGCTACCCAGGCATACCTCTGCCTAGCACTGGCTGGTGCACTAGCAGTGACTTTTCCTGGGGAAAGCAGATCTGGCCACAGTGGTTCATGCCTCAGTTACCTCTTGATTAAATGTTGGGTTTTGTAGTCAGAGTGGAAATGTACAGATGTGGGAAAGTCTGCTAGCTGGGAAACATTTTTGCTTGCAGGTGGAGTACAAAAACAACACAGAAGATAGTCGAGGACAAGGTAGGCCTGGGAATAGACAGGCCAGCTGTAAACACATTAGGTCATCAGGGATTGTGAGAACCATTACCCACGTGACTATGATTCACAAGGAGAGGCTGGACTTTGATTCTGTTTACAAGTGTCCACAAATCAAATGAGCCCTCAGCTTGGGGGGTGGAGCTGTGTTCTTCTGCTGCTGGTGGTTGGCAGCATCCCAACTGCGGTAGTCCCCACCCAAGGAAGTTAGGCTGGTTCAATCTCTTTGAAGTTTTCAGCAGGCGTTGAAAACAGTACTCTTCTGCATAGCATCTAATGTTTTAAACTTGTTTCTTTTGACTGCTTAAAAATTAGATTTAAGGGTTGTTTTTAGATCATTTTAATAAGCTTTTCAAGAATATTTTAACATGTTTTATAAAGGTTTTTTATCTTTCTATTATTTTAATTGTTTGTATTTGATCATTGCCTTGGTAGCCTTTGTGGACTGGGAGGTGATACAGAATTACTTTAAATAAATAAATAAATATTGTCCTGTCCTGAAAAATCAACTTTGAATAGTATTGTTCTTTTAACTTTTTTGCCCCAAAAAGCAGACATTTATAAAGTCTAATCTGTAGGAGGGATTCTTCCTAATTAACCAAAGGCATTCTTGTGCCCCCATGGAAACATGTTTGAGCCATTTGCCTAATGGATTAAGCGGAGGAATTCCCTACCTGCCAGACAGACATAATCTGTCCCTTACTCTGGTTAATTACTAAAGTTAACTATTACTTGCACCCAGATCCAAAGGCCAGGCACAAATGATTAACCAGCCATGCAATAATTAACTATTCTGCATTCCCCCCTACCTCCTTTTCTGTCTTTAAAAGTAAGAGACCTGTATGATTCAACCTGTCAATTAAATTGGCCATGTGTCAGTTCAGTTGATCAGGATCAATTAAACTGTTTATACCAGCTTGCAGCAGTCTCTGTATGATTTCACTATAAGTGGTGCCGAACAGGGACCCTACTTATCACGCTTGGCAAGAGCTACAAGTGCACCCAAAGAATCCCCAAGGGATCTCAGTAAGTATGGGCAGTTCCTTATCCATGGCTCAGCAAAAGCATGGTGAGGAACTTTATTATTTGTTACAGAAAGGAGGGAATAAGGTTAATAAGTGTGACTTATACAGGCTAGTCCAGGAGATTAGTCATAAGTGTGTCTGGTATCCCGAAGATGGCTCTTTAAAATTAGATATTTGGGGAAAGATAGGAAAAAGTTTACATGCAGAGCCAAGAGTGCCAATTGAGGCGCTAAAAATGTGGCATTTGTGCAGATATTCCATAGAAAAATGCCTGCCTGCTCCAGCAGGATCAATTCAGGCAAAAGCAGTCTTAGATAGACAACCCCTCCCCTCATATGTGGCTCCTGTGATTCATCCTCCCAAGAAGCCAGAGATAGTTAAAGATCCCTCAGTTCCATTACCTAACAACAACTTACTAAGCCCTTCAGGGCAGCTACATCTCCATTTCAAAGAATGGTTGAGCAATGTAGAAGCTCTGGCTCAACTGATTTGGTGGATCTAGAATTTTGGGCTGTATATCCTGTCTCTCAGACACAGCATCAAAACAGTGGAGCAGTTTATGAAAGGAGTCCACTGTCATATGCAGTAAGGAAAGGACTGCAGCAAGCTACAAGGAATACAGGAGTAATAAGTAATGATGTTAAAGACATGTGTAATGATGTTAAAGACATGTTAGAAGGTAGCAATAGTGAAGGACAACACACTGCAGAACAACTGGCAGGAGTAAATGATTTTGCCACAATACAACAGGCAGTGCTACCTCAAGAGGTTCTAGCAACATCTTCTGATTGTACATTTTTGGCTTTTCAGAAGATCTCCCCCCCCCCCGGGTCAGCCTAAAAAAAGGTTTGCTACCATTCAACAAGGGCCTGCTGAAACCTACTGTGACTTTGTTAGTTGGCTGTAAGTTAGCACAGCAGGTTGATAATCCTGAAGCAGCCACAGATTTGTTGATCAAGCTGGCAAAAGATAGCAAAGACTGTCAGCAAGCCTTACAACCATTGATGACATCTAGAAATTTCACATTGGCACATATGCTCAGGGTTTGCCAGAACATAGGCACATGAGCACATAAAATTAATCTCTTGGCAGTTGTCATAAAATTGGATATTGAAAAAGAAATGAGATGTTTTAATTCTGGACTAATAGGACTGGTGTTACTTAGATCATATGCTTCAGAAAGAGAAATTTTTGTTTTACACAGTGCTATAGGTAATGATTATGCAGGAAGAATTTAAATGCAGGATTGGGTTAATTTGCCACAAACTCTGTCCTTAGAAATGTCAGGGGCATAATTAGTTTTGTTACCAAGTACAGCCCCAAGCCCAGTGGCTATAGAACCTGGTGGTGTCAATGTGCATTGGATAAAACAGACAATTACTAACCAGTGGTCCAGCTATACATTTGTGATTGCAGGTTTAGGTTTTAGAGGACTTTTAGGCACAGGAAAACATGACTGTGATTTGAACACAGAAGTAGACAATAAATTGGGAAGCTGATCCTATGCCTCAAGTCTGGGGCCCACAAAAATTTCAACAAAGCCGTAAGTGGTTCAAGGGGGAATCAACCCAAGGGGTACTAAAGACAACAAGCTGTGGCAGATGGATGTTGCTCAGTATCCTTCATTCCATCAGTTTTCCTCTCTCCATGTTTCTATTGACATTTACTCTCATGCTGTATGGGTTTTCCTGTTTTCCCTTTTGTTCTCCTTTACATACTAAGAGGCTCTATTCTGCCACCCAGCACCCTGCTGGCTCTGTAGTCCTCCACTTGGATTTTGGAACCTGGGTTTTTGTTTTGTTTTGTTTTGGTTTGGTTTTTTTTTTTACCTTGTTCAAATCTGATATTTAGAAAATCTACCCCTTTGTCTTGCCCTCATGAATTTGTGACCTAAAATTATACTGTGTGCAAGGTGTCTCTTCGTGAGAGCATGTGACCCAACAGAGGGACACTGTCCCAAACTTTTTAGTCTCTTCCTCCATTCTGTTTTCAGATGATTCTGTGTACCCTTCAGTTCCTTCCCTCTTACTTAAACTATAGTTCTATTCTACAGCCTGGACATGTTTGTTTGAAACCATGTATAAAAAGAAAAGGTGATAGAGTCTTGCAGTTGTGGAGATTATAAAAGGGACAAGTTTCTAGGTTTTTTTTTCCTTGACTCAAATGTTATTTTTGCTATTTTTGTTGTGGTAAAGCATAATTAAAATCCTCTTTGGATGCATAAGCCTTGCAGAGGAAAAAAAAATAACATTTTGTGGAATAAAACCAGCTCTTAGAATGTGCTTGGAAAACTAGGCTTTCCAGACAGCAAAAGTTCTCTATCTCATTCTTCAGCTAGTCGATTCAGCCTGCCTGTGTTCCTTGTTGCATAGACTTGGCTGGAGAATCCC
>CM034706.1:65266976-65312242 GCA_020142125.1 Phrynosoma platyrhinos | reverse complement strand
ACTGAAGGCAGGATAGCTACTAAACAGCGATCCCGCCTTCTTTTGTAATATTTGTCCACCCTGTTCCAGCCATATCTCCCATTGTAGTAACTTGTAAAGTTGTTGATTTGCTAGGGTAAGTTTGTTTTTTCAATTTCCCCTAACTTGCTAGATTCCCCAATTAACACTAAATTTTAAAATATGTGTTAGTGAATAAAGTTGCTAGAATTAATTTGAGTGGGTGCCTCTCCCTTTGTCATATTCAATAAAGCAGGAAGGCCTTCTGCCCCAGGACGAGAATTGTTGGAACTGGAAGAAATGCATCATCATGACTCTGTTGTTAGGCAAGCTAATCTGTATGATTTAGGGGGAGGATTTCTGGAGCCCAAGTGCAGCTGAAGATCTCAGCATGGGTAGGAAAAAGGAGTCAGAATAGAAAAGAAGAAAAAATGAGCCTTGAAATGGAATGGAGTAGAATTAGATGGGGTGTGTGATTTGTTTGCTGAGCCCACAGTCCTCCAGGAACTGAGGGCTTTTTGAGAACATGAGACTTTAAAGGCTTGAAGAGTAGGTGCCCCCCTTCTATGAGCCTGTATGGAAGTAACAGTCAGAAAAGACTGGCATAAATAGCCAGCTTCCTGGTGGCTTGGTGGCTTGGTGGCATGGCGGATGCATGACGCACAACCCCAAGATGCTGGGAGGCCAGCTTCATGCCACCCTGCAGCCCACACATGGGCTGGCTTCACGGTGCTCCAGCAACACTATGTTTAGACACCATGGCTTCCTAGAAAAAGCTGGCTTTTTGCACTGGCAAATAACTGGATTGGGGCCATGGTGTGCGGTTGCTGCGGCCCCAATCTGGCTTTCAACAAGCCACACCTATGGGGCAGTCTGTTTCACACCTAAGTGTTTGGAGTCTTTCTGAGGTGTAGAAGTCACTCTCCTCAGTGACATCTCCTCCTCTATTGATAATATTCTAGATTTGCTTCCATTGTATATTGTGGTATAATAGGCTGTCTTGCCTAATCCTATTTGAAGTAAACTGCCGTGAATCCCTTTGTAATCTTGCTCACACCAGGCTATGAACTTGAGGGAGAAACAGACAGCCCCTTTGGGCCAGCCTTCTGGTGACTTGGAGGCATGTCATTTAGACAACACATGCCTCCAAGCCACCGGGAAGCTGCCCGCCCGACCTCACAGGGAGCAGCTTTTCAGTGCTCCAGTGGCACTGTGTTTAGACGCCGCATGCCACAGGAGCACTGAAAAGCCACCGTGGTGGTGGAAAAGCTGTAGTTTTGCTGGCACAAAAAGGAGTGTCCTTCTGCTGCTTCTTTTTGCATCAGCAAACAGGCAGGTTGGGGCCATGGTCCCAACCTAGCATTCAAAGGGGTGGCATCAAGCTGCCCCTTCCTTCAAGCTGGTCTGTTTCAGCTCTTGGATTATTAAGTCAAAAGATTTCCTCAAAACACCACCCTCTTTCTTTCTCTCTTGCCTTCTCCCTCTCATTATTTTCACTCCTTTAGAGACCTCCTCCACCTCCCCTATCCATTTTTAATTATACAATTAAATTAAAATGATTGCAGGGAAGATTGCTTGTTACATATCTGGTCAGTAAATATAAAGATATGTTTAAAAGGCTAAAGAGTCCTTTGTCAATGACAAATCATGCAACCCTAAATTCAACTGTGAAAACCTCCATGCTTTTTTCTGTATATCCCATGCTGTGTCTCTGAACATAATGATTAAACAACATCTTAATTAAATATAATACTACTAATTAAATTATTTTAGTTATTAGTGTTTAAGGTGATGAATTAATTTCCAATTGTTAACATTTAACATTATCTAATAATTTTAAGATGAAACATTCTAAGCTTTGTAGTTTCCTCAGGCAGCAGGTATTCTATGGTGTGGTTGAGACAATGGTGCCAGCCAACTATTCATTCTCTTTTGGCAGACAGAGCAGAGTGTCCCCCAAGCACTCTTTCTGCCTGAGGTAGAAAATGTTGTCCCATAACTGATACGGAAGAAAGATTTCACAGAAAATCTGGTCAGTTTTTGTAAGAGGAACAGAAGGAGGTGCCATTTTGTTTTTCAGCTCAGATATCAAAGTGACTTGAACCAGCCCTGATCTGGTGGAGAAATGAGACCCTCAGGGAGACCATATAAGGCCCAGAGCAGATGAGTAGAGAAAAAGTGGCTTGATCTTGTTTTTTCTGAAAGTGGGTCAAAACCCCAATGTACAAGGCTGCTGCCAAGGTGGGCCGAATACCCAAGGGCAGACTGCATGGCACAGCATCAAGCCATACAGCTGGATATTTATTTATTTTTATTACCTCCCCCATGCATGCTCACCATTATACAAATACACCACCTGCAGCCTCCAGTTACTTCCCTCTTTCTGCCCAGATGCCACTCCATTGTATGGCTGCCCCTTTGATTGGCCACACACTCACACGTGTGATGCTCCACAGGTACAGAGCATTGGCGTGTACCCAGTGATATACTGGCAATCATGGAGGCCCCCATGCATGTCCTCTTCACCCCCCCTTTACCCTATGCCCACCTGTTGGACTATAGTTTGTGTACCTTATAATTGCATCCTTTGGAGTTGTCATACTTTCATTTTTTTGCAGGCGTAAACATGCACATTTTCAGAGCTAAGCCAGAGTATCCTAGGTTCTCTTGCTCCAGTTTTTAGCCCTGGAGTGTGGTTTCATTTTGGTTTCCACCTGCTTCATGCCACCCCGCAGCCCACCTGCTTTGGAGGGATGCATTGTATAAATACCCTGCCTTCAAAGAGGCTGGAAGCTGCTTTATTTTGCCCTTCTGTTTCACTCATAAGTCGTTCCTATGACTAATTTCCTATCCCCGTTTTATTTTGGAATTTATTCTTGGCATCTGACATGATTTCCAGTTCATAGGGTATCAGTCATTCCCATCCTTCTTTCCAGTCACAGTACAAGATTTTTCATAAAGAGTAATTGAGGTCAGCTTCATCCATGTACGCTGTCTCATGCTCATACCTTCACACCTATGAATTATCTCTTCCCTGAGATAATTGCCATGTCAACCGTTACTCATTATGAAACTGGTACTTCTTCATAGTCTGTGCAGTCTACAGAACCAACGCCAGGAATATTGATCTAGCAAGGGAAGCTGGCAGTCCTGCCTGCCTACTCTAAAGGATGTTGGGGTCTTAATACTTTCTATTAAACTCACTAAAATGACTTACAGGACTCTATTAGAGTGTTAAAATATTTGGCTTAGCTAGAATATGAGTAATCAATTCCAGCAACCTTTGTTAAAAGGGAATAAATTTACTTGAACTCAATGACACTCACTGCCGTTTAATTAGGACAGCATCACCATAATTTATATTTAATGGAGACACTCTGGACCAGTACAACTCATGCGTTCTACTTGATGTCAAATTGCATGTTTCTGTACAGAATGCTGGGACTTTTAAAAAAACTCTATACAACATTTTAAAGGGGAGGCCATTTAATTGACAGTCCATTTAGAAGTCTTGGGATAATCTATATAATGCTGTCAAATTAATTAGCAAAGTCTCTCTAGCATTATTACTGGTTCCCACATCTCATGGTATAGGGGTTTGATTGTGCTCTGTATTTTTAACACTTGTTAGCTGCCCCGATTGTGCTCAGGGGGGCAGGGTATAAATAAATATTATTATTATTATTATTATTATTATTATTATTATTATTATTATTATTATTATTATGCCACACAGGTGACTCATCAGTGTTTCTTCTTACATGCCTATGTAATTCTGACATTGCAAGAAAGGTTTTTTCCATAAATAAAAATCATTAGGAGCTAAAAGATGAAATTTATCAACATTGAATTTGGTGTTAGGGTTTTGGCACTGCTCTGCTGAGACAGCCTATCTTGCTGCATTATGGCTCAGTAGGGATGTGCAAATCTATCAGGCTTAATGTTGTTCATATCCTCATTTTTGCACTGCCAAACTTGCTCTTTGGGCTTATTCAAATTGCAAGCCCTTTTTTATTCTCTTTGCAAAAAAAAAATCATATGTGTATTTTCCTGAATTTCTGAAGATTATTGTTGCTGCGGTGTGCTTTCAAGTCCTTTCAAGGTTATGGTGAGCCTAAGGTGAACCTATCACAGGGCTTTCTTGGTAAGATTTGTTCAGAAGAAAGTTGTTTGCCTTCTTCAGAGGCTAAGAGAGTGTGAGCTGCCCAAGATAACCCAGTGGATTTCCATGGTTGAGCAGGGATTCAAAACCTTGTCTTCTGTGTTATAGTGCAGTGCTCAAACCACTACAACACACTGGCTCTCTTTTCCACCCAACATATGCCCAATTTGTTGGTACTAATTTATAAATGTACACATATTTGGATGCATTGTCCTACTGAACAAAGTATATTTGCATTCATCTTCAAATCTACATTTCATCAAATACATTTCAATTTTGGAAAAACAGTGGCTGCTTGGAAATGTATGCATTTCTGAATGCAAATTGTGTTTGAGTCCACATGCAGTTCTAGAAGGTGCAAACATGGTAATTGCATGTTAAAGTGCATGTGAGAAATTTATGCTGATTCATACCTACAGTTGTTGATGATCCTGTACAGGCATACTTTCTTCTACCATTGCTATTTTGCTAAAATCTGACCTAGGAGATTATCACATGGGGTTATAAAATGGGAGAAAAACAGAATGTTTCCGTTGTTATCATGTGATCATGCAAAGATTTTCACACAATGTCACACTCATCCAGTATTTTCATGTGAATTACAGTAATCGTCCTGTAATATCTTATTAACGGGGAAACCCCATGAATGGCTTGCCAATAATGCTTCATTTGCTCTATTGTAAATGTGCAGATGCTGATAACAATACAATCATGCTATTGTGTAAGCTCCCATCATTGGTTTTCTCATGCGTGAAACTTCAAATTCACTCTCTGGGAATGGAATGTTGTGAAACATGAAAGTGCTATCATATCATCATTGGTTGGTCACTATAGCACGATTGCAAAACTGCACTGAAAAATATATTGTCATACTGCTACTACCCTGTTCATAGCTAATAATGGGATAATTGTGGGATGGTTCTGGAATTGACACTAGTGTGATAATGTCCTTATACTTTTAAGGAGAAAAGTGTGGACAGGGCAAATTTATTGAGCTAAGCACTAAGAAATTTTAGTGAGTAGATAACATATTATTCATTTGCTATTTTCAGTGAATATTAAAGCTGTGTGTGCATGTGCCTTCAAGTCACCTGTCAACTTACGGCAATCCCATGAATTTTATAGGGTTTTCTTAGGCAAGGAATATTTGCCCACTCCTTCATCTGAAATCCAGCCTACAACATCTGACAGTCATTGGCAATCTCCCTTCCAAGTATCAACCAGGGCTGACCCTGCCTAGCTTCCAAGATCAGACAGCATCTGGTGCCTTTAGGGTATCTATCTGCAACACAGCAAAAGAGGTGAGAGACAAAGATTTGTTTTTGAGCATCCTTTGACTGTGAAGTCGAAGGCTATCATGGCCAGCATCCATAGGTTTTTGTGGATTTTTTCAGCTGTGAAGCCATGTTCTAAAACAGGGGTAGGCAACCTTTCCCCTTTAAGGGCTGAGGGACTTCAGCTCCCAGAAGCCTCAGCCATGTTGGCCAATAGTCCCATGTTGGCCAATAACTCCTGGGATTCTGGGAGCTGAAGTCCCTCGGCCCTTAAAGGGGAAAGGTTGCCTGACCCTGTTCTAGAAGAATGTATTCCTGATGTTTCACCTGCATCTGTGGCTGACATTGTTTGACTGTTCGGTCAGTCCAACAAAAATTGTCAGAACACTGCCAGGTACAATCATGATTCAGGTTGACCAAACACTCTGCCAGATACAATCATGTTTCAGGCTGACCAATTACTCTGCCTGGTCCAATCATGATTCAGTCTGACCAATCCTCCCAGCACAGTTTCCATTTCCATAGATGATCAACTTCATCTATATATTTTTTCATTTAGCTTGCTTTGTTTGGGATTAGTCATTGGAAGGTAAATACAGGCTTAATTTGTAAATCTGACTGCTGAGGCACACATCTCTGAAGATATCCTATTACAAGATGACAAGGTTTATGATAAGAAATATGCATATTGCTTACTGTCTGGTTTGTTTTTGAGTTGTACTTCTTCAAGAACCATTCATAACTCAGTTTGGCTTTTAAAAAGTCTCTGCCACATATCAGGAAATGGTGTGTAGAAATATCACTCTCATTTTAAATATTCTGATCTTCTTAGTAATCTATAGTTCAAGCCCTACTAAAATGACTGCTACTAAAATGCTATACAGGTAACATACAACACATTTGAAAAGTTAACATCAGTTTCCTCCATCCCACTCCAGTGATCAGCCGAAAATGCTATGATCCTTTTTGGCTTTTCCCTAGATATTTTGTCATTTAATTGGCTACCAAAACTGTCAATTGTTCAATACTATTTATACACAATTTTCCTCATTATTGACAGTCAGCACCTTTATTAAAAAATAAAGTGTCATTCTTTTTTTCTCTGTGCATTTAGTTTGCAGAACCTTTCATTGCAGCATCACTAATTCATATTAAGGCTAAAGGTTTTTTTTCTGGTCTGTTAAAGTTAGGACAATAATATAGTCTTAATTATGACATCCTTTCCTCTTCATGCTTAAAGTCTACTTCAGATCAACTTTTACAGAACAGTAATGTACAACAGGTAAATATTGTAAAAATACAAGCAAGTAATCACAAGTAAACTGGCATATGGGAGAGAAGGAGGGTGCTCTCAGCTTGGTGTCACTCCTCTTCTGGGGTGTCATGTGGTGTGGTCCACATCCCCAGCAACATCAATGATCCTCAGCACTCTAATCCAGCACCACATCTCAAATAAATTGATTCTTTTCCTATCCACATTCTTAACTGTCCAGCCGTCACATCTGTAAATGGTAATAGGGAATACAATGGCTTAACAATTCTAACTTCCATGGTCAGCTGTATATCTTTACTCTTTAGAATGTTTTCTAATTCTTTCATAGCCACCCTCCCTGTTCCTAATCTTCTTCTGATTTCTTCACTGCAGTCCACATTTGGATTAATGTTTTGTCCAAGATATGGAAGCATTTTTACTATTTTTATTTCTTTATTGTCTAGATTGAATTTATGTAGATCCCCCGTGGTCATTATTTTTCTTAATGTTCGGAAGTAAATCTGCCTTTTCACTTTCTTCCTTGATCTTCCTTAGTAGTTGTAGATTCAGTGTAGCTAGTAGTTAATAGGGTTCAGTGTAGCATTTGAGAAAATTCCTTTTTGACTACAGTTTCACCATTTAACAGTCCCTCAATTTGCATGGCCAATGGCTATGACAACTAGTGAATTCTGGGACTTGTAGTTCCAAAGCATAACTTTTCTGTGTTCTGGTTCATCCCACAAAGTATATTTTCAGTTCATTAGTTCAATGGTGTATGTGGTCCAGAAGTCTTTAAGCAAAACACAGAAGCAGCCTACAAAGTTATCTTCTATTGAATCACCTCTTACAGTACTGGACAGAGGTAGCTACCACCCCAAAAAATAATCTTATATTTGGTCTAAGCACCATAGTTTTGACCAAATAGAAACAATTGTTTATAAAGGAATATGGCTATATGATATTGTGCCTGCTGTGTGTGAGAGAGAGAGAGAGTGAGTGAGTGAGTGAGTGTTGTGTGCTTTCAAGTCATTTCTGACTTCTGACAATCCTAAGGCAAACCTATCATGAGTTTTTCTTGGCAAGATTTGCTCAGAGGAGATTTGCCATTGCCATCCTCTGCAGCTGAGAGCATGTGCCTTGCCCAAGGTCACCCAGTGGGTTTCATGCCCAAACAGGGAAATGAACACTGGTCTCCAGAGCTGTAGTCTAACACTCAACTACTACACTTTAGGGAGAACCTACAAATAATCTGATTTCCATGCACTGCAGGCATTTGGAGTTTCAGAGATCTATTTTCAAGCAGCTATCACATGGTAGATGGCTGTGTAAGTCTCCCATTGACTAGACATACCAAAAATTAAATACTCTTGACAGTACATTCTGTATGAAATAAAGAGTGCTTTTTTCCCCTTTTGGTTTTTTCCTCCTTCTCTCCCATGAAAACCAGCATGTGCTTTATAGACTACAGCAAAGCCTTTGACTGCATAGATCACAAAAGGCTATGGAATGCTCTTAAAGACATGGGAGTGCCAAACACATCTGATTGTCCTAATGAGAAATCTGCAGGACAGAACATGGAGAAACAGAATGGTTGCCAGTTGGCAAAGGAGTCAGACAAGGCTGCATCCTATCACCCTACCTATTCAACTTCTATGCAGAACATATTTTAAGGAAAGCAGGCTTGGACATGGAAGAGGGAGGACTGAAAATAGGAGGAAAAAATATCAACAATCGAAATATGCTTATGACACCATAATACTAGCAGAGAACCTCACAGACCTGGCACAACTACTAAGGAAGATCAAGCAAGAAAGTGCAAAGGCAGGCTTACTGTTGAACATAAAAGAAAAAAATAATGATCATAAAGAACTTACACACATTCAAACTAGACAATGAGGAAATAGAAATAGTAAAAGAGGTCTCATATCAGGAACCAAACATTAAACTGAATGGGGACTGCAGCCAGGAAATCAAAAGATGAATAAGGGCCTGAACAGACTGCCAGAAATAATCCATCTTGAGATCACTTAATCTGCCCTGGTTCTGTGCTAGGGAATCATGGGGAAAATAGTTTATTGTGGCACCAGAGAAGGTTCAATGGCTCAGAAAAAACTAATTCCCATGATTCCCTAGTAATGAGCCAGGACAGTTAAAGTGGTCTCAGGATGGATTATTTCAGGCAGTCTGTTCAGGCCCTAAGAATGGGGAGGGTGATTATGAAAGAACTAGAAAAGATCCTAAAATGCAAAGACATACAACTCAGCACAAAAGTCAGAATCATACAAGCCATTGTATTCCCTGTTACCATGTATGGATGTGAGAGCTGGACAGTTAAGAAAGAAGATAGGAGGAAAATCAACTCATTGGAGATGTGGTGCTGGAGAAGAGTGCTGACTATTACATGGACAGCCGAAAGGACAAACAAATGGGTCCTAGAGCAGACCAAGCCAGAGATATCCTTAGATGCCAAGATGACTAAATTTAGACTGTCACACTTTGGACAAATCATGAGAAGGCATGAATCGTTGGAAAAGACAATAATGTTAGGAAAGGTGGAGGGAAGTAGAAAGAGAGGAAAGCCACATGTTAGATAGATGGACGTTATTAAAGAGACCACAAATATGAGTTTGCAGGAGATGGGCAGAGCAGTAGAGGATAGGGGGCCTGGTGATGTCTCATCCATAGGGTCTCCATGGATTGACATCAACGTGAAGGCAGTTAACAACAACTCCCATGAACAAATCTCTCACAAACCTGATTCCCAACCATCTCTTTATATTTGCTGAAACCTTAATGCCACTAAGATATGCAAGTATTAACTTAAGTTCATTCTCAGTGCTGCCATTCCAGACCTTTTTCCAAACAGTTTAAATAAAAGATTACAAAAATCTTCATGCCCATATAACTAGACAGAAATACTGTAAAAGCTTATTTCCACAGATTTGTCTTTTTCCAAAGCCATTACGTGTGTCAGTCACCCTTCTCAGGTTATATTTTTACATATGTTGATATATGAACATAAAACCTACATACAAAACAGTGGATTTTCACATGTAAAGAAGTCATAGAACATTTTTGATATTTTTTAGTGTTTATATATATCATCAGGTACTTTAAGTAAATATGTTAGACTGAACTGTTAAAAAGAGAAATGTTGAGGGGGAGAGCTAGCTGATCTATTCAGAAATTAGTCCCATTGAATTATTTTAGAAAAAGTATATACAGGACTGAAGCTTTGTTAAAGTTAAAACTCATATCTACATATTTCATAAGGGAAACTGTAGCTGATTATCCCATGTGTCTGTAGTCCACCCACCATTTCTTTCATGAGGTTGTGTCATTTTAACGCCACCAAATATGCAAACATATATCTTGCTCCTATGAGATAAAAAAACAGGAAGAAGGTTCTCAAAACAACAATTTCAGCATTCAGGTAACTGCAATGTCTGCCTTACTAAACTTGTCTTGAACTGTGGGATTTTGCAGGCATGATGAATGAAGCATTGCACATTTTTCATCTGCTATCCATTTTGCTATCTTGGTCTTGCTGAGGAATAGTGGAAGAAAGGATGCTTGAAAAATGTGACTTAATCAGATGGTGGTCAAGGATTCTGTGCAATCTTCATATTGCCATCCCCTGGTAGGAGAGAGTGTGGAATCTCATTAGTCATCTACAACTATTACATCCTTTCTTCCCCATCGCTTTTCCCACAAGCCCAACTGCATAAAATACAGCTGTTTCTCACTATTCACAAATGACATTACAGGAAATTGCCAATCAGTGGAGCACCAGGCTTTTTCTCCATTGTGCTTTTTGTCATTAACAGAATCCATTTTGATTCAGAAAACCAGAGATACAGGGAAAGAGCTTAACATTTTAATAGGAAGAATTGAACAACATCCACTTTCTCTTGTTATATGAATAAGTTGGTGCATTTGACATTTTTAAGGGATGTGAAATACTATTTCTATCATCTTTATATATAAATTTACAGATATTCACTTTTTGGATGTAGTGCAGCAGGTAACAATTGCAAAACATGTCTAGGTATTAGGTATGGGAACCACAATCTTTCTGTTTCTTCATGATCTACTTCCTGTTCTTCCCGTTTAATATCAGACTATTCTGATTTAGGTTAAGAAACATTTGTCATAAAGATATCAGGTTTAATCCAACACATGAAATAAAATGATTGCTTCTTTCTTTGTTGTGATATGTTTTCTGTTTCCTATTGCCTGTGTTTTCCCCCTTGTGGTTGTAAAGGTAAATCCTACATTCCAATATCCATTGGACAATTTTTCACATTTTTACCCACAGGAGTTGCTATGAGATCATTCTCCAGGATTGTTATTAAAACACTTACTGGACCTAATCCAGAGATTCTCTTGTGTATCAATAAACTACAGATCAGTGCTATGGTCCTATAGTTGCTACAGTCTCTTGTGTCTCCCTTTTTGTAAGTAGTAACTTTATCTTGTAAGTAGTGCGGCAGTATATGGGGAGGGGGGGAGAGTAAGCAGGGATGCATCCAGCTACTGTTATGTAGTGGAATGTATGGCAAAGAAGGTTGTCCTGAGGATACTGGATCAATACTGCAGATACCTGTGTCAGTGCTTCCAACTGCAGGAAAACAGTTGGACATATCCCCACTCATCCCTCTGATCACCAACAACACAGAAATTACTGTATTTGAGGAGGCTCTATTGTTTACAAGGTGTGCTTTTGTCGGCATAATATTGAAAGATTTAGCTATGTGATGTACTTCCCAATGTAAGATCTTGTGGAGATAAGAAATGTGAATGTAATGCTTTCCATTTTCCTGCTCCTGTAATAAGCATTCTCAGAACTGGACAATATCAATTATCTGTTCAATAATGCAAGTGCAATGCAGTGTATATATAATGTATTACTCCCGAATTTTATATACTGACTGATAGATTTCTGTCAAAACTGAGACATATGATGCACCTACACTGCAGATACAATGCAGTTTGACACCACTTTACCTGCTCCTTCCTACAGAATCCTGGAATTTGTAGTTGTTTGAAGCACCAGCATTCTTTGCCTAAGATCTTGTAAAACTACAAATCCCAGGTTTCCATATGATGGAGCTACAGTGGTATCAAACTGCATTATTTCTACAGAAAAACATAATAAATTATAATCTTAAAGCACAAAGATGTTATAATATGAAAAATGTTGTTCTTAATCTGAATTATAGTGACCCATATATAGTACACCACATATAGTACACCCATATATAGTACACCATGGTACTAGCAGAAAACCTCACAGACCTGGAATACCTACTAAGGAAGACCAAAGAAGAACATGCTAAAGCAGGCTTAATGTTGAACATAAAGAAAACAAAAATAATGACCACCAAGGACCTTCACAGGTTCTACCTAGATGATGAAGAAATAGAAACAGTAAAAGAATTCCCATACCTAGGATCAAACACTGATAGAAATGGGGACTGCAGTCAGGAAATCAAAAGAAGGGTGCTATGAAAGAACTAGAAAAGATTCTGAAATGTAAAGATATACAACTGAGTACAAAAGTTAGAATCATACAAGCCATCATATTCCCTATTACCATGTATAGATGTGAGAGCTGGACAGTTAAGAAAGATGATAGGAAGAAAATCAATTCATTTGAGAAAATGTGGGGCTGGAGAAGAGTGATGAGAATCCTGTGGATAGCCAAAAAGATAAACAAATGGGTCCTAAAGCAGATCAAGCCAGCAAGCTCCCCATAAGCCAAGAGGACCAAACTGAGACTGTCATACTTCAGACACATAATGAGGAAGGAGTACTCTGGATAAAACAATAATGCTAGGAAAGTTGGAAGGAAGTAGGAAGAGAGGAAGGCCACATGCTACATGGATGGACTCTATTAAGGAGGCCCAGGTATAGGGTTGCAGGAATTAAGCAGAGCAGTGTAGGATAGTGAGTTTTTGGAGATGTTTCATCCATAGGGCCGCCATGAGTTGAGATTGACTCAAGGGCAGTTAACAACAAAACAAAAAGTGAAAAGGTGAATCAAAGGTTCTCTCACGCTGAGTTTGTATGACTTGCCAAAGGTCAGCCAGAGGGTTTCCATGGCTGAGTGGGGAATCAAACTCTGATCTCCAGAGTTGTAGTCAAATGCTCAAACCACTGTATCTGTCTGGCTAAAAATACAAATGTATTAAAGGCAATTTGTTGCTGGGGATATTCCTAAATCCTAGGCTCTTCTTACTTGCCCATCTGTGAGGATAATTAAGCCAGTTCTTTTGGACAAGGATCCCATGCCAACTGGGATACATCAAGCCTCATCATTAGGACTTGCTCAAGAAATGTTGCTGTCTAGGCCAAAGATAAGATAGTGTCCTCTCCATTCTGTGTACAGACATTGACCAGACTGTACTTGAACTTTATTTCAGCACTGGGAATTGGACAGATCCCACAAGCACACCTGAAGGGAACAGGGTAGTTTATGGAGTACAATCGAGGATGTGTTGTGAGATACATACATCTCTATCCTCCATCCACTGCTGCTTTTGTGTGCCTCTAAGTCATTTGTGATTTATGGAGACCCTAATGTGAAACTGTCATAGGGTTTTCTTTGGCAGAATTCATTTAGAGCGGGTTTGCCCTTGCCTTCCTCTGAGGCTTCCTCAAGGTCATCAAGTGGGTTTCCATGGCCAAGCGGGGATTCAAACATTAATCTCTGTCCTGGACAAATGCTCAACCATTACACCACATTGGTTCTTCCCATCCTTCCATCCATGCATCACTTTATTTATACCCTAATATTTCCCCAAACTTAAAAACAAGGTAGTTTAAAAAATAGGGATGATTACTACAGAGAAACAGAAACATATGGTTAAAGACATACAAATGTTACAAACTGAAGAGAACAATGGATGTTATGTTTTATAATTAATATTTTAATTATATATATATATATATATATGGTTGAGGTTAATGATGTATTAAACTAACAATAGAATTAAAATCATTTAAAGTATTACTTTAAAGCAAAGAATAAAAACAAAATGATCAAAAGACCTTTTCTTGTAAAAATAATCAGTTCCAAAAAGTTTGATGGAATAAAGTAAGTTTTTACCTGCCATCAAAACAACAGCAAGGAAAATACATTCTACCCTCCCTAAGAAGTGAGTTCTATAGTC
Source organism: Phrynosoma platyrhinos (assembly GCA_020142125.1). Classification (NCBI taxonomy): domain Eukaryota; kingdom Metazoa; phylum Chordata; class Lepidosauria; order Squamata; family Phrynosomatidae; genus Phrynosoma; species Phrynosoma platyrhinos. The sequence goes on along the minus strand of CM034706.1, from coordinate 65,298,382 downwards.
TGGGAGCAGTCCCAGAGAAGACCCTCTTCCACATTCTCTTAAACATGCCTGTAAACATGGTGGGATCCAGTAGCATCACTGGGGGGTTGCAGGCCACACCTGACGACACCTCAGAAGGAGAGTGATGCCAGGTTGGCTCCCCAGCCCTGCAGGTGCTATTTTGGGGCCTTTTTGGCCACCTAGTCCCCACGTGGAGGCTTTTTGAGCTGCTTAGTACCCACACAGAGGCTTTTTCAAGTGGCCTAGGCCTCACGCCGGGCCTTTTTCTGGTGGCCTAGACCCTGCACAGAGGCTTTTTGAGCTGCCCTGGCCTGGAAATGCTGCCAGAAGTCTGGAGTCAGAAGTCGCACCCCGCCAGAAGTCCAGGGCCAGAAGCCCCCCCTCTGAAGCCTCGCTCCCCACACCCGGTGTCACCCAGTGTAGGAACATTACTGGTAGGATCTAGAGATGGGCCTTGCCCAACGATCTTATAGCTTAGCCAGGCTTGTTTAGAAATATACAATCTATCAGATTGCCTGGACCCAAACTGTCTCCTCCATGTGCAAGGAACCCTAGAGGAGCAGCTACAGGGCTGACACTGCTGTTCCCATAACTTTCCCAGAGCCTGAAACTTTTTCCTCACTCTGTCTCTGAAATCATTGCAAGCTTTTATGAAAGCCTTGAAGACCTGTTTGTTTCCTTTGGCTTTTTCTCAAGCATGTGCTTGGTGATTGGTTCTTTGCTGTGCTTTAGAGTTTACTGCTCTCTAAACTTTTTTTTTTTTTTTTTGCTTGTGAGTGCTTACATTGTTGTTGTTGTTGTTGGAGTTATATTGAATGAAGATTTTATTGTCTAGGACACTTATAAGGCTTTTGCTCTTTAAAGACAACCTATAAGTACAGTTCAAATAAATAAGGTATGATTGCTCTACACACATCACCACCAACACCACTATCCTATTATTTGTACATAGAAATAAGTTTCTTTACCGGGATTGACCTCACTGAATGGAGACGTGTGTTTTTCATAGAGTTAGAAGATTGTAAGTCCAGTCCTTTTTATAATGATGGTTGACAAACCATGTTCAAGAAACTCATGATAGGATTAAGGCCTGGGAGGAAATTGTAAAATATCCATACTCTTTATTAATAATATTCTTAAAAATTCAAAGCATATATTTCTAGAAAAAAATTCATGATGATCTGAAAAAAATAAGGTATAATCTCTAGAGTTTGGCTGTAAATATATCCAACCATCTATTAATCCAAAGTACTCTATTTAAAGGGTTTTTAGGTAGTCTCACTTGATCTTCCTCAGTACTGGAACATTTATCTTTGTTAGGATCAATAACCTCATTCCAATCACGCATGCAGATCAGGGTTTTTTTAGGTCTAGTTCCAATGTCTTAATTGAACAGATTTTCATAAAACATTGATTTCGCTCTTTAAATGCATTATTTTACCATTCCAGTTAATTTTTGGCTGCATTAAGTGGTTCTCAGACTCTCTGGGACTTTCCAGCAAAAGGTTAGGGTTTTTTTCTGAGCACCTCCACCAAGAATTTATATTCTCAGCATTTACTTCAGCATTCTTTCAGGAATGCATGTAAATATAATTATTTTATTTTCATGTGCTCTCAAAATTTCATCTCTGATGCTTTTATGCATGAAATGAATAAGTTTTTTTTCTCTGTGCATAAGCAGAGTTTTGCTTCAATCTTCTCATCAAAGGCTTCATAGCAGCTTATAAAACTCTGCAAAGTTGTCAAAACTGTCTTAGGGGGACTGCAGACAGGCGGCTTTGGGCTGCCCCAGGAAGCGACGGATCGAGGCCACAACAACCCCACGCCGCAGCCCCAATCCTCCCTTTTGCCACCCCAAAAAGAGCGGCAAAATGCCACTCCTTTTAGGGGGCAAAAGACTGACTTAAGAGCCAGCATGTGGCTCTTCAGCACCCTTTTTGGCACAGCGTTACGGCATCCTAACACTGTGCGCCATGCGAAACGATGCATGACATCAGGATGGTGTCAGCGTGGGGTTGGGGTGGCCAGTGTGCAGCTGTCCCTCCCCATCTCTGCCTCCAGGCCGGCCCTTTCAGTCAGTCAGCAGAGGTCTTTCGTTCTTAGCCCAATCTGTTATTCTTTCAACTCTAACTCCATCATCATAATTTTATGCTGTGCCTTTTCAAAATCCTATTGTAAAATGTCCATTTCCTTCAAATTATCTGAGATCACCTGTTCTTTGAGTGTAATGGTTGTGAAATTCTGGATTGATACTGTGATTGCTTTGAATTGTTTTTCAGCAAGCTTTTTAAAATGATTTACTTGACCACTAGTCTCAATCTTTACAAGTCCAGTTTTTTCTCTAAATTCCCATTATTTAGAGATTTATTTATTCACATCTAAAATCTATTTAGACATCTCAGATATTGAGGCTTAGATTTTAGTAAGCACAAAATCAGTTTCAACTAGTTTGTACTTACTCGAGTGTAATAAATCACCAATCAAGTGGGAAATTTCTCTATTCTTTTTCAGCATGGACCATCCATGGTCCTGTGGTAATAATATAAATCTTTGCTTGGAGAAGCTTCTATCTAGCTGACTTAATGAATCTGTGTGAGTCTTGGTTTCGCAGTGTGGAATGTTGTGATTACCAGACAACTCCCCAGCACGTTCCAGAGCTGGGAAGAAGGTATTCAGAAGACTTCACTTCTGCCCTTGTGGGATCCTTATTTATCTATATCCACTTGAAGATAATAAATCCTGGAGCAGCACAAAAATCATGCCACTAATCTTTCTTTGAGTCCCCATTTTATTTATTTATTTCTATCTCACTTTTCTCTCAGTCTTGAACCCAAGACTGCTAATCTTAATTTCTTCTCATTTCTAATCTGCATAAATCTATATCACAATATAAGTTATTATAACTAGAATTAGCAATTTCTGCATGCCTATACTCAATAATTGCTTTGTTGGATGTTGAAGTTGTTGTTATTGTTGTGTGCTTTCAAATCATTTCTGAATTATGGCAATATGATGGTGACTCAATGACTAGGCTGGAAGATGCTGCAGAAACAGACCACATCCCAGAAAAGGTTCTTAGATACTTACTGCAAACCAACAAAAGTGTTTCAACTCTATGCTTATCCTGCTGGCAAGGTTGGTGTTAGCAAGCGGACCATCAAAGTTAGAAGAATTTGAACAAATGCATGCAGCTGAGAAAAACTGAACAAGAAGAAATAGATGCACTGTTAGAATGGAACAAACACACTTTCACAGCTCTCACCAGGAATAAAAGCCAAAAGATGCAGGTGAAACAGGATACAAGATGAAAAGTAGAACATCTATGAGAATAGCTGGTTGAAGCATCTCACAGACATATAGAATTGATGAAATATTTTTATCTGTTGCCAAACACAGCATTACAAGACTGCTTCTTAACATGGCTGCCTACAAACAAATGGGTGTTAGATATCTTGATGTGATTTGAAGAAACTTCATTTTTGCATTAAAAACATGCAGAAACCCCCTGACTTTGTAAAACAAAGAAGCAAAAAAACCTTATATCTTTTTTGAAAGCTTAAAAGGTATTATCCTAATCTTCCCAAGGACACAATTTCAAAATCTGGAAGCAGCAGCTAAATAGGCTTTTTAATAGTTTTCCACCAGGAATGGCTGTGAATGTTGTGGGAATAAGAGAAGGACCTCTCAAAGATCTTAGAGCTCAGGCTGGCTCACATAGGAAGATTTTTCTTCAGACATGTTTCTTTTTTCACATTTCCCCCCCCCTCCCTCTGGATCACAGAGTTCTAATGAATTCTGTCTGATCTGAAATCTTGCACCAAAATAAACATTAGACTTACATCAACTTCAGATCTTCTCTCAGCAATTAAATTGACTAAGCAATCTTTGGGCCAGTCATTTTTTCATCCTGAGCTAAAGGATAAAGCCAGGGAAAACAGCAGAGAGATAGTTATGTACGGTACCCTACCTTGAGATCTTTGGAAGAAGAGCAAGATCTGAATAAACAAACATTCTGATCAGGAGTGTGTGTTGTTGGAACATTTCCACTGTGTGCATGATCAATGAGCAGAGCAATCCTAACTTATATTTGTGGCAGGAAGGGTGGGCTACTAGCAGAGCATCCAACATATCCTACACCCTATTTCATAGTGGACATTGCTGGAGGCAGGCTGGCAGCTATATATTTTCCCCCTCCTATTGACTGCTATGGGAGGGAATTAGCTACACTGGATTCAGAACCAGATACAGGAGCCAGCTCATTTAATTCCAAGGTTTTAAAAAATTAAACCAACCAGCAATAAAGGGACTGGGAAGGGGTAAGGTCTTCTTTGCCTTTAAGCAGTTAATGTTCTACACCACACATCACATAAAGGCACTTCAACTGTCCCCAAAAATTAATTATGAAGCCATAAATCCTGGAGTCCATATGGGAACATATAAGATAAAGAAAGGGGAGGGAATGAGAAAATTAGAAGGGAGATGGAAAGCAAAAGAAAGATTTCTAATGGTGTGGGTGAGAAATGGGATTTTCAACAATTCAAGCTGCTGTTTCTATCTTGCTTAAGCTTAAAAAAGGAACAAGCAAGGAATGTATAATTATGTACAGCATTTTTCAGCTTCAGTTAAATCATTTAGTTTAGTCAGTTAGCCTACATGTAAATGGCAATTTAACATTCATTTAACAGTTAAGTATTTTGTCCCTGCTAACAGCTGCACAAATGAATTTTTCTAGGTTATTAACTGTTAACTAAATGCATTGAACTTTGTCTATTAACTTTCCTGTCTCTCTCCAGGACTGGCAGAGAATCATCCCGGTGGTGCCTTTGTGTCCATCCTTGACATGCCATTGACAGATACATTCGTACTCAAATACACACACATTCTGCTGGTAGAAGAAGGCCCTCCCTTATTTCCAATTACCTTACTTCATTTTGTGGGAACACAAAGACCACGGCATGTAAAGATGGTTACTACCATCTTTGAGGTTTGGATAGGTATATTTGAGAAAGGGCAGTCTTTGTAATGATGCATTCCAAGCTGTTACAAGCTTTCATACTGGGAGAGCTAGGCTCTTGGCCAAAATAAAAAGGAGAGAGCTAGATGACGACAGATAAAAGAATCGGAGATATATCAGGAGAAAGATGATCTAACATTTTTCAGGAGCTTCTTTATAGCATGTTGTTTTATATTCCCATGTGCATCCTAGGCCTAATTTATTAATGGAATGTGCTAACATCAAGTTATTTATAATTTAGACTATAAATGCCTTTCATGAACTGGAGCAAACGAGCAACACTTTGACACTAATCCCAAAGCTAGTGTGAAATGTACCTTTAAAACTGCTCTTGTGTTGTTGTTTTTTCTCAGAATTATGCACTGTGAGCATATGGTTCTATTTCTGTTTTCTTTTTTAAAATTACAAAACACCAGAAAAAGAGAGAGAGAGAGAGTAACCTTAAAAGGATATTTTACCTCAGCACAGGAGTAAATAAACAGTTAGTTGTTTTCTTCCAATTTGTTAAAACTGTGGAAAGGATAGACACAGAATTTATTTTGTATTCTTCATTAAATATTACATGGAAATAAAGATTAAAGGTTGAAGGCAGGAAATGTAGCAGTTTGATGATGTCTGAGGGCTGCTGTAATGCAGAAGAAGCAAAAGTCTTGTTGTCCCAAAAGCCAAAGGGTGGTAATCTCAGCTAAATAATATGAGATGATTCCCAAAGGTAAGAGCTATTTGAAGGTGGAACAGACTATCCAGGAAGGTGGTCATCTTTCATTCACAAAAGCTAGTTAAACATTCATCTTTCCGGGCTGCTGTAGTTGTACCTGCCTTACATAACTTACATCTACTCAGGGGGGGTTAATTTTTATAGTAACTACTTTTCCACCCAGCACAGAGTAATATTTAAAGTGCTGGACCTGGAACAGAGAGGGAGATGTTCAAATGCCTGTTTGGTTGTGAAATTTTGTGTGACTTTGGGCCATTACTTTGTTGTGGTGGTGTGCTTTCACTTTGTTTCTGACTTATGGCAACCCTAAGGGTTGAAAAATTATGGGGTTTTCTTGGCAAGATTTGTTTAGAGGAGGTTTGTTTCCTCTTAGGCTGAAGGAGTGTGACTTTCCTATAGCAATAGTGGTTTTCCATAGCCAAGCAGTAATTCAAACTCTGGTTTCCAGAGTTGTAGTACAATGCTCAAACCACTACACAACTCTGGCTCTTTGGGCCATTACTGCCTCTCAGAACAGCTATCTTACAGGGTTGTTGGGGAAAATAATAGGAAGATAGTAAACCAGTAAGTGCCCATGTACTTTCCTGGTGTGTTTAGTAGTGGTAGTGGTGGTGGTGGTGGTGGTAGTAACAAATCAACAACATTTTATCATCCACAGGCATTTCTAGTGCTGCTGTATTCTCATTAGATCACTATAGAGTTTTTTTAATCAGTTTTTTTTCCTGATAACAATAATGTGTGGATCCATAAAAATATCACAAGACTTATTCAAGAGGAGGTGTCATTTAATTCTCAGGGGAAAGGAAAGTAAGGACAAACTTACAAACCATACCTCCTTTTTTTACACTTTGCCTCACCTTGTACCTACTTCTCTTACTTCTTGCTTCTGTCCACTGTACTTCTCATGTGCCTCTCTGTGAGCCTTTTGACCAGAGCAAATATTTTTATCATTAAAATAAAACCAAGAAAAAGAAAGATTGGAATCTAAAATAAGCAAAATGAGTCACTGAGCAATGCAAATCTGGGCAAGTCCTATTGACATAAATGGAGATTACATAATGCAGTGGACTTCACCCACATTCTCTTAACTGCTACATATGTAAATTCTCATCAGAATATTCAGGACATTTTGTTATTTCATACCTTATTCATCTTTCAGTATATATGCCAGGGTTTCTTTCAAAGATATTCTGTTATTTTTCATAAGCATTAATTCTTTTACTTTCCTTACATTTGCACATTTCTCAAAAGCAACTACAAGCAAGTTAAGGATGCATTTGATCTTTTGACTCTCCAGTTCTAGAATAGCTTTCAAGAGGATCTTCTTAATTGGTTTAATGCTTTTTTAACTGGGAAGGAATCTCAAGACAATGCATTTAGAGTTCCAGAACCAAATTATATTGTTAATCCCAACTAGAGCAATCTCACTGAATCAGTGAAACTTACATAAGTGTTCATTCAGTAGATCTAACTGAACAAGGAAACTAACAAAAAGATTTAGGGGTTACAATTCTTTTCTTCCATATATTTTAGAGCAGGGGTAGGCAACCTTTTTGAGCCGGGAGCCGGGTTGCTGTCCCTCAGACAATTGGGGGGCCGAAGCACCAAAAATAAATAAATAAATAAATAAATTTTAAATTAAAATTTAAAAAATATGCATGCACATTCAGCCCCAGAAAAGCCATGGCAAAACCCCATGGAGATTTTGCCAAGAAAACCCGAAGAACAAGTAATAACAACAATAATCAGTATCATCATGGCGGGCGGTGGGGGGGGGCGGCGGCGGTGGCAGCAGGACCGGCCTGGGGCCAGTCCAAAGGCCTCAGGGGGCCGCATCCGGCCCCCGGGCCTTAGGTTGCCTACCCCTGTTTTAGAGATTCCTGGTTGTATGTATGTGTACATGCTTTCAAGTCACCTGTCAAGTTATGGCAACCCCATGAATTTCATAGGGTTTTCATAGGTAAGGTTTTTGCCAGTTCCTTCCTCTGAAATATACCCTACACCACTTGGAATTCATTGGTGCTCCCACCTAAATACAGTGGGCCCTTGGTATCCACTGGAGTTTGGGTCCAGGACCACCCATGGACACCAAAATCTGTGGGTGCTCAAGTCCCATTATATACAATGGCTTAGCAAAATGGTGTGCCTTATATAAAATGGCAAAATCAAGGTTTGCTTTTTGGATTTTATATATATATATATATATATATATAGCCATGGATGGGGGTTGAATCCATGGATAAGAAGAGCAAACTATATCTGACCTTGCTTAACCTTCCAGTATCAGGAGGGATCTGGTGCTAAGAACTTAAGTAAAACCAGAAAGTATTTCAAATTTTAAAAGATTGTTGTTTTCATTTGTTCACAGCCAGAGATTTTGTGATCCAAGACTCATAGTTAAAGATACTTGGGGTTTGATTTATTTATTAAGCATAATTGTGTTTGCTCAAAATACAGCTTTCATATTTGTTTGTATCTGACAATGAAAGAGGGGTAGGTTTTTTTCATAGCATTTTCTAAGCTCTGCTATTTTCCCAAAGTGCAAGTCCAAACTGATATGATTAAATGATAGACAACAAAACAAACAAGCCAAGAGATATATGTAGAAAATAAACAAGTTTCTTAATAAAGATGTATTGAAGTCTTTTTTATAATAAGTAAATTTAATCATTAAAGCTATTTTCCACTTCTTCCCCAAAACATTTGTTGTTATTGGACTATTTTTGTCCTGCCAGAACTGGGTGATACATATTTTAGCCATCATGAGCAAAGAATTAATCATATAGATGTCAGTATTATGCAAATTGACAGCTATAGTCAATTTGCATAATAGTCTTTGGATTATTTATTTATTTATTTATTTTGGTGAACTAGATGATATGTCATTGATTACTGATAATGGATGGGTTTTAGTGGCTCTCTGGGAACTACCTTAGGTCCTACTTCAGAAGAAATGCTGCATACACATGAAATAAATATATAAACAAATATAAATAAATAATACTGCATTCCATAATTTTTTACATTTTTCCATATTCCAAACCTATTAGGTGCTTATTTTGAACACTGAAAAAGGGATACAGTACAGAAGTCAATATGAAAAATAATGTGAAATTTATGTGTCCTTTGTTTCAGTTTCATTGAAATTTTTGCTATAATATATTTAAATATATCTCCACAGCTTTGAATATTAGAAATCTCATCTATTTAAAAAAAATAATGACATTGTTTCTAGAAGTGTTCACAGATCTAATAAAAGTATGTTATATTTAAAAAAAAACTAACATCAACTGCCATCATGTCACTTTTAGAAATACTGTTAATAGTCCTTTTAAACATACAAACCTGTTAAGGCCATGATAGTGTTATATGTTACAGGCATTTTTATTTTTAATGTAATGTATTGCAGTGTATTACTTCCAAGTTCTGGTTACTAGCTTATGGAAACACCCCTGAATGTGAAGTCAAACACACATACACCCACTAATCCAAAGGAAAACAAGATTATCTTGTTTAAAATTATGAGTTGCTATGTTTCGCATGGTAGAAGAATGATGGCATTGACAATTGCTTACTCTCACAAGTACTTGCGCTTTTAGTTTGCTTTTCACATGTCTCCCCAAGGGCGCTCAAAATACCTTTGCAAATAATATTCTAAATCTTTCTCCATCAGTTGCCTGCTACTGATCCACTCAAAACTAGAGCTGTCAGGAGGGGGTTCTCATTTTGCTCACTAAGAGCCATCCACAAAAACTATTTTAACTATATTGACTGTCAACTTTCCTGTCATTGCATGACAGTTGTGTGGGGGCTTCCACACCTGTCCTATTTCACTAACCTCCCAGATGTCCATGTAAAAAGGTATGGAAGAGTTGGAAATATCTATTTTCATGTCCTCTTCCCTTTCTCCAAAGTAAATTGACTGTCTTCAGAACTGTGCAGAATAGATGCCATGTGTAAGAAATAAACTAGCATACCTTATGCTTCTATCTTATAATAGATTTGAGATGTGCCTCTTTCAATGAGATAATGACTTCACCGCTTGCTGAGACTTACCACACTTACTCCAGGGATAAACATCAGCAATTGTTCACTGATGCTTGGCATGAGACCCAACACCACAAATTTATATCTAGTTAAAAGAAATGCCAGCCAAATGTCATATTCAAACTTTGTGATATGTAAGTATGTGTTTCTCAATGTACCTCAAGAGATAAGAAAACATCATGACCATAAAGGAAAAGAATTACAAAAGGGACTCAGTTTCATGGTCGAGCATAAATACATTTAATTCAGAATATCTTTATGGTTACTATAAACCTACTAGGGATAAGGGCATATCAAGTATATATATTTGAGTGCATCCATATGAGAACTCCCAACATAACCAGTTAATGCTTTAACCACCAGTTCACAAAGATGGATTTGGCATCCTTTAAATCAATGAGACTTTACATTTTTGAAGAAGTGAGGAAATTACAGCATTTTCAGTTTGGGTATTTAAATACTTTTTTTCTTTTCAACTATTATGCTGGGTTTATTACTGTTAAGAGTCCTAACTATTCTTTCCGAATAAAGACACACTTTCATACAGAAGAACTTACAGGAATACAGTGAACTTGTGCTATAAAATTCATCAATAAATGAGGTTAGAAAAAGAAATCTTGTAATTTATGGAGGGTTGCTGACAAAGAAAAACATTTATCAGCCATAAGGCATACCTACACTACCATGATAGCAGTTTAATGCCACTTTAATGATCACCACTACTGCTTAACGAATGCTGGGATTTGTTGTTTAGACTCACACTTAGAAATCTCTGCTAGGAACTCTGATGCACTCCTTAATTAGAGTTGACAGATTTAATCCCCAGTCCCTCTTCCTAAGGAGAGCCAGTATGGTGAAGTGGTTTGAATGTTGGACTATGACTCTGGAGACCAGGGCTCATTCCCCACTCAGCCATGAAAATCTACTGGGTGACATTGGGTATGCCACACACTCTCAGCCCCAGAAAACCACATGATAGGTTCATTGTAAGGCTGCCATAAGTCAGAAATAACTTGAAGGCACACAACTCAACTCTTTTCTTCAAGTACTTTGGGGAATATAGTATAGGGGCTAGATATGAGTTTTTAGCATAACGTTCTAAATATATCACTAAACTACAAATCTCAGAATTCCTCAGAATGGAGCTCTGACAATGAAAGCAGCCTCAAATTAATATCACAATATAGTGATCATCTCATTGGTACCCATGTTCTCCAGCATGATGAAAAACTCTCTTCAAAAATGACACCCTTGATTCATAATTTCACATGATGCAGTTTGAACACTGCAGTGTATGTATATGTATGTACACAGAAATTTGTATACGTGTGTTTCCTCTGTAGTTCCTCTACCGAACTCCATCAGTCCAAGGAGAACAGAATGAGTAGTGACAAGACAATATAGCACCATCTTTACCGAATTTCTCTCACATCCAGTTCCCTCTATATAGTCTACTAGGCAGGCTGGCTGGAGGATTCTGTAGTTCAAAGGAATAATTTTTCCTAGCTGTGGTTATTAATAATTTTTCATCAAGCTCCATGTAAAGAGAGCGTGAAGCAAGCAAGTTACTATTAACAGGATCAGTCCAGAATGTATTTACCTCCCTCTGTGTGAGCTCAGAAGCCATGTTATTCATTCTCAGCTCTTTAGCAGTTCAGAACACTTGTTATTCAATTTGCTTGTTCATTTTTTCCTGGGGATAACAGGTAGCTGAGGTGTTAATTATCCTGTTTGTTCATCTCTGCTCAGGCTTTTCAAAAGGCCATTCTAGGACCCTGACAGCCTGACCCGTAGCTTACTTGGAAGACAAAATCACATCCTCATGTCACATAGTGCTAAAGCTAGCCAGAACTTGTTCCTAGACAGAGGAGTAAAGCAATTTACAGCTTGCTCATGTTGAACATGGTTTATAATAAGGAGTGAAAAATGCCATTGCTCTGTGACTTCACTTCCAACAATGCAATCAATATTTCTAGCTGAAAAGGACCAAGAGGTTAATAAGCAATTTTAAAAAGACAAGAGCTAAATGGAATTCAGATATCATGTGGAGATATTTTGTGATGAGAGGATATGCACATATTTATAGGTGTTAGCTTATAGAATTATTTTCCAACTTGCAACAAAGCTAGAGGCAGTATTTCTCATCCTGCAAATGATGGTTGACCAGGTCTAAGCTCTTTTCAGAGTCACTCATAAAGAGCCTGGAAAGATATTAACATTGGGGAATTGATCTGTAATTGTTTTCACATTTACAGAGGCACCTAGATTTAATTGTGAGAATTGCATTAAATAAAATAAAATTATAGAAAAAGCATCTGAAAACTGTGTGTGTGTGTGTGTGTGTATTCCTTTTCCAAACTCTGTCATTATCCTATTTAAAGCAGATACATATTTACTGGACAAATGTCAAAATATTTGTTCAGATGTGCTTCCTCTCTCCAAGGTCATGAACTTTCTAAATATTGTGTATCTGAGAGTTCAGGGGCTTGTTCAGTAGTCTAAGTAAGGAATTTTCCCATAAAAGGAGTAAAACTTACTTCAACTATAACTGGCAATTCAGGTTTACAGTCCAATCCTAAATGGAGATTCTGAGACATATAGTCCAAACAAATCACTTAAGAACTGAAAGAGAGCCTTCAAGGCATATGTATTCCCCCCCCCCGCCCCCGATACCTGTAGCATATCTCTACCCTAACACAACAGAGACTACTGCTTGACCCCAGCTCTTCTCTTTCTAATTTGTTGGGAAAGGGAAGGGAAAGAAGAACACATTGGTCCCTCCACATTCGCGAGGATTAGGGGCACAGGACCCCCATGAAAGTGGAAAACCACAAATAACAAAAACACTATGTTTTTACTTGAGGGAACACCTCTCTAGGAATCTCTAGGTCCTCCATGTTTTGAGCTTACAAAAACACTAAAGTTTGCTGGAATAAGTTCAGAACGCAACATGATAACAGAACAAACCTTACAGTTTCAGCTTAAGAGCCAGTTAGTTTAGCACAGTTTTATTCATGTGTTCTGGTTTTATAGTGCAGGGAGGACTCTTGACTGTTCTGTATACTATCCATAAAATTATGAATCCATATGGATTCATAATTTTATGGATAGTATACAGAAAAGTCAAGAGTCCTCCCTGCGCTATAATACCAGAATACATGAATATTCTGCAAACAGAGGGTCAATCAAGCCTCAGATAGGAGGGAATTCCACAACTTGAGAGCAATCAGCAAGAATGCTCTTTCTCACATTAAAGGTACCTGTGATGATGACAGAACAAAGAAAAAGTCCTCCCCAAGGATCTTAATAGCTGGGCAGACTCATTGAGGTAGATACTTGTTACTTTCCCTTTTACCTACTATAAAAATATGAATACTACAAAAATGACCAATGGTGCAACTGCACACTTTCTCTTGTCCACTTCACTGTCACCTCAACAACTTCAAAAGAGCATAAGGCAGCAGCATGAGACCCAGAACAAGCCAGTGATGAAAGCATGTGATATTCCTCTCCCACCAATTAGTAATCCCACAGGCCTATAACTATAAAAAAAGCTTTGAATTTCCAATAATTCTACTGAAGGAGTGACGTTATCTTTCATTCTAATGGAAGTGTACTGCAGTTATTTCTTCACCCCTGGTATAGAAATTCATTAAAATTATTTTATTTTATAAATTATTTAATTATTTTAAATTTGTCATTAATTGCTATCAGTTTATGTGGATGGGAGACATTTTATGGGACTTATGAGCCAGCTAGGAATGAGAGTGCCAGCTGAAAGACTGGGCAATAGTGGCAGGACAGCCCAGAACCATCTAGCTGGCTACAAGGCATCACTTAGTGTGAGTAGGGGTCTGCCTTACTAGCCGGCTAATAAGTCCCATTGATTGAATATTATTTCTACTGACAGATAGCATTCTTTTAAAGTGTGTTTTAGAGCATTTTGTCTTTGCTTTAAAAAAATAGAAATGGGGATAGCGATACGAGTTGTACAGGGCAGAAGGAAATGTGGTGATAGCAGGGTCATGTGCTCTCATGGAGAAAGGAGAGGAACATGTTTAACAGCTATCTCACCTTCCAGTCACCCTGCCAGCCCAGAGAACTTGGGGAGTGAGCCAGGCCACGCACAAAACCTCACCTTGCTCTTGCCAGATCAGTTAAAAATAAATTACGTATCATCTCCAATCTCCTCAAGGAGGAAGGGGTTGACCTGGCATGTTTTACAGAGACCTGGCTGAGAGCTGAGAGTTGTCCAGCATGGTCACAGGCTGTCTCAGCTGGGTACTGTGTTAGTGAGCAGGTGAGGGTGAAGTAATGGATGACCCTGTTGATAAATGGAACCAAAATATAACCAGGGCTATTGACATGGTTTCACCCCAAATGTAATCTCCAACTCATTTGTAAACAAACTCCTTGGAATATAGAGACTCTCAGGTATCTGAAATTGGAAGGATGACAACTAGATTACAGATGGCAGAAAATTTGATTTCTATGTGACAAGACACATTATAGAGCACATCTTTGCTCCTATAAAATGGCAATAAATGCAGCAAAGAAAGCTTTCTTTTCTGCATGTATTTCATCTGTGAATTCACAGCCAGATGAGCTGTTCAATAAAAATAATAATGGTGAGAGGTCTAATGATAATAATAATGGTGAGAGGTCTAACTCAGGCATCTTCCCCTGTGAACCAAACCTTAGAATCTTCAGTAGTTTGCTGTGACCATTTTGCAGATAAAATCTCTTGCTGAGTTAAATACCATCGGAGTGGAAGTCAATAAGGGGGCGTCCACTGACTTTGCAAGTGGGATTACACTGGATCAGTTTCAATTGATGAGTACTGTTGATGTGGACAAGCTGCTGGGGCAAATAAGGAAGACAACTTACTTTCTTGATCCTTGTCCCTCTTGGCTGGTCATCCAGGGAGGAGATGCAATTAGGCTTCAAATACAAAATATCATCAATGCATCTCTCAGGGAGGGGAATTTTCCATCCTATTTAAAAGAGCTAGTAGTTAGACCCATGCTGAAAAAGCCCTCCATGGATCCTCTGGACCTTAATAATTACAGACTAGTATCAAATCTTTCTTTTTTGGCAAGGTGATTGAGAAAGCAGCTGCCTTCCAACTCCAGATACTCTTGGATGACACACACTTTGTCAACCCATTTCAAGCCAGCTTCAGAGCAGGATATGGAGCTGAGACTTTGCTTGAGTATTGACAGGGGGAGTGTGTCCCTACTGGTGCTCTTGGACCTCTTAGTGTCGTTCAATACCATCTGCCATGGTATCCTTCTCAAACGGCTGAGGCGGTTGGGAATTGGAGGCACCCACCTCTCAGGCAGGTTCCAGATGTTGGTGCTTGGGAATAGATGCTCCTCAAAAAAGGAGCTGTTACCACAAGGTGCCATTCTATCCTCAATGCTATTCAACATCTACATGAAACTGCTGGGAGAGATCATCTGCAAGCATGAAGCAGGATGTTATCAGTACACTGATAACACCCAAATATACTTCTCCATGTCTTCAAAACAGCTTCAGCTAAGGATAGTGTGTCTCTTTTGAATGAATGCTTGGAAGAGGTAATGTATTGGATGAAGAAAAACTGAATCTAGACAAAACAGATGTGTCCTCATCTGGGGCTAGAGGTGCATCAACCAGTTCTGGATGAGGTTACACTACCCTTGAAAGACTGTTTTTGTATTTGGTAGTGCTCCTGGATCTGTCATTCCAAATGTCAGCTCAGACAAATGCAACAGTCAGGAGTACCTGTTATCAGCTTCAGCTGATACTACACCACTTCCTAGAACTGGAAAACCTAAAATGCACTGATAACTTCAAGACTGGACTTCTGCAATCTGCTATACATTGGGCTACCTTTGTATAAAGTCCAGAAACTCCAAGTTGTTCAGAATATGGCAGCTAGATTGATTAGGGGTACATCCAAGAGTGATTACATCACACCGAACTTAAAATCACGCCACTGGCTGCCAATTAGCTTTAAGAAAAGTATAAAGTGTTGGTTATTATCATTAAAGCCCTACATGATTTGGGTTCAGGTTACCTAAGGAATCATCTTCTCCTGTACAATCCACCCTGTACACTCAGGTCTTCTGGGAAATGTTTGTTCCAACTTGCCAGGACTAGACTGGCAACAATTTCCCAGAGGGCTTTTTCATCTACTGCCCCTAGATGGTGGAATGACTGAAGGAGATATGACAGCTGAAAATGCTGATAGCATTTAAAACAACATTAGAGACATATCTCTTCTGGCAGACGTACTCAGTCAATTTTCAATCATGACCTTTTAATTTGTATATTTTAAAGAATGTATTGTATGAGTGTATTTTAATTGTTTTATAGTATTGTATTTTAACTGTTGGTTTTATTTGTTTTTAAATTATGTTTTTATTTTTACATGTTGTACCCTGCCTCAAGCCTTGAGGAGAGGTGGGAAAGAAACAACAACAACAAATAACTATTTGTAACTGTTTACCTCCAAGTTCTCAAACTGGGATTGAGAAAGTGCATGCACATCCCAAAGTTTCTGTCACTACAGGGTGGAATAGATGGGCATGAAGAGACAGCATGAAGGCACCCTGCCCAAGACTCCTTGGGACTATGGCAAGCACATGCTGTGACTCCAACCTGCCAGGAATCCAACCCAAATAGGAGCAGAAAAGATCCACTCCTATTTGGGCCAGGTTTAAGGTGCCCCATTGCAGCTCCAGGGTGGCTTCCAGGTGTGTGGCATCTAAATGCCACCCCCAAGATGTCTTGAAGTTGCCGCTGTCTGATTGAGTGAGCAGCTTCAAGATGTCTTGGGAGCATGTGGCATCTAAACACCACACTCTTAGGCCACCAGGAAGCTGGCTTTTAGAGCCAGTCCATGCCAGCCTTTGGTGTCATGAAATCCATACAAAAGAAACACATCTTGAGCCCCTCTTTGGAAGGTCTAGCAGTGGCTACTTTGCTTCTAAGAGAGGACCCTGCTTCTGATTCATAATTCTATCTTGTCTCCAAGGTAAAATCACCTTCTGAATAAAATACAGTACAAATGTTGCTCATTTTGTAAAAGAATTTCCCCCAAAATGATTAACCTACTGCTCAAATGATATTGGGAGGAATATTGGGAGTATTTCCTAATAATGAATTAGTGTTTTCCCCTTTTGTCCTCTAAAATGATACTTCACAACAACAGCTGTAACAAGCAAACAAACCTTGAGAATAAGTCAAAGGACCAGTTCTACTGTCTGGCAGATTTAATTTGTTTGATGTTCAAAGCCATCTCCTTGGATGTTTTAATTAGCAATTGACTTTCTTCCAGTGTAAACAGCCAATGGAGGAAAGAAAATGTAAAAGTACATCTTGAAAATATCCTCAGTCATTATACCCCCCTTGACTAGTGCCAAATTTTCTCTGACACTTAAAGGCTTAGCAGATGTGGCCTAAGATATATAAGTGAACATATAAAAATAATACTGAACCCCAATATTAAACTGCATTTGTCTTAGGCATTCACACCAGTAAATTTGCTTTTGGTTATGTGTAATGTCCTATGATTTCCTCAACCTCTGTTTAGATTGTATATGCAAGGAAAATAAATCAATGGCATGATTAATATGTTCTAGTTCAAAAAACATCCTACTAACTATTTATGGAACAAAAAATAAGTACCATATTTTCCGATGTATAAGACAACTGGGCGTATAAGACAAACCTCAACTTTTCCACTTAAAAAATAGAGTTTAGGACAGGGGTAGGCAACCTTTTTGAGTCAGGGGCCGGGTTGCTGTCCCTCAGACAACTGGGGGGCCGAAGCACCATAAATAAATAAATAAATAAATATTATTATTTTAATTTAAAAATATGCATGCACTCTCTCTCAGCACCAGAAAAGCCATGGCAAAACTCCTGTGGAGATTTTGCCAAGAAAACCCCAAGAACAAGTAATAACAGCAATAATCAATATCATCATGGCAGGTGGCGAGTGGCGGGCAGCGGTAGCGGTAGCGGCAGGACCGGCCTGGGACCGGTCCAAAGCCCTGGGGGGGCCGCATCCAGTCCCCAGGCCTTAGGTTGCCTACCCCTGGTTTAGGATATACTCATCATATGACTACCCCTCTTTTGAAGAGCAGCAGCCCTGCCACCACCACCACCTCAGTCTCCCCTCCTCCTCCTCTGCCTTCCTTCCTTCCTTCCTTCTCCTTCCTTTCTTCCCTTCCTCAGTGGGCTGCCGGTGCCCTGGTTGTCCAGCCGCAGAGGCACCTCCATAGGGCAGGGCCTGGCAGCCAGGAACACGCCCCATCCTCCTCCTCCTCCTCCTCCTCCTTCTCTAGGAAACGGAGGGGGAGCTAGCCGCCCAGGCCCTGAGAGGAACAGAGGGTGCCAGGGCTGCTTCCTGAAGCATCTGCAGAGGGCTCCCCAATGAGGATCCCTGTTGCCCACTCCTTAGGGTCTCTCCAGGGCTATAACCAGGGTCCCGGCTCCCGCTCTTCCTGCCCGCCAGGACCCTCCAGCCCGCCTCGCCAGAGCCACCTTTGGCCCATGATAATGACAGCCACACTTTCTTCCTCCACTTAGCATATAAGACGACCCCCAACTTTGGAGAAGATTTTCCGAGGTTAAGAAGTCATCTTATACACCACAAAATACTGTATACCTGAAATATATATGTCAGACCTCATTTATAATTAATAACATACTGCCAGATCAGAAATCTTTCAAAGAATCAAATAGTGTGTTAATATATGATTGTGCAACAAAAGTATTACATAGAAAATTAAGAACAATTAACCTCTGGATTTGGCAGTAATTTAGATGCAATACACTGGAGCACCTTGTTCAACATTGTCATGGCCATAGGAATGGGTGGTGAGCCAGCAGTTTGTGGCTATAGTAGAAGATCTATTGGGTTCATTCTCTCATCTACCCTAAATGCTCATTCCTGCTGTTACTCAGCTGCATATGTATACTCAAAATAAGGTTGAGGGGACATAGGGCCCAATAGTTTTCATGGCCCGCAAAAGTTAAAGCTGCTCTGCAAGCTGAATAGTGCACCATAAAAAAGAAGAAAGGTACAAAATGTGTTGGGTAAAACAGTCATTGCTGAAAAATTCATTGCCTGTCTTCTGGAACAAGATGTACATACAGCTAAGTGACATCTTTGCCAATATGAGACTTCACACCCAATTCCTGAGCACAATTATTCTGCAGTTCCTGTACAGAAGCAGGATTACATGTCTTGAGATTTATTGCATCTAACCTGGCAGCAGGCTTCAAGTGGGGGAGATCCCCCAGTTCAGATTCTGTATGTAAGAGAAGAGTAATTCTACCATACATCAAAGGAGTCACAGACAGAATAAAGAAAGTGGTGAGGAAACACAACTTCCAAATGATATACAAACCTACCAACAAAATCCAGTGAATGCTGCACTCAGCGAAGGACAGGGGGAACCATCTCACAGACACAGGAGTTTACCGCTTACCATGCAACTGTGGACAAGTCTACATAGGGACCACCAAACGCAGTGTTCAAACACGATCAAGGAACATGAGAGACACTGCAGACTGGGTCAGCCAGAAAAGAGAGCAGTAGCAGAACACCTTATAAACCATCCTGGGCATAAAATGCCATTTGAAAACATTGAAATTTTGGACCATGCCTACAACCAGGGGTCGGCAACCTTTCCCCTTTAAGGGCCGAGGGACTTCAGCTCCCAGAAACCTCAGCCATGTTGGCCAATAGTCCCATGTTAGCCAATAGCTCCTGGGATTCTGGGAGCTGAAGTCCCTCGGCCCTTAAAGGGGAAAGGTTGCCTACCCCTGACTACAACTATCGGGTCAGAATGCACAGGGATGACATTGAAATCCACAAACGCCTAGACAATTTTAACAGGAAAAAAGAAAGCCTTAAAGTAAACAAAGTCTGGCTGCCTGTCCTGAAAAACAACAAAATCAAAACCCAGTTCTTTCTTTTTGTTCAAGAACTATTGGTTTTTATTTCTGATTGTCTACTGACTTTCTGAAATACATGTACTTTCAACCTAGCCATACAGAATTAAAAATTGTTAATTGAATAGAGGCAGCTGTTACACAATTATATACAATTTGTAAAAGTATTTACAATAAATGGGTAACTGCATATGTTCAATTACAGTTCAAAAATTACATACTGATCTAATCCCAAAAAATCTTTAAAATATTAAACCTGAGAGTAATAGGATCTGTGTGTAGTTACCTACCATTTTTCTATGAAGAAGACCAAATTTAAATATTCCAGCTCCTAATTACCAGTGGAGATTTTAACTATAGTAATTAAACAAGTTATAAAAAGTCATAAATCACAGTTATCAATTTTAAAAAGATCTATAAAATTCAAAATGAAGATGTAATTTATAGTGTGACAAGCTGGTATTTATATTAAGAATTTTTAATATACTGCTAACAAGTAATTAAGTGAAATGTGAGATTAATATGTGCAAAATTATAATAAATGAAAAGTAAAATGAATTATAGTAAATTATTCATTTAGGCAACTCATAATCTGAGAAGAAGTAATTTTATCCTTATGAAACCAGGGCTTAAAGATAATAAATCCAAAGAGATGAATGTGCTACAGTTGGCATGCCTATACTAATTGCTAGTTTACATATTAACTGACTTTCTGGTTGTTGTTTTTCCACACTCACTTTCTCCCTCCATTACTCTGAGCTGGATTTTTTTTTCTCTCTTTCTTCCATAAGATATTTTGTTTGATTATCCACAAGTAAATTGTAAATAAATCCACTTTTATATGTCTTTACAAAGAAAACTGGGCTTATTTCTTTCTCTGCTATGCCATATGTGCATATGGGACTGGTTATTGCTCAGCTTCTCTAATCACCATTTTGATTAATCTGTTTGAGAATCCACTACTACCCCTCACATTTCTCAACAAAATGGCTTTCATTGACCAGCAGAATGAAGTATCTAATGCATGCATATTTGTATATATTTCATTGATGAAATAGGAGGCAGTCCATGATAGCCAGCATGATAGAGTGGTTTGAGCATTGGACTACAACTCTGGAGATCAGGATTTTCTTCCTTGCTGTGCAATAGAAACCTATTGGGTGACCTTGGGTGAGTCACACACTCTCAGCACCAGAAAACCCTATAATGGGTTTGCCTTAGGATCATCATACATCAGAAATGACTTGAAGACACACAACAACCACCACCATGAAAATTATGCCAGATAATATTTGTTTGACTAAAATCCTGTTTACTGTTGGTAGAGTTTTTGTGAACTGCAGTCCAGTTCATGAGATGCATCAAATGAAATTACTTTTTAATGTGAAAATCTCTCAGGCTCAGTTTTATTGCTTTCCTGTGGATCCCAACCAGAGGGGATCCCCCGGTGCGGGGGGTGGAACCTCTGAGGGGCAGGACTTCCGGGCAGGACATCCAGTGGGACTTCTGGGGCTGGGAAACAGCCACATTGGCTGGCAGAAGTGCCTCATGGACCAGGAAAGTGGCTGTGCAAGCTGCAGAAACGGCTGCCCACTGCCCACCCAGGCTGGAGATCCCTCTGAGGCCCAGAGCAGAAACTGTGTGGGCACAAGGAGCACCAGCAGGGGGGGCGACTGGGTTTCACCCCCTCTTCTAGGGTGTCACCCAGTGTGGCCCATGCACCCCACACACCCCCAGTGATGCCACTGATCCTAACTGCCTTTTCTTCTTATCCTTGTTTCATATCAGATTGTAAGGCTGAGTGTGGTTTATGTTCCTTTCTTTAGCATTGATTAATCCTTGAACTTCAGAGATGTTTAAATTCTCGATCCAAAGTGTGTTTCTTCTCACAATGAGTAACATTTTGGAAATATAATTGTAACTAATTGTTTAAAGTTCACTTTCTAAACTCTGGGTCTAGATTCAGAGATTTTCTACTCACTCTTCCACCCCATTTTATTGTTCTGGAATTCATTCCTGCCATTTTCCTTAGCAAGGAAACTTAGTTCTGTTATAAACTTTTGCACTGTTTTTGGCACAGATGTCCCTTTGATCTCAGTAGGTCTCATTTGTGTACAAGTTCCCAACCTATTATTCTAGAATGTTATAACATAGCAAGTTAATCATCACACAAATTAATCATCGCTGATTCTGTAAGGAGCTTTACAATAGTTATCACAAGCTGAAAAACAGCAAGGGTTTACTTTCAGACTAGCTTTCTGTTCTTTTTCTAATAAAGAAAAGCTGCAAGTGAGAAGAACAAATGTATTCATGAAACAGCACAGTGCTATTTTCTTCTTGTGTCATTTATCCGAGCAAAACCATTGCCTTAGCATCATACAAGTAAAAATTGAAAAACCTTGATACACAGGATGAATTAGAAAGGCATCATAGGAAAGAACCAGTGTGGTTTGAGCATTAGACTATGACTCTGGAGACTAAGGTTTGATTCCCTGCTCTGTCAGGGAAACCCACTGGGTGTCCTTGGCAAGTCACACTCTCTTGGCCTCAGAGGAAGGCAATGGCAAACTCCTTCTGAACACATCTTGCCAAGAAAACCCAAAGATAGTGCCGACTTAGGGTCACTATAAATTGGAAATGACTTGAAGGCACACAACAATTCTACTGAACCTGCAGACTCATTATCCAAATCAGGATCCCCTTTGACAATATCTATCAAGTAATGTCACTACATTAAATTTGTCACAGAAACGTATTGGGCTAGTTGTGTAAGTAGTGAGTTGGATTCTCTGGCTGGCCTCTCTGAGTTCAGCCAGAGTTTTCTTTTTTAAAATACTTTTTTTATTAGATTTTATTAGATTTTATTAGACAAAAATTTTATATATTTACATAAAATATTCCATTTACCACATCACTCAATTTCTCCCCACCTTCCCTCCCCCCTCCCTTTTCTCCCCCTTCCAAAATTAAAATATTTCATTCTTCTATCTTCCAACTCAATCATTCATTACTTCCTTCATTTTTTCCACCTTTGGTGCTTGTCTACATTGTAGATTATTTAAAAAATGAATTTCTAATCCATTTTTAAATAGCTATCTCTTCTCTAATTGACCACTTTCATCTCTTATGATATCTTCATTTCTTTTAAAACGTTATTAATTTTGCCAATGTTTAATCAATATTTGCTATGGAGCTAGAGAGTTTCTAGATATCTTTCAAGGACATGCATGCTCAATCTGCACAGATCAGCAATGGGCCTTTAAAATCTTGACAATGCTTTACTTGAGTCAGCAGTGTATCCAGAACAACCATTTGAACATTGGTAGCAGTGGTTGTTTTATCTGCCATTGCCATATTTTTAACTGAGCAGCTTTGGTGAGCTTCCATGGAGCCCAGGGACTAATTTCATTTCAGAAAACATAATTCAGCAAAGCCAAAATGACATTCAAATGCTGATTTGCTTATATGAAAAAGTAAAATCAAAAGTGAGAAGTATGAATCAGGGAAATCTAGAAATCATAAAACAATAATTGGAACATATAAACATTTCAGTACTTGGTGTGAGAGAACTAAAGTGGGCTGGAATAGAATATTTCCAATCAGATAATTACCAAGGATTTTATTCTGGAAAAAATAAACTAAGAAGAAACATCACAGCAAGGTGTGAAGTAGGAAAATCAGTCAGGGGAATAATGCAAAATCTGACTGAATAATAGCCATAAGAATGCTTGGAAATTTCTGACTGATGTTAAACATAAGGTGAAACTATCACAGGGCTTTCTTGTAAAATTTGTTCACAGAGGTTTTACCTTTGCTTTCCTCTGAGGCTGAGAGACTGTGATTTGGCCAAGGTCACCAGTGGGTTTCCATGGAATTCGATCCTGGTCACAGCCCACAATGGTCAAACTACTACACCATGCTGGCTCTCTAATACATCCAAATACTAACAAAAATTGCCAACAATGGTCACCATACTAGAAGCGTTTAATATGTGTTCCAGTCACAAAGAAAGGGGACAACAGGGATCTCAGCAACCATTGAACCATCACATGCAAGCAGTGATACTCAAGATTTTAAAACAATTACCATAGATCAGGGGTAGGCAACCTGTCCCCTTTAAGGGCCGAGGGACTTCAGCTCCCAAAATCTCAGGAGCTATTGGCCAACATGGGACTATTGGCCAACATGGCTGAGGCTTCTGGGAGCTGAAGTCCCTTAAAGGGGAAAGGTTGCCTACCCCTGCCATAGATGGAAAAAGAAAGTTGTACAAGCTGGATTCATAAAAGAAAGAGGTACTAAAGTTCATGTTGCAAACAAAGATTGACTGATGGAGTATACCAAAGAATTTCAGAGAAAATCATCCTGTACTGTAGATTATACCAAAGCCCTTGGATGCATAGAAAGAAAGAAATGGGGTTAAATAACTGAAAGAAACGGGAGTTCCATTTGAATTGATTGAGTACTTATGAATAAGAAGCACTAATAATATCAAGTTTGTTGTTATTAATGGCCCTCAAGTCAACTTCAACTCATGGCAGCCTTGTGGATAAGAAATCTTGAAGACCCCCTGTACTCAACCTCTCTGTTCAGGTTTTGCAGGCCCAGACCCATGTCCTCCCTGATCAAGTCTAAACATCTAGTACAGGGGTAGGCAACCTGTTCCCTTTAAGGGCC
Organism: Phrynosoma platyrhinos; assembly: GCA_020142125.1. Lineage (NCBI taxonomy): Eukaryota > Metazoa > Chordata > Lepidosauria > Squamata > Phrynosomatidae > Phrynosoma > Phrynosoma platyrhinos. The sequence continues at coordinate 65,273,978 of CM034706.1, read as the reverse complement.
GAGGGCCTTCAGCTCCCAGAAGCCTCAGCCATGTTGGCCAATAGCTCCTGGGATTCTGGGAGCTGAAGTCCCTCGGCCCTTAAAGGGGAAAGGTTGCCTACCCCTGATCTAGTATGTGGTCTTTGGGCCTTTGCAGACTGCCAGAAATAGTGCAAATTGAGTCCACTTTAACTGTCCTGACTCAGTGCTAGGGAATCATGGGAACTGTAGTTTATTTTGGCACCAGAGCTCTTTGATAGAGAAGGCTCAATGTCTCAGAAAAAAATACAATTCCCATGATTCCCAGCACTGAGCCAGGGCAGTTAAAGTGGACTCTATTTGCACTATTTCTACCAGTCTGCAAAGGCCCTTTCTCACCTCCTACTGTCTACCACTTTTCCTAATTACACATTTTTCCTCCTGATGTGGGCAAAATATGATGGCCTCGATTTAGTCATCTTGGCTTCCAGGGAGAGTTCAGGTTTTATCTGTTCTAGAACTCATTTTGGTCTTCTTGGCATGGTATTCTCAGCACTCTTCTCCAGCATCTCATCTCAAATGAGTTGATTCTCTCCTATCAGTTTTTTGTTGTTGTTTTTTACTGTCCAGCTCTTACATCCATACATGGTGATGAGAAATACAGTGGCCTGGACTATTCTCATGTTAGTGTTAAGATCTTGTCCAGTTCTTTCATAGCTGCCCTTCCCAATCCGAGTCTTCTGATTTCTTGACTGCAGTCTCCTTTCTGATCAATATTTGAACCTAGGTATGGGAACTCTGACTATTTCAGGTACTAGCTCATGAAACTGAGGAAGAAACAAGGAGGAAAGTGAGCAGATGGGACTGAGAAGCTGAGGGGAAAGCAGTCCCCAATAGTTGGAGCCTGAAAGAAGGCTGGAATGTCACCCACCATTTTTTAATGAAGCAGAAGGGATAGTAATATAAACAACAAACAGGACAATAATACAAACAGAGGAAAGATGGTGGGAAATACCCTAACCATTTATAAGAGTGTTTGGAAGAACAAAGGAGCAAAAGTCTAAAAAAGACTAAGGAAGGGTAAGAAAACAAACAGTACCTTCCCAAGGAGAAACCAGGGCACAGAGGAGTGGAAATGGAGCGACCCAAGAGGAGGAAAGCAGGAGTGGATTGGAGTGGACTGAGTGCAGTGGAGTAAGAAGGAAAACAAGGACTGGATTAAAGGTAGAGAAAGGCCGAGAAAGGTTGTAGCAAAGGGGAGAACAGTGAGGAGAGAACAGGATGTCCCTGAGCAAAAGTTGACACTGTATGGGAGGAAACTGAAAGAGACATTGGTGAAAAGAAAAAAGAAAGAAGGAATGAACTGAGGTGAGAGCAGAAAGGAGAGAACTAAAGCCATTTGACCAGGGGTAGGCAACCTTTCCCCTTTAAGGGCCAAGGGACTTCAGCTCCCAGAAGCCTCAGCCATCTTGGCCAATAGTCTCATGTTGGCCAATAGCTCCTGGGATTCTGGGAGCTGAAGTCCCTCGGCCCTTAAAGGGGAAAGGTTGCCTACCCCTGCATTTGACAGAAAAACAAGATCACAGGGAGGGAGAAACAGGAACAACATGGATGACCAAGTAAGCCAAAGACTGAGCAAACATAAAGATTGTATAGCACTTGAGTAAAAGTGGGGAAGAAATGGAGAAGTAAGGGGGAGTGAAAGCAGAAACAAGAAAGCACTCAGGAGAAACTCAACTAGTGAAACAAAGTTTGTACTACAGGTAGAAACATACTGAAAAGAAGAAGCAATACAAAATTGGGAATTGAGACACTTGCCAAATAGACAATACAAACATTAGATGAACAAAGACAGAACAGAAAGACCTGGACCAAGAGGAGAAGCAAAGGAAGGATACTACAGAAGACAGAAGACTGAAGGCAGAAGGAGAGAAGAGGAGAACTAAGCAAAATTTTGGAATTTTGCAAATGCAAGACAAGAAAAGGGATTCAAGGGGAAATGGTGACATGGAGAAAAGCAGTGTTGCAATCCCAGTCTCAAACAATAACACAAAGGAGACCTTCAATAGAACTGGTAAGAATTACAGACCCCAATCTTTTGCTCCTGGAAGAAGTAAAAAAAAGTAAGAGCAGATATGAAAGCAGAAATAAGAAGAGAAACAAAGGAACTTAAAGAAGATATTAAAGCAGATTTACAGAAAGAATTACACGACTTTAAAGTAAGCATAGAAAAAATAACAGGAGATGTGAAGGAAATAAAAAACAATTACAGAGTTACAAGGGAGGGCAAAGAAACTTGGGGAAAAATAAACAACATAGAGAAAATACAACAACAGGAAGAGCATTTTAAAGCAAATCTAGAATTATGATTGAAAGGGAAAGCATTGAAGATAAGAGGACTAGAGGAGAAAATGAATGGGGGTTAGAACACAAGAATCATTTCACTTTGGCACACTTTATTGCAGACCTGCACAACATATGGCAGGGGTAAGCAACCTTTCCCCTTTAAGGGCCAAGGGACTTCAGCTCCCAGAAACCTCAGCCATCTTGGCCAATAGTCTCATGTTGGCCAATAGCTCCTGGGATTCTGGGAGCTGAAGTCCCTCGGCCCTTAAAGGGGAAAGGTTGCCTACCCCTGACATATGGCCTGGGGGCAGCATGCAGCCCAGCAAAAGATTTTGGATGTGGAACAATTTCAAGGTTTGTCTGCTGCTCAGCCTACTTCTGAGAAGACATGGATTTCTATGGACAAGCAGGGATCTGAACCCTGGTCCCCTATTGTCATAGTTCAACACTAATCCTGAGGAGAAAGCCAGGCAGCAGAAGAGAAGGATGGGCAAATGCTTGCCATGCAAGGCTCTTCCAACATCCAGCTTCCTCCTGAAGATGAGGCCAGGCAACGGAGGAGGAGAAGGAGGAGGGTGGAAAAATACTTGCCCTACAAGCCTCCTCCAATATTTGGCTTTCTCCTGAGGAGAAGGTTGGATGGAGGATGATGATAGGTGAAGACTTGCAATGCTCTTCTGCTGCTTGGCTTCCTCTTGAGGAAAGGGCCAAGCAGAGGAGGATGTGGATGGAATTATTAATAATAATAATTAATATTAATCAATCAATTAATTAATATTTACTTTAGACCTATCTGCAGCCTGAAGAAGTTAACCTATTTTACTTTTGGCCCCTTCCTACTGCAAAGTTGTGCAGATCTGTTTTATTGGATGGCCAGTGGAACAGCTGGACATGGAAGTGGATAAATCCTAAAGGATAAACTCTTAGGTAGCTAAAAACAGAAACATAGCACGAGACATTGCAATATATTTTGTCAGGGAGTACGTAAGAGATCTAATTCTGGAAACTAATTATAAAAAAACCTCAGTATTGACAATGTGAAGTTGTAGGTTTTCATGCAGCATCCATAGTTTTTTGTGGGTTTTTTGGGCTGTTTGGCCATGTTCTAGAAGAGTTTCTAGATTCTTCTAGAACATGGCCATACAGCCCAAAATACCCACAAAAAACTATCAATATTGACAGTCAAGAGGTTCAAATATTCTAAGACATACCAATGCAGATATTGAAGAAAAGGAAAAATTATGTGGACCTAACACAACACCTTAGACAAAGAAACATAAGATATAAATGGGAGAAAATAGGAGTTTCATTTGTAATAGGGGAAAGGGGATATGTAATCAAAACAACAAAGGCAAGAGACTTCCTGGTTAAACAGAAAGAAAAATATAAAGAACAAGAAAGGGAGAAAACTAGAGAAAAGGAACAGGAAGAAGTAAGGAAAGAAACTAGGATAACAAAAAGAGAAGAGATTCAGAAGAAGAAAGAACAAGAAAGGAAAAAAGGATTGAAGGAGGAGGACAGGCAGACATAGAAGAATCAGAAGATCAGAACAGCGAACTGGAAGGAGAAGAAAGTGTATCACAAGAAGAACAAGCAGAAGGAGAAGAGAGAGATGAGTCATCAAGAAAGACAATTTATAAAGAAGTGAAAAGAAGAAAAGTTAAACAACTAGAACCAGAAGAAGGAATCAAGGAAGATATATAAAAAAGAGAATCTAAAAGTATAAAGGAAGATCCAAGATTTCAAAAATGACATCCAAATTAATATCAAGGAATGTGAATGGTCTTAATATAAACTATAAATGAAGAAAGATTTATTATTTCCTGAGTAAGCAGAAGACAGACATTGTGTGTCTTCAGAAAATGCATATAAAGACTAAAGACATATGTGTACTCAAAAATAAAAAAAATAGATTTATTTGTATTATCCAGTGAACAATATAAAAAAGAGGTGTGGCAATTTATGTCAAAACCAAGGACAATGTAAAAGAAGTGTTTAAATATCCATTTAATATACACCATTATATTGCATTAGAAATAGAAACCCAAGGGAATAAAACATTATTAATCAATATATGTGATCCACAAAACAACAAAGCAAAATTTTATTTAAAAAACTCTACCAAAAGATATCACAATATGATTACAAAAGGATAATAATAGAGGAGACTGGAATGGAGTATATGACCCAGATATGGATAGATCAACAAAAAGAACTGGTAGTAAAAATCAAAATAAACTACCAATTAAAGCATTTGAACTGATTCAAAACCTAGGACTAATTGATTCATGGAGAGTAGCACATGGGAACTGTACTAAAGACTACACCTTCTTTTCAGATAGATTTAATTCATGGTCCAGGATAGATATGATATTTGCATCTAAAATATTAAGTAAAGAGCTGGTGAAAGTAGACATTCTTCCAAGGGCACTACTGAATCATGGTCCAATGGGGCTCATGGAAACTTACATTTTTTCATATGAGGAAATAGTGAAGAGAATTAAACAAGATCTGAAATTATATTATATTATGAACAAAACACAAAAACAGAAACACCTATGCATATCACCTGGGATGCAGGGAAAGCAGTGGCAGAGGCTTACTAATCCAACAAGAAGTAAGAAGAATAAAGCAAGCAAACAAGCAAACAGAAAGAGAAAGAGCTAATGGATATACTATGAGAGAAAGAGCAAGAATTTTAAAAATCCCAAAAATAAGAAAATCATTCAAGAAATACAAAAGATTAAAAACCAATTGAACCAAAAGGTGATAAAAAATAGCAAACAAAATTAAATATATAAGACAATATCACTTCGAAAAGGTAGGAAAATGGCTGGCTCGCAAGTTGAAAAAAGAAAAAGAAAACAAGCACATAGTTACAATCAGAAACAAAGGGAAGGAATATACACAGCAAAAGAAAATAAAACAAACAATATTGGAATTCTATGAAAAATTATACACCAAAGATGGAAGAACAAAAAGAAAAGAAGATAAAATAAAAAATGTTCTCAAAAGAGAAAGATTCTACATTTTACTGAACAACAGAGAACTTAACATTCCAATTACTATGGATGAAATCTGCAGGGCAATTAATAAACAAAAAGATAAATAAGTGCCTGGCCTGGATGGACTAATGCAAAATTCTATAATTCCTTCAGAGAAGAATTGACCATACCATTATACAGAACATCAAAGAAATAAAAAAAGGAAATATCCTGGAAACCTGGAGAAAGGCCCTTATTACTCTAATACCAAAAGAAGATCAGGACCCAAAAAGAAATGAGCAATTATAGGCCAATCTCACTGTTAAATCTTGATTATAAAATCTACACATCAATCTTGGCTGAAAGATTAAAGAAAGCACTGCAAAGTTGGATACATGAAGATCAATCAGGATTTCTCCCAGACAGACACATCAAAAATAATATCAGAATGGTTATAGATATAATAGAATTTTATGACTATCACAATGAAAATAAATTAGGAATGATATTCCTGGATCTGGAGAAGACCCTCGATAACATTAATTGGGAATTCTTGAAAGCAGTATTAGAAGAGAGAAACATAGGCAAGAGATATATAAAATAGGTCAATAACATCTATAGCAAGCGCCCAAATCATAGTAAATGGAGAAAGTACTAAGGATCGTAATATAGATAAAGGAACATGCCAAGGGTGCCCACTAATCTCCACTTCTTTTTATTATGGTCATGGAAATACTGACAAGGAAAATAAGAAGTGATCATTCAATATGAGGGGTGAAAACCATAAACCATATGTTTAAATTACGTGTTTTCCCGGACAACTTGGTAATCTTCTTTGATAACCCAACAGAAGGGTATAGAGAGAGAATGATAGAAATACTAGAAGAATTTGGAGAATTAGCAGGATTTCAAGTTAATAAAAATAAAAATGAAATGCTGACAAAGAACATCTCTAAAAAAGGAGAACTAAACCAAAAAATACTGAACAAGGTAGAATACCTAGGCATAACAATCACAAAAAGAAATTCAGAGCTTTATGAAAATAATTATACACCTATGTGGAAGAAGATAAAAGAAGACTTAAGCAAATGGAAATCATTAGAACTCTCATTAATGGGAAGAATAGTGACAATTCAGATGAATATCCGGCCAAGGATGCTGTACTTATTGCAAATAATTCCATTTATAATTAACAAAAGATGCTTTAAATTATGGAATAAAGATCTAGCTGACTTTATTTGGCAAGGAAAGAAGCCCTGTATTAAACTGTCTATATTACAAGACAGCAAGGAAAAGGGAGGGCTTGGACTGCCAAATTTGCAGCTGTATTACAATGCATGTGCATTCACCTGGATAAGAGATTGGATAACATTAGAAAATAAGGGAATCTTAGAATTGAGAGTGTAACACCTTATATTTTGGCTGGCATGCCTTCTTGAGCTATGACAAAATAAAGGTAAACAAAGAATTTGATTCACATTATATAAGGAAAGCTTTATACAAAGTGCAGATGAGATATAAAAGATATTTCTATTCTAAAATTCCAACATGGACCTGTATATGAAGCCTTTCACAGGAGAGAAAATTTATTTAAAGGTAAATGGCTAACATATGAAGATATTCTAACCAAAACAAATGAAGGATATAGGATAAAGCTTAGAGAAGAACTTGTTAGGATTTTTAATGGGATATAGAGTCAATGTTAAAATGTTGA
>CM034706.1:65246433-65266876 GCA_020142125.1 Phrynosoma platyrhinos | reverse complement strand
GTTTCAAGGACTGTTTCCAACACATCCATCAACACAATTTCCACAGAACTACATGAAGAAGGAATAGAAATACATTGGTTTCCTTATAGTCAACTAACAGAAAAATTTAAGAAGGTTATGAAAATTTACAGAATAGAAAAGGAGACAAAAGAATTAGAGAAAATAATGCAGACAGGAGAGAAGCATATGATAACTAAAATCTATAAATTATTACTAGACTTTGAACTGAAAGAAGAAACAATCAAAATAAGCATGATAAAATGGATGCAGAATATAGGGAATCTAATACCATTAGCAAGCTGGGGGAAAGCATGGAAAGAAAATCTTAAATTTACAAAATGCATAAAGACAATTATTATAAAGTATTCCTTAGGAGGTATATGACTCAATCTAAACTAGCTAAGATACAGAAGAATGACAACAACACCGGTTGAAAATGTAAAAGAGAACTAGGGACACTATATCACATGTGGTGGCAATGCAGAGTAAAACAAAAATTGGAAGAACACCCACAAAAACCTCATAGAAACAACACACAAGAAGATACCTTTAAGACCTGAACTCTTTCTACTAAACATTACAAATGTTATACAAGGGTCTTTGCAGACTGCTAGAAATAGTGCAAATTGAGTCCACTTTAACTGCCCTGGCTCAGTGCTAGGGAATCATGGGAATTGTATTTTTTTCTGAGACATTGAGCCTTCTCTGTCAGAGAGCTCTGGTGCCACAATAAACTACAGTTCCTATGATTCCCTAGCACTGAGTCAGGACAGTTAAAGTGGACTCAATTTGCACTATTTCTGGCAGTCTGCAAAGGCCCCAAGATAAATTAAACCAAGACAAAATAAGTATAGTATTATACATGATCACAGCAGCGAGAATGATCTACGCAAAGTACTGGAAAGAGAAAACAGTGCCCACAGTGGAAGAATGGATTCTAAAGCTAAGTGATCTGGCTTTAATGGATATATTTACGATGAATATAAATGGGAAAACAAGACAGCAATATGAGAGAAAATGGGGGAAATAAGAAAATTATGGGAGGTATAGAAATAATAAAGGATAATTTTAAAATAAGGAAAAGACAAGGATGAGAAAAGATCAAGAGATGAAACTCTTCCAAATAAGGGGTTATGGGCATAAATTTAATGAAGTGACACAAACTGGTACAAACCTGAAGAAGAAATAACTACTGTATTGTAATATCTGGAAGTCAATTGTGTATGTAGAGTGATTGTAGAAATAAAGGGGGGGGGTAAGGAGAGGGGAAGGAAGTAAGAATGAAGATTGTATGTGAGTGGGTTTTTTTTTTTCTTTTAATCTGTAGTAAAACTTAAAAATCAATTTTAAAAATATGTAACCCTATTCACAGAGTGAGAGAGAGAAAGTTCATGGGACATAGGACCTCTACAGATGGGCCCTTTGGGCCATCCTGGAGGCAGGGATGGGGAGGAGCAGCCATGCGCCAGCCACCTCAACCCCCTCCCCAAAGATATCCTGATGCCATGCACCATTACGCACAGCACAGCGTCAGATGTCCTTCCGGAGCAGCCTTTTGATGCGCTGCACTGGAAGGGGAGCCAAAGAGCCACACGGTGGCTCTTAGAGCAGCCTTTTACTGGCTCTGAAAGATCCTCCACTTTCCTGGCTTGCAAAAGGGAAGATCAAGGCCACCTCAATCCTCCACTTCCCAGGGCGGCCCAGTGCTGCTCGTCTGCATCCCCCCATAGATAAAAAGAGGATTGTACTATTAGAAATTTAATGCTCAATTTAGCTGTGCAACACTTTGATTCCAGCTCACTGGTTTTAAAAATTTACCAAAATTTACAACTGTCTTAATAGCAGAGAAGAAAAGAGAGGCTGAGATCATATATCACAAGGGTTTCTGAGTCACTGAAGTTTAGGGAGCTGAAGAATTATGACTGCAGCACTCTCTCAGTCTGGGGTTCCATTGAGACAGGTAGCTGGGAGAACTTTAAGGGTTCTACTTCAATTTTTCTTCTCAACACACCACACAAAAGAGAGAGTACTACAGTCATCATTTCCCAGTGCCCCAGGAGTTCTCACCGACCATGTCTGCAAAGGTGGTGGGACTATGAGAAATTTCTCTCTCCTGCAGATCTTAATGCAAGCTCTGGCTTATATAAGGAGAAACAGTCTTTCAGTTAGTATTTAGGCACTTTGAACACAGTATACAGTTTGAGTAATTCCTCATCCTCACCCTGAGATCCAGAGAAGAGAAGCCTGTCCCTGTCCCTCAGGGCCAGTCCCTGCAACTTGGCAATCTCAAGTCTTAGCAGCAGTGTTTCATTCCTTTAGAATGGTGGAGGAAGACCTTACAAAAACTGGGAAACCACCAAATAATGGTGGCACAGAGAAGGGGGCATTACCATCTGGGAAACCTAGAGTGCCAAATTAGATCCAGGAAGGTAAGATTCAGTCACACAGCCAAAGGTTTCCCACCATTAATACACATGCAACCTCAGACCCACATAAGCTTCACTGTGTCCAGTGCAACCCCCTACCAGTAAGTGTGTATAGGATTACAGCTCAATTCACAGTAGTTTATTTCTTTCCTGTTTCTGTTACCTTTTTACTGATTTTCATAAGAGTACCAATACTGGAGTTGATGCAAAAACCAGAAAACATGGGAGGGGGATGATAACATAACAGAGAAACCTGCTTCTTGCTATATTTCTATTGACAAGTGAAACTTTTCTATTTTGACAGACTTTTAGGAGCTGATAGCAAGGGCTTTCAATATGTGTGCTGTTTTATTGACTTTCATTGTATGCCTTTTAATGGATTTATTTTAAAGGGTTTTAATTTTATAGATAGCTTTATTTCATGTTACCAGTTACCAGTTGTATATTTTCCCCTTATTACTTTGTAGGTGCTTTTTCTGTGTTTGTTTTAATTTTCGCGAGCTGCCTTGAGTTCCAGTTTTAGAGAAAAGGCAGGATAGAAATGAATAAATAACCATGGTAATAACAAAGCTAGCAACTAGGGTCACAAGCACAGTAATGGAAATAATGTACTTATTTATACAATGTAACATAATGGTGCTATGTATTAATGTCAATAGGTTAAAAAATAGTTGGGATCAGTCTGGAACACCTGTGAAATATATTGTAGAAATCATTAGTTTTTCTTGTTAATGCAGAACTTCATTTTATCTTCTGAAGTGAAGTACTGAGAGAAGCTGAGCTCCACTTACTGCTATTGCACACACATTTACAATACGTACTTACTTCCCAAAGCTTCTGTACTGGACCTTTCAAAAGATTTTTCACATGCCATTCCCATTTGGCACTATGAATCTACAAAGATGCTATCATCAAACCAGTGACTTCTAACAATGATTCCCCACCAAGAAACATTGTTAAATTAGAGGCCAGAGCCCCATCAGAAATTTGGACTACTGTGACAAACAGCCAGCACAAAGCATAAAAGATGAAGGACTGCAAATTCATCTTAACTGACACATCCTCCTCCCTGCCATTTACTGAGAGTTTTACCATGGATTCTCCCCAGCCAAGCTGCCTGCAAAGTCAGGCGAAAATACGCAACCTGAGAAAACTCACCCCTCATAGTTTTTTTTCCAGAAAATCCAAACTTCTGAGTTCAAGAAGTCAGCTACCTCTGTTCCATGGGATCTGTACTGCATTGTGACACCTCAAAGAAGATGAGAATAGGTTGTCTTCTAAATAAAAATAGTCCACAACTCCTATCAGCCTCATCAGCATAGCTAGTGGTGAAAGGATACAAATGTAAATTCTCAGTTGTTTTTGTCCTTGTACATGAGGAGAAGGAACTAGAGAATTATTCTCCACAAACCAGAAGAGGGCAAAGTAATAGAAATAGTGAATAGCTGTTTGCACCTTTTTAAACCAATTGTCCTGTGCTATGCTATGTGTGTATGCTTTGTTTCTCAAGAGGAAAGTTTGAGATAGATTGTAATTTGTGCAAACTGAGACCTTTACAAGAACTCCAAAACACTCCTCACCTCTTTCTTGCCAGCAGGCAAGGAACCTAGCAATATCTAGAGGGCCATGCCTTTTGCACCCCCATATTGCTCAGAATAGCTGTTTTAGAATTGCTCCATCAATTACTGCTCAAGCTATGGAAGGGGAACTGAGGGTGGGGAGGCACAGTAGGGTATATGCCTATATAATATTTTGTCTCTTGGCCATACTACAGTATGTCCAAGATGCTTTAGGTCAAACCTTGGGGAATTTTCTTTTTGTCAAGGATCACTTTCCCACTGGGTAAAAATTGGAAGATGCTTGATAACAGTGGAAAGAGATGAAATTGTCATTGAAACACAAACCTCAAATGAGCTTTATCACCCTTTTTGGTAGTTTCTTTTCTCCCTTCCTCCACCCATCCCCCCTCACCCTTTCTGTCCCCTTCCTCTCTCTCCCTCTTCTGCCCTGTCCAACAGATTGCTATAGGAAGGATAAATCATTCTTGCTAGAGGTCTGATCTGATTGCTTGCAGAAGGCATCTAAAAGTTGGTGATTTTATACTGAAAGGTGTAGGTTTCCCACCTTTGTCTTAGGTCTTTTGATATATGATGTTAGTCATGTTAAAAAAAAAACCTCTCAACAGAAAACTGAGTCAAGTCAACCATAGATCAGAAAAATCAAAATATTAGTTGTGTCAACAAGGCCTGCTCTAGATATTGATTACTCTCGGTGGCTTCAAATTATCACTGATTGCTTTGCAAATGGAGGTGCTGATGACTTGTTCCCATCATTGACTTGAAAGCAACAAAGTCTGCTTAGTACTGTATTTCACATCCAGAAGATAAGTTTCTCCTCTCTGTTGGTTTCAAAACTTTTTAAAATGTGAGTCAAAAGAACAGTATTGTGTTCAAATGGACTTCAATTTTTCTCACATCCAAGCCCTAAATACATTTTACTGGCTGCAAGTTCCCCTGAATACTCTTTGAGACCTCTTAATAAATCTGCAAAAGTACTAGGGTCAGCCACATAAACCCTCTGAAAGACTGAGTCTTAACACAAACTGCATTTTGTCTCATAATATCAACTGAATTTGACAATAGAAATATAACAGTAGTGACCTTACTATACCCAGGAGCTGTATTTTTATTAATCCCAAAAAGCATCAAGGTGTGCCTATCTCAGGAAAGCACAGCTGAAGATAAAGAATAATATAAATAAATTTTATTTTTGTCTCTGTATTAGAAGATCAAATAAAGTCCAGACACAAAATATGCCAAAGGTTACTGTGGTGGCAAAATACTCTCAATTATTGAGGCATAATAACCTGTGTCAAACTGTTTCAATAGTTAAAGGGGAAAATATCCCAAGTGGGTTTCAGGAGTCCCTTTTCTTCAGGCTGTGGAGAGACACTGTTACAGTACACCAAATTTCTCCAGCCTAGACTTCTCAGATACCTTGGACTGCAGATTCCATCACCCTCCATATGGCCAAATCTGGGAGTCAAAATCCTTAAAATTTGGAGAGCACCATGTTGAGAAAGGCTGGAGTGAACCATAATGATCTAGATGACCCAGTGGTCCACCTTCCTATGATTATACCCCATTCATCTGTCCATCATGCATACATATCCAATATTATGGTTGATACTGAAATCTTTTCTCTATACATTGCTTATGGTTTTTTTAAAGTAACTTTTCCTTCAGCCACGCTCCAATGGAAGTGAAAAGTGTCCAGGAAGTAAATGGAGGCTCTAAGGAAAGTTCTGGATTCATGAACTATGTTTGCTCTTTAACAGATCAGATGCACATTGCAAAATATGTATTCACATTCATTACATTTAGTTTGGCCCTCATGGTGCGGGAAAGGTTCATGTGTGTTGTTATTTTCCTAGCAGGAAGAAAAACTATCAAGATATTAATCCAGGACATGGGTTTTTTTTAAAGAAAAAATCCACTGATGGAGCATCCTCTCACTACTCATATTAGTAGACTTGTGGACCCAAAAGCTATCTTCTTTTCCCCAAAAATATAGACAGTAATTCAGGCCACCAAATGAAGAAGAAGACATTAGTGGGTGTACAGAGTCTGATGAATTACTGTAGTTGTTTTCCAAGGTGGTGATAGTACCCAGAAATATCCAGTAGCCCTGGGCAACACCCCCCCATGCAAATGTGCTAATTTTGTAATGCAGCACAGAACATCACTTCCGAGCCCTTTAAATGCAAGTTGTACAGCAAATAATTCCTACTTCCATCCTGCAAGAAACCCAGTGGTTTACTTTTTGTAGGATCATGCTTGATACTGTAGAATTTTGTTTCTTCATAATTTAGACTGAGAACATATAGGAAATGTGTGCCATCCCTTCCAGGGATCCCTTCACACTACACAATTAGAGATCTATATTCTATTTTAATTGCTTTGGTAGCATGCTATGGAATCCTGGAGTTTGTAGTTGGTGATGTGCTAGAGCTCTTTGGCTAAGAATTCAAAATACTCCTCTCTGAACTGCAAATCCCAGGACTTTGTAGGGTGTTGGCATGGTAATTCAAGTAGAATCATTGCACCATTGTTGTATTGCAGGGGTAGGCAACCTTTCTCCTTTAAGGGCCGAGGGACTTCAGCCCCCAGAATCCCAGGAGCTATTGGCCAACATGGCTGAGGCCTCCGGCCCTTAAAGGGGAAAGGTTGCTTACCCCTGTTGTATTGTATGAGAGGCCCTATGATATGGAAAAAACACTTTTTCCTTTGATGCTCACTTCGCTTGTGATCCTCAGTGTTTTGGAGAACATGTCTTTTCTAGGTTAGAACATAATTTTCCTACTTATCATTACTCAGCTCTCTGAGGGCCATTTGCTGACATACATTATTGGCAAGGGTGGTCTCCTAAAAGAACACAACAAATGATGTCTGAATGTACTAACATATATATATATATATATCTAAGGCAGGCTCACCCACTAAGTGCTATTTTGGTCTTAGCAGATGTCTCTAGCCTACAGTGCCCATTAATGACAACTTCTAATTTCAGCTCAGTTCTTGTTTGTCAGGCACCAAACAAAGTAAACAAGCATTGCTCAGATTACTGTGATTTAACTACAAGCAAAACCAAATCTCCAATTGTCTGAATACACATGTCATTTCTAAAGAATCAAGTATTATAGAGCAGCCATCAAATTGGCCTGCTTTCTTCTTATGAGTATTTTGTCTATGAACATTCTCACAAAGGGAGAATTTTTCCCATCTGCTGTTCTCACAAAACCCTTTCCATTAGAGACATAGCAGACATTTCAGATTTGAGTGGGAGAAGCAACTACACAGCAAGGTTCAAAGGATTGCTCATGAATATGTTCAAGATTAAACTAGGAACTGTTCAAAGCTGCATATTCTCAAGTATCTATTGCAATAATAAAGTGACTAACCTAGGTAAGCTTACCAGATCAGGACTAATCCATATTTGAGATTTCAGGGACAAGCCCTAAAACCAAGGGATTATTTCTTGTAATGTCACAGGAGATGGTCCCTGCTTATATTGTTGTTGTTAGCTGCCCTTGAGTCAGTTCAGACTCATGGCAACTCTGTGGATGAGACATCTCCAAGAATCCCTATCCCTCACTGCCTTGCCCAGATCCTGCAAGCCCTTGCCCGTAACCCCACTGATCAAGTCTATCCATCTGGTCTGTGGTCTTCCTCTTTTTCTTCTACCCTCTACCTTTCCTAGCATTGTTTTTTCTAGTGACCCATGCCTTCTCATTATATGGCCTAAGTACAATAATCTCAGCTTGATCATTTTAGCTTCCAAGGAGAGCTCTGGTCTGATCTGTTTAACAACCCATTTGTTTGTCTTCTTGACTGTCCATGATATCCTAAGTACTCTTCTCCAGCACCACATCTCAAATGTGTTGATTTTCTTTCTATCTGCTTCCTTCACTGTCCAGATCTCACATCCATACATGTTAATTGGGAATACAATGGCCTGAATGATTCTGACATTAGTGCTCAATCTTTGCTCTTCAGTATCTTTTCCACTTCTTTCATAGCTGCCCTTCCCATTCCTAGGTCCAAAACATAGGGCAGAAATAATCCAGTTTGAGACTTCTTTAACTGCCCTGGCTCAATACTAAGGAATTCTGGGAACTGTAGTCCAAGACATTTAGCCTTGTCTGTCAGAGAAAATTCCCAGAATTCCCTAGCACTGAGCCAGGGCAGTTAAAGTGGTCTCAAACTGGATTATTTCTGCAGTGTGTTTTGGACCCTAGTCGTCTTCTTATTTCTTGACTGCAGTCTCCATACTGGTCAATGTTTGATCCTAATATGGGAATTCTTTGACTATTTCAATTTCCTCATTGTCTAGATTGAATTTGTGTATTTTTTTCTGTGGTCATTATTTTTGTTTTTGTCTTTATGTTCAGCATCAGACCTGCCTTTCATCTTTGACCTTCTTTATTAACTGTTGTGTTTCCTGAATATCTTCTGCTAATATTATAGCAGGGGTAGGCAACCTTTTTGAGCTGGGGGCCGGGTTGCTGTCCCTCAGACAACTGGGGGGGCCAAAGCACCAAAAATGAATAAATAACTAAATAAATAAAAATAAAAATATATTTTTAAAAAAATTAAAAAATTAAAATTAAAATGCATGCACACTCTCTCAGCCCCAGAAAAGCCATGGCAAAACCCCTGTGGAGATTTTGCCAAGAAAACCCCAAGAACAAGTAATAACAACAATAATGAATATCATCATGGTGGGTGGCAGCGGCGGCGGCAGCGGCGGCAGCGGCAGCGGCAGCAGGACCAGCCTGGGGCCGGACCAAAGGCCTCAGCGGGCCGCATCCAGCCCCCGGGCCTTAGGTTGCCTACCCCTGTATTATAGTGTTGTCCTCATATCTTAGGTTGTTAATGTTTCTTCCTCTTGACTCCTCCTTTTCTGATTCTAATTATTCTTTTCTTATGATGATTTCAGCATATACCGGTAAGTTAAACAAGTAGGATGATAGAATGCAGCCCTGTTCTGATGGTGGCCTCTTGTCCTTGATACAGATTCCTCATCAGGACTATCAGATGTAGTGGCACCCCCATTTCTATGGAGTTTATCACCTGGGATGAATCCCATGCAGAAACGAGATTTAATGTGAAAACAACCCGCTTTTGTGGGTTGTTTTTCACATGACATTCGGGATTAACTCAAACAGAAAGTAGAAAAAAACTGCAAATGTGGGTTGTTTTTCAGACTATGTTTGCGTGAAAAAGAAATAATGTGGGGAAAACCTGGACAGAAAGCCAACAAAACCCACTTCTTTTTACTTTCAGGAAATTCTGAAAGTATAAAGGAGTGGTTTTTTGTCAACTTTCCGTTCAGGTTATTTTCATGTTATTTCTCTTTCTGCCAGTGCGTCTGAAAAACAACCCACATTTGCAGGTGTTTAGCAGGTTTTCAAATCCCGTTTCTGCATGGGATTTGCCTCCATGTGCCTCCATGTGATAAACTCCTAAGTGCATTCCATAGCTTGTCATGATCTATGCAATCAAATGCTTTGCTGTAGTCTATGAAACACATGCTGATTCTTTTTTTGAATTCTTTGGTGTGGTCCATTAGACATTGTATGTTTGCAATGCAATCCCTAGTGCCCCTTCTTTTTCTGAATCCTGCTTGCACCTCTGGAATTTCTCTCTCCATGTATGATTGGAGTCTATGTTGCAGAATTTTGAGCATTATTTTGCTTGCATGTGAGATTAGTGCTATTGTCCTATAGTTGCTGCAATCTTTTGTGTTTCCTTTCTAGTGGATTGGTATGTCTATCAATTGTTTCCAGTCTGTTGGCCACCCCTTTGTTTTCTATATTTGTTGGCATATTTCAGTAAACGCTAAAGTTGCATCTGTCTGTGGACATTGTAGCAGTTCAATTAGGATATCATCTGTTCTCTGTGATTTATTTTTTCCCATTTCCTTTATTGCAGAATCCACTTCACTTCTTAAAATTTGGGGCTCATCTTCATATGGCTCTTCATTCTAAATGTCATTAGTTCCCTTATCTCTTTTGTATAACTCTTCTATGTATTGCCTCCAGTGTCTTTTTATTTCTTCTTGTTCCTATATTATGTTCTTTTTTTCTCCACAGAGCATCCCTGCCCTTGGCTTGAACTTGGCTTTAATTTCTCAGATTTTTTTTTATAGAGTTCTCTCTTTCTTCCCTTTTTGTTGTTGTCTTCTATTTCTCTGCATTAGTCATGGTAGTATTTCTCCTTATCCCTGCACATCAGAGGTTGCACAGTTGTGTTCATACTTCTGGGTTTTTTTTCTATCTTCCTTTGTTTTTGATTTTCTTCTTTCTTTTATTGTATGAAGTGTTTCATCTGTCATTCATTGTTTCTTATCTTTCTTTTTGGCCACTGTTAGTGTTTTCTTGCATCCGTCCTTAATTATCTCTTTGACTTCTGTCCACAGTTCTTCAGGTTCCCAGTCGATTGTACTCAGTAGTTCAAATCTGTTTCCTACATTGTCCTTGAAGTCATCTGAAATGTTATTCAGGTCATATTTTAGTATATTGATGGTTTTTGTTTTCTTCTTCAGCTTAATTCTGATTTTTGTTATGAGCAGTTCATGGTCTATGCCACAGTCACTTCCTGGTCTGTTTTGGCCACAAGGATAGAGCTTCTTCATCTTCTACATCCAATTATGTAGCCTATCTGGCTTTTGTGTTTACCATCTGGTGATGTCCAGGTGTATAGTCTCCTATCTGGTTGTATGAAGCAGATATTTGCAATGAATAGATTGTTGGCCTCACAGAATTCTGTCAGACACTCTCCTGCTTTATTTCTTGTTTCTAATCTAATGTTTTTTATTCTTCTTTGCTGTCAACTTTAGCATTCAAGTCTCCAATGATTAGTTTGAAATCTTGTGATGGTATGTTATATTACATGGGTGATATTGCAGAGCACAGTCCTGATGATATCATTAAGCATGAATACCTTAAACATCAACCGCAGTGAATTCAATGCACAGAGTGCATTCCAATACAAAACTCCAAAGTCCTTTGCAGACTGCTAGAAATAGTGCAAATTGAGTCCACTTTAACTACCCTGGCTCAGTGCTAGGGAATCATGGGAATTGTATTTTTTTCTGAGACATTGAGCCTTCTCTGTCAGAGAGCTATGATGCCACAATAAACTACAGTTCCCATGATTCCCTAGCACTGAGTCAGGGCAGTTAAAGTGGACTCAATTTGCACTATTTCTGGAAGTCTACAAAGGCCCCAAGTCTAAGAAATGAGGGAAATACAGATGTATACACTTTTTAAGGCAGTGTTCTTATCCCGATATTCCTCACTCTCAATGAGGACCAGAGAAGACAATCCAGGCCCTGAGAGCTGGAAACACTATTTGAGGTCAAACAGTCACTCTGTTCCCCCCCTTCACACACACACATCTACCGTAAGCCAAAGAATGTGTACCTTTGGTATTAATACCCAGTACACATGATTATTTAACTGTTTTAATGTTAGTCAGTCAACAGGAAACCCTTTTTAGTAAGCCAGAAATACAGACACAGAAAAATCATCCAAAACAGGTGGGTGGGAAGGTGCCTCTCTCTAAAATGTTATGTTTTGTAGATGACATCTGTTTCTCTACAAGATTGGTATCGTTCTGTTAACAGAAGCACAATAGGCTCCTGTTCTGTCCATTTAAACAATAACTCTTTACTACTAATGTTGTACCACTGAGCAGCATATGGTACCAATGTAATCCATGACAAAGTTCAATCATATTCTGGTCTGTCACACAAACCTCTACCCTTCAGAGACTTGCCTGTGACAAGTTGTAATTATCAATGAGGTCAGCTTATGCAAATCATCAAAGTCAGTGGCACAATGCCAGTTTAAACCATCTGCTGGGCTAATCCAACTGCCTTCCATAGTTGGCAGATCTATGATATTTGGAGCGAAGTAGATTGGAGAGATTAAGACATTTTGGTAATATATGTTTAGAAAGCTATTAGGGGTTAAGCCAGAGAAATCTATAAATGTCCATTGACTCCAATGATCAGCAAGACTAGAAAAACTTGCAAGCTTTTCCATCTATATTTAATGTTGTAAAAAAAAAAGAGAGAAGGAAATGCAACGAAGACACATTATCACAGTGTGATAAAAATTGGAAAGTTCTGAAATGTGTGAAAAGCAAGAGAATTTCCTGTGCTAAAACTTCTTCCTGGCAGACCTAGCTCAAGTGTTATTGCTTCAGAAACAAGAGCGATTCAACAGCAGTGGTATCATCAGGGTAGGACTCTAGGGCAGAAACCCATGGGCTGACCCAGCAAAATGAACAGGAGAGCCTCCAAATGCTGTGGGCCTGGCTCACCACACTTTGAAGTAAGACATATTTGCATGTAAAAACTACCTAACTAGCAGAGCTTGTAAAGTTACTTTTAACTTCCCAAATTCTACAATTGCACCATTGAAGGAGACAGATGTGAAGACCTGTAAAGCAGCCTCAGTAACCTTTACAGCTGCATGCTACCTAGTGGTTTATTTTGATCAAAGTGAACAATATGTGGTCCTGAGGCTGCATGTGCCTCTCCCTGCAGCTGTTTATCCACACCTGAACCTCTCCAGACCTCCAATGTTCACACACACACACACACACACAAACACAGCTGAATTACCTCTCCTGGAAGCCTCAATGACCAACAATTTACCTTGTAAATAGGCTGTGAGGCTCCATACACTACAAAGAAAGAGCGGCACCCTTTTTTCAAATTAAACTTTTGATCAAGGTGCATGTTGAAAAGTACAAGAGGAGAAGACTCTCTTTCAAACAATTTACAATCTAATCTTCACCCAGAAAGAATATGAGAAAAGAAAGTAAAAAGAGAAGTAATATGCTGTTATTTTAGTCAATCATACTTGGTTGGGACTGGCCCACACCATTATTATTAGCAGCAGCAGCAGTTTTACTTGTCTTGAACCCTGGTCTTGTCCCAAAACCAGGACTCAAGGCAGTTTACAAATAAAAATAAATGTAATCTAGTTAAAATATACAAAAGATCCACATTAAAACAAAACACTAAAACAATTTAAAACATACAGTTAGAAATGATAAAAAGTAGAATACAGCACCCTTTTAGAGCCCACAATTCTAAAAGTCCTGCCAGAATAAAAGGCTTTGTCTGCCATTAGAAGTAATGCAAACAATGGGGCATTGTTGCCTCCCTAGGAAGGGAGTTCCAGAACCTAGAGATAATCACCAAGAAAGTTGAATCTCACATCCTCACCAGCCATACCTGTGAAGACTTCTCCTGAGGATTTTGGGACCCAGGCATGCTCATAAAGGTGATAACAGTCTTTAAAGCACCCATATAGGGCTTTACAGGTCACAATAAGCACTTCGTATTCTGCCCAGAAACAACCCAGTGGGGTTGTTACAGCAAGAAAATCATATGATCCCTGTAACCAGCCTGTTAACAAACTGGTTTCAATTAAAGTTTCCAAATACTTTTCACAGACCCCATGTCTGCCAAATAAAATGTCTTCCCCCTCCCCACTGCATCCTCTCAGCAGGGAGTCTGGATGACACATGGCCTTAATCCCAGTTCTGGTGTGAACAGCCCAGACAACATCCAGCTCATTCATCATTGAACCCACTCTATAACACTCTTAAAACATTTTTTCAGGCCCCTTGCTTTTGCTCTGGATCTCCTTGGAAGATGCAGAGCCCTCTGTTGTGACACCAGGTGGCTGTTTACAATGTGTCCTGCTGTACCACCTGGCACCACCATCCATCACTCACTTTGAGGTCAGAATGAGGTGCCCTGCCATATGATCAACTGGAAGCCCAAAGGAGAAGAGAGGTGTTGAAAACTAGAACTGTATAGACTACATAATCTCCCCCCTCAGGGCTGGTCCTATAATTTCATGCTTCAAGAAAATGTTGAGGGGTGAGGAGTGGTATGGAGGTGTTAGCGGACAGAGCTATGTGTGCTATATAGCCTAATTTGTAATGTGTAAAATGCTAGCATTTGCCTTATTTTAAAATTGTTTTAAATTTGATGTCATTTAATAACTTTTTAAGGGGTGGGAGGGTTGGGGTTTGGGGTTGATATTATTGTATTGTAATTTTATGTTGGAAGCCACCTGGATTGCAATGCAGAGGGGTGGGGTATAAATAAATTATTATTATTATTATTATTATTATTATTATTATTATTATTATTATTAGTCTATACCCCCAAAGTGAGCCTGCTGCTCTCAGATATGATAGAGGACACTACTATCTGGTTTTCTGTATTAAAATATAGTTCATCTTCTCAGTCAGCTTCTCTACAAGGAATGGTGGTGAGAGGAGTCATCTTGTCCTGTGCTTCAGTGGTTCACCAAACTTTTTCCAACTACCACCCCCCTTTTGTCTTGGGTGACAACCCTAGACCATCCACCCTGGGCATGTATTGATATTAGGTCTAATGTTCTACTGCAAATTCAAAATAACCAATCTCACCTGCTTTGTACCGGGTCACTCTGGGAGCAGCAGCCTGAACAACAACCAAGAAACCTCTCACCCATGCCATCTCTCCAGCAAACGCCAATGTGGGCAAGAGGTCTCTTGGTTGCTGCTCAGCCAGCTGCTTAGTTGCTGCTCCCAAGGTGTTAAGGGAGAAACTTCTCCCTGGTGAGGAAGGACTCTCAGTCCTTCTTCACTGGGGCAAAGAGGGGTGCAACCGGGATGTGTGCCATTCCAAGCCAACGAAGCAATATCCTGTGCCCAAGCCTCACAAGAGTTTCCCACCCACCACTGTCACCACCAGGCAAAGAAGCACAAAGGGAGTGAGCTCATGTGGGCAGGCAAAAAGCAGGAGACACCACCACACTGAATGATCATTGAGGCTGTGTTGTGGTTTTAAGGGACCCTGAAAAGAAGTTTCATGCAACTCTCATCCCCACCATGGCCCTAAGGTCTGCTGGCTCTCCTTGTCTTTCTTTCACACCAATACTTTGACTGAAGCCCCCCTGCCATCCCCTTTCCCCCTCACTGCCCCTGTGCTGCCTCCTTTCCCCCTTACCACCCCCCTGAATCTTTCCACCACCCCCTGGGGGGCATACCATCCACTTTGGGAATCACTGGTGTAGCCCAATGCTCCTAAGGTGGTATGATGAACTTGAATGTTGGATGATATTGTACCAACATCAATCTTAATTCAACTGCCAGTATCATTTACTTCTAAATATGATATGGAAGATACCTTCTTGTGTTTTACTTTGAGTAGCAAACATTCTTTCTATTCCTCTGATCTGATTAATCTCACATACACATTTGTATGTGCACACACATGCACAAACACATACACACACAATTCTTATAAAAATTGCATAGTTATTGTTACTTCCGATTATGCCTATTCAATGGGCAGGTTTTTACAGTTAAATCACTGCTGTTGGTGATGATTTTCTAACCCACTATTTCCTCAAAACAGGGATACAAGGTAGCACATAAAAATTAAAATCAGTACAGACAAAAGCACACACAAAAGATACATAAAAACATACACAAAGTTGTTATTAAAAAGCATTAAACTGTTTATAGAATTCAAATCATTTAAAATGAATCCAGTCAAAGACAAAAGTCAGCAAAACAGCATACCATTAAAGGCCCTTGCAGTCAGTTCCTAAAAGCCTGCTGGAAAAGAAAGTTTATAAGCCAGGGTGGAGATATAATGTCAGATATTTTGGTTTGGTTTCTTGTCAAATATTTTGGTTTGGGCTTTATAAAATCAGAATCAGTAGAATTCATGTGATGCCCATGCTCTCCCCACTTTTTGAGGTTTTTCCTTTAAAACTGACAGAGGTGTGAAGACATAAATAAAGACATAAATATAAAATAGCTTTCTCCAATGCAAAGGTGTTACCATGCCATGTACCTTGTTTCTGTTGGTTTTCCCAGTGTAGAATTGTGTTTCACAAGCACAAGAGTGCAGCAGTCCTATCAAATTAACCTACCCCCCCCCTTTATGCTATACAATTACAGTATTTTGATACTCCCTTAATTGCCATGGCTCCATTTGATGTCTCACCTAACTGCAAATCCAAGAATCCTGTAGGGTGTAGGCACAGTCATTAAAGTGGTATCAAAGTGCTAAAAATGTGTAGTGTGAAAGAAATGCCAGTGAAAATTGGGTTGTGATTGCTCTGCCATAATTCCAGCCTACATGTAGAGTGAGTCTAGGAGATATTTGTAGCATATTGCTCCCTTTTGAGTCCATGCCATTTCATGATATTCCCTGCTGCTTAACACAGATGGTGCAGCATTTAAATATTTCATTGTTTCTGGTTTTGCTTTGATTTACTGTATGTGATACTTGTCTAGTTTTATAAAGAGTTCACGAACAAATGTGTATTGCCTTTATCTGTTTTCAGTATTTTTTTTTCAGCACCGGGATTAGAAAAAGCTCTGCTTTAAAGACTTTTTATGATTTAGACACAGCAATGATGGTCCCTTGGATTCAACAGAATATCAGGAACAGATGTTTGCAATATTGGAAAAGAAGTAACAATAGGGTAACATGACAGGGAATAATGTACACAGGTGTAACCAAATGAAAGCTATTTGCATGCCTATTGATGGAACATCTTCTTCATAATAATTTGAACCTCATATTACCCTTCAGAGTCATGTACCATTAGAAACTCTGTGGGGAGGTTTGTAATTTAGGGTAATTATCTAACTGGAATAGAGAAATATTTCAGTATACAAATAACATGTTTGATGGAAAATGAAATATTGAAAGATATGTAAAAATCAAAACAAATACCAACTTTACCAGATACCTGTTATGTTAAGAGATGAGAAAGAGAAAGAGAAGGAAATCCCTTTTTTGAGATGTTATTTCACTCACCAACATTTGGAGCATTTAGGTCCAGGTAAGGGCTTGTAAGAGTGAGAGTGCAGATGAGTGTTATAGCTTCACCCAATCTGTATCATCAGAGCCTCATTCCCACCACCCTCTGCATCAGAGGTGGACAACTGCTAAGATGGGGAGGACCACATTTGTCCTCCATAGAAATTTGGAGGGCTACACTCATGTACTGTGCACTGCTTTTTTGTTTTTTTATTTCCTTACAATTTTGCCCAAAACTATTTTAAGCCCAGGCAAGGGCTTGTTTAAAACAAGAAGGCAACCAAAACCTTTTTTGAAACAGGAAGGCAAAAAATGTGGCAACATAACCACATCCTTGGAGGTATGAAGACATTTGAGGGTAGCGCTGTTTAGAAAAAAATGAGGTGCCATGGGGCCCTGAAAGCCTCAAAAAATAGACTTGTGCACCTTCCCCACCCTGCTCTAAATGATGGGAATGTGAACTTCTGTCATGGCTATCCTTCTCTGCCTACATAGACTTCCAATACATTTTAGAATGCTAAGGTTCTCAACTGTGCGAGAAATTTGCAACAATAAAGACAACTTTGGAAGTCAGTTGGGACTGGCATAGTGATCCAATAGAGAGGGAAGAGATAGCATACTCTTCCCTATCACTATCCCATTGTATGATGGCATAAAATGAGGAAAGCCCTGAAGCCCTGAACAAGGAGGCAACAACTGTCAAGGCTAGTATCAGGTGAGAGTTTTGTTTCAGTTTTCAAACTGGTAGCCATGTTAGTCTAGTTCAGTATAAAAATAGGAGAAATATGGCAACCTTAGGACTACTAACCAAGGCCCTTTGCAGACAGCCAGAAATAGTGCAAATTTTGTCCACTTTAAGGGTTAGGGTTAGTGCTAGGGAATCATGGGATATTTTTTTCTGAGACATTGAGCCTTCTCTGTCAGAGAGCTCTGGTGCCACAATAAATTACAGTTCCCATGATTCCCTAACCCTAACCCTATCCCTAAAAGTGGACTCAATTTGCACTATTTCTGGCAGTCTGAAAAGGCCCCAATTTACTTCACTTTAGGCTTCTGTGGAGTGTCAGATATTTCAATTAGGTTTTATATCATACATTAACAAATATTAGAAAATTTGAAGTGAAAGAAAGTAAAATTGACAGATCAGTCCATCTGCTAGGAAAGGGTGAGAAAGAATTTCAGTTGCGTTCAGTTCTAATCAGAATCTATCAAACTTCTCAAAATCCAAGTGTGGAGAAAGCAGACCTGCTCAATTTGCTTATCTCCCTAAAGCAAAGCAAAGCAGCTTCATTTATATACCACTTCATACTGCGCTACAGTTGTAAAGCGGTTTACAATTGTAAGCTCATTGCCCCGCAACAGCTGGGTACTCATTTTAGCAACCTCAGAAGGATGCAGGCCTGAGTTAAGCCTGAGCCCTGGCTAGTATTAAACTCTCAACCTTGTGGTTTATGAGTGAGTGAGTGGCTGCAGTACAGTACCTAGGAATGGCTTTGAATTTTAAGTGTTTAAAAAAAACAGTAGTTACCAAAGTTCACAAAATCCAAATGCAGAGATAGTGAAATTGACAGATTTTCCCATCCTTAGTCATGCCAGTCTATTAATCTCACAGATGCCTCATTGTTCTAGTTCTATCGTCTGTTAAAAATTGAGAGGAATTATGGTTACATTCGTCTGACAAAATGAGTTCTTCTGCTGTAAGTAGGTTTGGTTTTTTTCCTCCACTAGAGGAAGGGGATCTTTGGAGCAAACCAAAGTGACAGATGTCTGCATGATCAGGCAGCTATACAGATCACCTACACCACACATGAATGTCACCTCTATGGTAGAACAGAAGGTAGTGCCTACGCTATGCAATGTTAACTCGTCCCATAGGTATCTGTCTGAACTGGGCCTTGGCTTTGCATGACAATGGAGCAGCATGTTAGCAGAGTACTTAGGCAACCTTTCTTAGGCAGCCTTTTTTAATGATATAAATAGGGAGAAACATACTCAATATAATGGTTGTTCTTAAAGCAAAAATATTTTTATAGTCAATGTTATTCAGACAAACAAAAGACTTGTGCAAAAAAGTACCTTAGACTGGTGACAACCTATTTTCTAGCCATTAAAATCACATGACTCTAACCGAGAAATACTGATATATGTAACTATTCCATGAATAAGATGACAGTGTTCTCATTGCCTTGGCAGTGCTGAAGAAGAAAACTCAAGTCCTTTGTCCATAACTGTCATTGTTCTAACATGTCCTCTAACATTTCACAGATTATAAACCAGGACATATGTGGCCAAGCAATATCTGAGTCTGTTCAAGATAAAAGTTATTAATGGGGAATAATGCAAGAGCAAGGAAAGGCTACTCTCCTCCTTGCTGAATTAATTGAGCACAAACTATTTTTGCAATTTGAACTCAATTTGTATTAACTGAGGTAAGCTGAGGACAAAGGGGGCAGGTGGGATTGACGAGGAAAACTGGGACATTTTAAAACCAGGTGAAAAAGTAGGATGACAATGGATTAATTGGCAAATCACAACAGCTGGATGATATCCTAAGCCCTTGTCCATCTGAATTCACAGTACATATGAAATCACAAACCTATATTAAGGCAATTCCTGTTTATAATTATTTGTCTTTCTGCATCCAGCCATTCTAAATTCTCCAAGTGTTGTATAATTGTGTTATGACTTCTTGTTTGTTTAATGGAGATTCCTTAACAAGGCACACTAGTCCTGATTTCAGTTGCCAATTCTGGTTGCATTCTATGAATTTATCTTTAAACTAAAGCATTTGTTCACATTTTATAGTTTCTCCTTCCTTCAAGAGAATCTTCAAGAAAAAATGCTGGAGCATTTCCACTGCTGTTTGGTTAGCTGCCATCAAATGCCAAATAACAGAATGCAAGATAGATTTATGCTCTGTGAGGCAGACACTGCTGGGGTTTTGTACATTTGTGTTTTGATTCCAATGAAACAATGCCCAGAGGGCTGCCATACTAACAAGCTTTATAATGATTGACTTCACCAGCCACTTTGAGACCTTGGCTTCAGTCGAGTAGCTTGGAACCTCAATTAACATGAAATTTATGTCTGAGAAAGAGGGATGCTTGGAGCAGTGATGCATGTGTTTGATTTCCCCCACCCCACCCCACAAATGTTTCACTCATTCTTTTTTAGATATACATTAGCTACATTATCAGGGCTTAGCAATTTCAGAGGGGGAGGTAAAACAATAATTAGGTTAATGTATAGCATGTGTACAGAATTAGAAATAGCTTCTGCCAACAAATTACAAACATATGTGTTCTTGTTTATACTGCATATAATAATGTTTAACTAGGAATCACAATGTTACTAGTTAAAAGCCCATAAAATTTCATGGAGGGATATGCAGAGGGACTTTTTTCTATTATTTCCTTGTTTCCATCTCACTCAATACATTTTGTTGTTAACTGCACTCAAATCGATCTCGACTCATGGCAGCCCTACAGATGAGACATCTCTAAGACCCTTTGTCCTCCACTGCTCTGCTTAATTCCTGAAACCCCATACTCATGACCTTAATAATAATAATAATAATAATAATAATAATAATAATAATA
>CM034706.1:65230280-65241104 GCA_020142125.1 Phrynosoma platyrhinos | reverse complement strand
CTATTAAGATCATTTTGAATTTTCATCCTGTCATCTGGGGTATTAGCTGTTGTTTCACCTACATCTGTGGCTGCCATCTTCAGAGGTTGGTGGCATGGAGGTGGTTGGGAGGCCATTGGTTGGGAGGAAGTGATTTACATGTTAATCTGTGTGTTGGTCTGTTGTTGAATGGCAAGGCTTAAGGGTGGAAGGCTATACGGAAGGATGTGTGTGTCTATTTAATTAGCAATCTATTGTCTCTGGGTAAACTCCTTGATCCTGGGTGATGTTCATTTGCATGTGCTAAGTCTTGATTTTGGTGTTTTTCAGGACTGGTAGCCAAACTTTGTTTACTTTCAGTGTTTCTTCTTTCCTGTTGATGTTGTCCTGGTGTTTGTGGGTTTCAATGGCCTCCCTGTGCATTTTGACCTGATAGTTGTTGGCATGATCCAGAATTTCAGTGTTTTCAAATAGCATTTTATGCCCAGGATGGTTTATAACATGTTCTGCTACTGCTGATCTTTCAATTCAGCCAACAACACAGCAAAGTCCATGCAAATCAGAGGCTCTCCCACCAAGACTGTACAGACTTCCCATGATCAATAACAATTCCATTCCATTCTAACCCATAGTGAGCAGCATTGGATCCCCCATATATAATCTGGCCAAGTTTCTGGCCACACAATTGCAAACCCATACAGGGCAAATCCCCCACTACATCAGGGACTCTGCTTACTTTATAAGGGAAAAACAACAACCACGGCTTCATACACAGAGACAAACTAATCAGCTTTGGTGTGGTCTCCCTGTTCACCAAAGACCCCATAATGGACACTACAGCACTCATCGAACAAATTTTTCTGGAAGACATCACAGCCCTGTTTGAACATTGCCTTACTAGAAGCTACTTCCAGTGGGACAATGGATTCTATGAGCAGAGGGATGGGGTAGCCATGGGAAGCCCTCTGAGCCCCGTGATAGCAAACTTTTACATGGAAGACTTTGAAAAGCAAGCCTTGGAAACAGCACCAAAAAAGTCCACAACATGGTTTCGATATATGGATGACACCTTCACCATTTGGAATCATGGAGAAGAAGATCTGACTGTATTTTTGAACCATCTGAATGACATCCAACTGAAGAATTATTTCACTACCCCAGTCAGTTAAGTTGCAATTGTACACACTTTCCACATTCTTACCTGTAAACAATGAAATACATGATGGTATTGCAAAGTGCACATCTCCCATCCTCCTATTTTGGGAATGTTGATGGGATAGGTGAAAATGATGCTCTTGCAATACCAGTTCCCACAAGAACAAAGGTCTCTTTCACACAGCAAGTATCAGCCATCATCATGACTCGACCTATGGGGAAACCAAAGAAAAATTCCTGATCCTTAAAACAGATGTACACCCCTACCACCTGGTAGAATTTTGTTGCAGCTAGTTTGCACTGTTCGGTGTGCCAATTGATACTTGCTTGAAATCACACTTTCTCACAAAACATTTGAAGTGCACAGTCTTTGGCTTTTATACTGACTTTTTTCCACATCTCCAAAAATGCAAATATATGTTTATTTCTTCAGATTTCTGGCACACTTTTCCCTGTGAGTCTATTAAGAAAACAGAGATTTACAAATCTATAAAGAACCAATCACTCCCATTAACAATGTTCTCCCTCGTTATTGATGGTAATATTGTTCTGTCTAAAGAAAATGACAATAATATGATGTAGCTGCAATGCAGATGTGGGAGGAAAGTAATTGGTAGTGCACCTATGTAGGGGAAAATACATGTATTTAGAAGTTTAATCAATTGAGTTTGATGTGATTTACTTTCAGGTACAAATGCAAAGAGTTGCAGCATAAGGGGGTTTATCATCACCCAATTTATCTTTTGACACTTTCTCAATGAACCAGTCTGGTTCCAGACACAACACTATTCACTGGTTATGACCAATAAAGCCCTATCCAGCATAGGTCCATCCAGACCATCTGAAAGCTTTAACCACATATGAGCCTACTAACTCTTAGATCTTAGGGGAATGTGTTCTTCCACCCCACTACTTTCACAGACTCACCTAGTGAGGAATTGGGAGAGAGCTCTCTCAGTAGCTGCTCATAGACTATAGAACCCCTTCCCAAGGCAAGGTCAGCTAGTCTGCTCTCCTTTCACCAGCCTACAAAGACCTTATTCAAACAGGTGTGCAACCTTTAACTGGTTGAGGTGGAAGGATGTCCAATGAGTGTTCTGTTCTTTTTTAAATATGTTAAGTGTACTTAATCTGTGTGGCTTTTTTACTGTTTAAAATGAATGTTGTAATTGGATAAACTGTATAATGCTTTTTAAAACTTATTGTTTTGGCTATTTTGTTTTAAATTATATCATAAGCCACTTTGGATCTCATATTGGGAGAAAGGAGGACTATAAAACAAATTAATAAACAAATAAACAAACCCAAAGGCTACAATCCTACTCTTGGCTAGGCTGTGCAAACTTCATAGGTTTGATTCTGTTTGACTTCTGCTGATAGAAGAGCTTCACTAATGGAAGGTGGATTCAATCCATTGTAATACATCCACTGTCCCAATCATGCACCATTGTTCATCCCATTCATTAAGGTCCCCCAAATATGTTCAAAATATTCAGCAACAGAAGAGGGTGCATGGAAGTTTATTTTCAATAACATGGCTGCACATATTTAAGCCTGGGTCTTGTTCCATGTATTTTAGTGAGATGGAAGCAGTCTAACTGTATATGAACTTATGATTTAGGAAGCTTATATAGGGGAGCCAAAATGAAACTACATACAAAAGTGAATTATTCATGTAGATATACAAATTACTTCTATCCAATTACCAATAAAAACTACCAAATATTTGGCATAGAAGTCTGGACTGTGTAGTTTCTATCTGCATTGTACATATTCACAAACAAATATTATTGCATCAAACTTCTTAGATGAATCATATTTGTTTTCAACTGCATCTCGCTTGGCTCTCAGAGAAGATGATACCAATCTATACAAATAGAGTTTCTTTTTGATACTTATTCGAGGTAGCATTGCCAGGGACTTTGGAAATTCCTCGGTTCTGTTCAAAATAGTTAAGAAGGAGGTTTTGCTAACTAAGGGATCAAGAAAGGGATCTAAATGAAGGAGAAGGAGAGGTGGTGACGAAGGAGGGTTTTCCCTCATTTACCTCAGTTTGCTGCTCTCCATCACTTACCTGTCCTAAAGGAAAAAGGAGATGCCTTACATGTTTATAACAAAAGCAGCTCTTCGAAGTCTGATCAGACTGTGTCCAAAAGCCTAAAAAGTTACTTTTTAAAGGTAATTGGTTATATAGGTTAAAGGTTATATATAACCTTTAATACAAAGTCTCAAAAAGTAGGTTACTGCCATTATGCCATTACCATAATTAGACTATTGTAGCTGCTTTGAATCCTGAGTAGCAAGAAAGCTGAGATATAAATTAATAAAATAAAATTATGTAGCTTACTATATTACTTGTTCTTCTTCCATTAGTTTCTGAAGTTTTTAAGTCAACTAGAAAAGGAAGCCAATCACTTGAAAGACATTTCTTCTTCTCACATTTGTCTTGGGGCCAAAGCTGACATGGAGGCAACAATTTCATGTGTTTCAGTATGGAATAAAAAAGGGTGAGCTCCAGTTTTTAATGCAAAAATACATAAGCTGATGGATACAGAATCATCTGCTCCATGTCTTATGGCTGATCTTCTCATCCCACCTCATCCCTAGTTCAGTTCAATCTGGCAATTTTCTCCTCAGCCAGCCTCTGGTACTTGAAAGTGTCCTTGTCTGAGAAAAGACTGTTTGTAAGAGGAAACATAACTGGTAGGTGCACTACAAGAAGAAAGTCTATCCTCCTCATCCCTGTATCCTACATGTTTTAAAATTTGAGCTGTTGCCATCAAAACCAGTTTGGTTTTTTAAAGTTACTATATGGAAAGTTGGTGTAGACTCATGTCCCTTTAATGGTTGTGCAGAAAAGGGAATTTCAGCAGATGTTGCTTGACACACAACTGGTTAATACCAACAGTTGCTGAAATTCCCTGTTCTACCCAATGATTAAAGGTACAGGAACCCTCTCTCTTTTTTCACTCTGGTACCTCTAATCCTTTGTGGTATGAGGAGTAAAGAATTGGTGTCTTTCCTGGTACCAGGGAATTTCAGATCTATAATATGAGAAAAGTATGTGTGAAAAGATCTGTATTTTGTAGTGGCAGAATGAAGAATGAACAAGTGTATTTCTTTTACCCATGTTCACAAAAGGAATTGAAGTAGCTATAGAACAGCAAAGTTCCTGAAAAAATAACCATATAAATCTGCCTTAAATTTCTTATCTAAAATTTTGCTGGCATCTGTAAGAATGTATGTAGGAATACAGCAATAGAGATAATTTAAATGTTTATCTTGCATAACGAACACAACCCAGGATAGTCAGGATTGTGTGTTGGATTGTGACCAATAGCTATTGATTTCCTCACCATTTACCATGACTCCCTAGTCATACATTAAGGACCTAAATTAGTGCATGTTCCAGTAAATACAATGTTTTTAAGTTTTAAGGGGCTTATAAATGCAACAAAGAAATGCATTAAGAAGACTGCATAATAGGGAAGCTGTTAAAAGAGTTTACAGAGAAAATGCTTTAATGCATTATGCATGGCCAGCTTTAATGATGGAGGCTAATACATGGCATTAGTCAATGACATTAGCTAACATGATACTGACTACTCCTACAGAACAGATGAAAAGCCACCTCATCACAAATTAACAGATCCTAACTTACAAAATACAGTGGTCCCTCCACATTCGCTCGGGTTAGGGGTGAAGGATCCCTGTGAATGTGAAAAAAACTGCAAAAAAATACTGTTCTTTTTACTTGAGAGAACACCTTTCTAGGAATCTCCAGGTCCTCCAATGCAACTCTGCAGTCAACATCTGCCAGATGTTGATCATAGAATCATGCTGGAAGACCTACAAATGGCTAGAGAAATATTTTCTCTAGGAACTTCTAGATTCTCCAGCACAACTGTATGGCCAACATCTGATAGAGTTGTGCTGGAGGACCTAGAGATTCCTAGAGAGAACATATTAATCAAAACTGCAAATAATCAAATCCGCAAAAGTCAAAGCCACAAATGTGGAGGGCCAGCTGTAATGTGTCCCAAATTTGAAGATACAAATTAATGTATTCTAGATTTTACTGACAAAATATACTTTCCAGTTTTTGAACACATGCATTTTCACCAATGACAAAAGATAGAGAGGTTGCTTAAGTATTGCATGAAGTAGGTATATTCAGGAGAGATAGGGCCACTTCTGTTCTACTCAACTGAGGTTGTTTATATACTGATGACATAAATCAGCCTTATCTTGCATTTATTTTTTCTAGTCTGCAGAGACCCCACAGCAAACCTGTTATGACCACAAAGCACTTCTAAGTGACATCAGTACAACTGGCCACATATTTCCTCCTGGCAAACTCTCTGTTCTTCCCATTCCCATCATGCATCAACCTATTATGGTTTTCCTGTCAATCTAATGACCACCATAACTATGGTCTTTCCATCCAATCCCTGGTCATTCACTTGTTTGCTCATGTGAAGATTGCACTCTCTCCCTCACCACATTTGCCCATGCATACATGCAAAACTCCACAGCTGCAAGTGAGCGAATGATGGGAGGAGGGAGTGCATGCAGTCTCTGCATGAGTGAATAATTGAGGAAGAAGAGGGAATGTGAACACTCTAGCCACTTAAGTCAAAACAAAGATGACACAATACTTATCAGATGGGGAAGCAAGAGGAAGAGTAAAAACAGTAAATCAAAAGTGACACTTGGGCAGTGGGGAGGAAAAGGGAGCAGTAGCCCAAACTAACCTCTCACCATTGCTCTCATGGCTGATATGTGGTGAAGAAACCATGGAGACACATACCAGGCTACCCAGAGCTAACCAATCTCTCCCAGCAATCAGTCCTCCCACCCCATGTCGCACAATGACAACACTATGGAGTGCCATCCACACACACAAGTGAATATCCAGATTTTCCACTCAAATCCAGAGTAAGTTGACACTTATTAAATAACAATAATAATAATAATAATAATAATAATCTTTTAAAATGTCTGATCTACCTACCTGCAAGGCTCAAGGCAAGGACAAAATTCATTATTTAAAATCAACAGGATAGGCCTAGTAGAAGAGATAGGTCATTAATACTGTTAGAAATTCAAACAGCATGGTAATTCAGACAGCATGTTTTTCCTGATGAAACCCTGAGGCTCTGAAAATTTGGCCTGGATCATGCCATATGTCATCTGGACAACCTGCTGTGGAAAAAGGGTGAGACTGTTTTATTTTGCCCTGCCAAATAAAGGGTGACAGGGTATACAAGCCCTGTATTTTTCCATATTGAGGGTCAGATATCTGAACAAGGGCCAGTCAAAGTTGTTTTGATGCCTAAGGTGAATTCCAAGATGGCATTCCTTCCCATTCTATGTAGAAAAGTCAAGCGGTCTGGTTCCTGAGATTTAAAGCATCCTTGACAGAGGACTATCCAGCGTCTATTTGAAGGCCTTCAAACATAGAAGAATCTGCCATCTCCTGAGATTGTCTCTTCCACTGTCAAGTATCTCTTACCAGCATAGTTCTTACTAATGCTTTTACTAATGCACCACTGAGCAGGAGAATAGCTGACTGAAGCTTTTTATTAATGCTCTGCTAACAAGAAAGAGCTTTCATGGTAAAAATACCAGCCAGAGAGACCTCAGGCTGGTGAAAACTTCCCAGGGAGTAAAGGGAAAGTGAAGGGATTACCCAAGAGTGTCAGGAAATCTTGGTCACACATTTACTCATGAGTAAGCATGACTGCATGAAGGAGGAGTGAGGGAGCTACATCTTTACCTAAGCCAGTGGTCCCCAAACTTTTAGGGGCTACTGCCCCTTTTCCCAACAATCTTAGTGTTCCCTCAACACCCATTTCTTGATAGTTAGGGGGATTGCAGACTGCCAGAAATAGTGCAAATTGAGTCCACTTTTAGGGTTAGGGTTAGTGCTAGGGGATCATGGGAATTGTTTTGTTTTTTTCTGAGACATTGAGCCTTCTCTGTCAGAGAGCTCTGGTGCCACAATAAATGACAGTTCCCATGATTCCCTAACCCTAACCCTAAAAGTGGACTCAATTTGCACTATTTCTAGCAGTCTGCAACCCCCCTTATTAGTCTCCTATTTGTGTAGAAGCCAGCCAGCCAGTGGCTTCTACTTCAGCTGTGTGCAGCTCATCAGCACCTCTTCCTCTGCCTCAGGCCTACTCCTCCCTCTCAATCATGCCTGCCTTACAGCAAAAGGAAAGCCAGCTGGCTGGCTGCTCATTTGCTGCTCCTAAAGTGACTGGGTGCAAATGGAACAAGGTCAGCACAGGCAAGAGGCTTTTTCGTTGCTGCTCAATCAGCTTTTTGGTCACTGCTCCCTTTGCACCAGTCACCCAGATATCAGCAACTGAACAGCTGACTGAACAGAAACTGAGAAGCTTCTTCTCCACACTGGCCTTGCATCAAAGGCCAGCACAGGCAAAAGACTTCTCAGTCATTGCTTAGCCAGCTACTCAGTCACTGCTCCCTTTGCACCCAGTCACTG
Source organism: Phrynosoma platyrhinos (assembly GCA_020142125.1). Lineage (NCBI taxonomy): Eukaryota > Metazoa > Chordata > Lepidosauria > Squamata > Phrynosomatidae > Phrynosoma > Phrynosoma platyrhinos. The sequence goes on along the minus strand of CM034706.1, from coordinate 65,233,459 downwards.
TGGGAGCAGCAACTGAGCAGATGGCTGAAGGGAGACAAAGAAACCTCTCACCCATGCTTGTCCTGTGGCAAAGGCTGGCAGGGATGAGAGACTTTTTGTTTGCTGCTCAGCCAGCTGCTCAGCCACTGCTACCTTTGCATTAGTCATCTTGGGAACAGCAACCAATCAGGGGGCTGAGCAGCAATCCAGAAGCCTCTCACCCATGCCAACCTTGCAGCTAAGGCCAGCGTGGGCAAGATGCTTCTCAGTCACTGGTCAACCGGCTGCTCAGTTGCTGATCCTTTTAGACCTTTTCCCCCTGGGAGAAGCAACTGAGTAGCTTCCTAAACAGCAAGTGAAAAGCCTCTTATCCATGCCAGCCTTATGGAAACAAGAGACTTCTCAGTTGCTCCTCAACTGACTGCTTGGTTTCTGCTCTCAAGGTGACTGCATGCAAAGGGAGAAGCTTCTCCCCAGCAAGGAAGGACTCTCAATCTTTCTTCACCAAGGTGAAAAGGAGTGTAGCTAACTTCCCACTTTCACCCCAGTGAGAAAGGATTCTCAATCTGAGAGAAGCAAAGGACTCTTTCAAAAAATTAGCCCTGTATACTCCTCCCCCTCTGTCCCACAGACATGCCTTCTCTACACAAATTCTACCTCTCTCTCTCTCTCTCTCTCTCTCTCTCTCTCACACACACACATACAGTTTCTTCTGCTATCAACTTTTTTGGCCTGCCTGAAGAAAGCAAGTAGGAGCAGCAGTGTTAAAGGATGTGCAGCTTGCCTACTAGAAGTGTAGCTCCAACCTGCCAGCCAAGTCCTGGCAAAATTTACAAAGCCTAAGCAGGGTCCTAAATGTGGAAGGTCCTTGTTGCTGCTACTTTCCCTGCCATCACATGCTGCAACTCCTCATCCCCATCATGGTCCTAAAATCTGATGATTCCCTTTGTCTCTCTTGCATGTCAATACTTTGACCAAGGCCTCCCTGCTGCCCTCTTTTCCCTCACCACTCCCTTGCTATCCCCTTTTGCCTCTCTCCCCCCCTGAATCTTTCCACCTCCCCCCTCAAGGCGCAGTACCACCCACTTTGAGAATCACTGGTCTAAGCCATGAAACACAGCTGATCTGATCTCTTGATTCTGATGGACACTAAGTTAGCAACCTGCTTTCTTAAAATCCTTAAATAAAATCTTGAATTATATAAGCGAAGAATTCTTCCAGTTAGCAGTTGGACAGAAACCTCATCAAAGCTGCCTTCTTTTTGCAACCAGCTACTGAATGAGTTTATCCTTGAAAATCAGGATTTAAAAATAAAGACTGAAAATGTAGCTACTTAGTGATATAATAAAGGATTTAATCATTTTTAAATCCTTTATAATAAAGGATTTAAAATATGTATTTTTATGGATGGATTAGACTTTTTAGGAGAAATTACTTCATGGGAAAATAGAAGACATTATCTCTCTGAAACTTATAAGACTGGCTGGAACTGGACTATAGCAAGGAAATAGTTTGGCTATTAACTTTGTGAATGCTGGATTGAAGAAAGCTGGAATCTTCTCAAGAAGATCTTTACCAAGAACTGCTGTTGGAGATTGATTACAGAAAAATCAAGAATTCATGATGAAGAGTCTAACAGAAATTCTGAGACAAGAGATACTTGAAATTAAGGCAGAACAATTGGACATAATGCAAGGGAAGGAGAAGTGGGGCTAACCTGGAAATGATAAATTGCATGGATAATCAAGTTCAAGTTAATTTAATGGGAGGATCAGGCTGTCATAGTGGTGAGAAGTGGGGTGAAGAAGTTTGGGTAAAAAAAGGGGAATTATAGAACAAAAAGGCTAATCTCAGAATGATGTGTAGGGGATTTGTACAGAAGGAAGAACAAATCCAAGTAGAGTTAATGAAAGGATTAGCCTCCAATATTGAGATGCGAAGTGAAAAGTGGAGTAAGAGAAAGATGAAAAAAGATGGTATTCTGTCTCAGAACAAGCACTGTTTAATAGAAAACTGAAATGAGAGGGACATAAGGTGTAAAGGAGGTAAGCTGAGATGATTGAGGGAAGGACTTGGTTAGCGTGGATGAAAAGGAGAAAATGAAACTGAAGTAATAGAAGTAAACTGAAGTACCGTAATAGAAATAGATTATGAAAACTGGCTATGGGATATAAGGACAATGAGAACTGGACACTGGAAAAGGATTCTATAAGAAGTGTTTGAATTTTAAAAAATGAAACTTTAGAGAAACAAGGTTTAAAGAAAAAAATGGATATGGTAATGAGATATAATTTGTAAGAGACTCATAGTTTTTCTCTAGTAGCATTGTGTGATTAATGTTAGCAAATTAGTTTGTAAGTTGTTAGTATTAAGGATGAATATTATTTATTATGATATAACACAATGTAATGGGTTGTCTGTTTGGAGTATAGAAAGATAATAATTGATATTTAATATCCCAAATTTTAATGTTAGAAGAATCTGAAACGAAGCGAACTATTGGTTTTTACTCTAAGAGGCTTGATAAAATGTAATTTATGTAACCATTGAAAGGAAGAATGCAAGTCATCTTTTTTTCTATTCTATTTTCAATTTTTTTCTATTCTTTAATTTTTTGTACACTTTACCTTTGAATGTCTTTATTCTGGTTTCTCTTTTTTTTTCTTCTCTTTGGTCTCTGTAGTTTAGTATTTGTAGAATATAATTTTACTGGAAAACTCTCAATAATAATATTTTTTCTAATTAATTTTTTATTCAGTTTTTACAATAAAAAACATAAAGTCTGTAGAACAATGACAACAACAGCAACAATTAACTACAAGGGCCAAGGTATGTAACTGATGAGTAGTTATTCTGCAGCAGAATCAAAAAATTAGTTCTCAACAAGAGCCAGAGAGTCTGCCTTTTCAAGGTGTAGAGTGTCTGTCCAAAGATCCATCTGTGAAGTAGGAGGTTGGATCTGGTGGGAGTGATGATTAACATAGTCAGTAAAGATCATCCAGTCTTCTTGAAATATGTCAGTCCTTTTGTGGCCAATGCAAAACCTCATCACAGCAGACAGTTTCTCCATCAACCACATATCCCAAATTCTAGACCACCAGTTCTCAATGGAGAGGCCACTTGACTTCCAACATTTGGCTACTTCGAATCTAGCAGCAGTAATAAGAAAAATTATCAGTTTCCTATGTTTCAAGTTAGAA
>CM034706.1:65205196-65216059 GCA_020142125.1 Phrynosoma platyrhinos | reverse complement strand
CCAAGAACAAGTAATAACAACAATAATTAATATCATCATGGCGGGTGGAGGTGGCAGCGGCGGCGGCGGCAGAACCGTAAGAAAATCCTATGAAATTCATGGGGTCATCAGAAGTCAACAGGCAGTGTGAAGACACACACAACAAGAACAATTTAAGAGAGCACCAAAATACATTAAAATAGGGGTCTTCATTTTTTTCAGAATCAGAATGTTATTTACCGTATTTTTCTCCTCCACCTCCTCTTTGTCTCCCTCTCTTCCCTCTTTGTCCTCCTTCTTCCCTTGTTGCTTTTCATCTCCATTAAAATCAGAACACAATAGTAGGGATGGCAATGGTGACTGGAAAAGTTGCTTTGGGACAACAATTCCTAGAATACCCCAGCTAGCATGGTCAATGGTTAGGGATTGTGAGAGTTGCCAAACAAAAAAGTAGCTCTTATAATCAGTGAGTATGAATGACAGTTGGCCAGATGAAAGCTGACAAATGAATGATTTGATTGAATGTAAATTTCCCCAATTTATTATATCAAATTAAAAGCTCAAGAAATTCAAATTTCCCTGATTTATTATATCAAATTAAACGGTCAAGAAAAAAACATAGCTGTAGAATTAGGAGCCCTGGTGGTGCAGTGGTTAAATGCCTGTATTGCAACCACTCATACCAACCAGGGGCTCAGCATCGACTCAGCCTTGTATCCTTCCAATGTTGCTAAAATGAGTACCCAGCTTGATGGGGGCAATTAGCTTACAGTTGTAAACCACTTAGAGACTGCTTAGTGCAGGGGTAGGCAACCTAAGGCCCGGGGGCCAGATGCACCCCCCCCGAGGCCTTTGGCCCGGCCCCAGGCTGGTCCTGCTGCCGCCGCTGCTGCCCCCTGCCACCCACCATGATGATATTGATTATTGTTGTTATTACTTGTTCTTGGGGTTTTCTTGGCAAAATCTCCACAGGGGTTTTGCCATGGCTTTTCTGGGGCTGAGAGAGTGTGCATGCATATTTTTTTTAAATTTTCAATTTTTAAAATATTTATTTATTTATTTATTTATTTATTTATTTATTTTTGGTGCTTCGGCCCCCCCAATTGTCTGAGGGACAGCAACCCGGCCCCCAGCTCAAAAAGGTTGCCTACCCCCAGCTTAGTGTATATGAAGCTGCTATTGCTATTGCTATTGCTATTACATATAAGTTTACAGGGTGTGGACTCCTTTCTTGTTCCTTTATCTATTGTTTCTAGAAGTCTATTAAGATGGCATAGTTTGGCTAAAGTTAGGAGAAAGCAGTATCTTGGCTCTGTGGACTTCACTGAGCGGCTCCTTTCCTTCCCCCCCCCCCCCATAATTAAATCACTGTTAAAAGTGAGTAGCTATTGTGTGTGTGTGTGCACGCGCGTGCGCACATACAAGAGAATGAGAAGAGAGAAAGGCCCAAATATCCTATGTTCTTCTTGATTCTAAACTTAGCTCTGCCACTGGCCCAATGATTCGTATGACTCATTCAGCTTCCTTGGACTTAAATCATCCCTCTTCAAAAACTTGTTAAGGAAAGATGTCACAGTAAATTAAATGTTGTCTCTAAGTTTAGCTATGCCCAGCGTATAAATATTTTAACTTTTATGAGCTCCTATCATTTTGTTTTGTCTGATAGCCTGCTTATAAAGCAAGGCAAAAAGAGACTAAAAAGATATTAGATAGATAGATAATGATAATGTGCCATTTTATAGTTGGAATTCACATCTTTTATTCTTAGGCTTTTGACATAACAGCCCACAACTGATTAAAACTTTAACCATTTTCCAAGCCATTTCATTCCAGTACAACCCACAAACCATTCATCCTCTCTGGCTTTCAGGTGTTGATTACAAAAGGGAGGGGGGCACTCTTGCTTGAGTTTTCATTATAGCATTCTGCCATTAAATGTTGTTCAAATAAGCAACATCTTTTGTCTGTGTATTATGTGGCATAGACGCTTGTGACGTTGTTATTTGCCATAAAGTCGGCTTACGTTGACTGCAAACTCAAAGCAGTGGCTTCTTTGATTGAATCAATCTATTTATAGTGGGATCTTTCTCTTTCCCTGTGTTCCTCCATTTTACCAATCATTATTATCTTTTCCAAAGAGTTACATCATCTCATGATATCTCCAAAGTACCACAGCTCCAGTCTAATCTACTTCTCTTCTAGGGAGAGTTCAGGTTTGATTTGCTGTAACACCCCTTCATTTGTCTTTGTGATATGTGCATGAATAAAATGTTGACAGACCAGCTGCTCTTTCTTTTACCCCTTACTTTATATCCTAGGGCAAGTCCACGGCAATTTGTTGCCTTAAGCAAATGGCACCTTTTCCCACAAATCATGGCATAACCATAATAAGACCTATCAAATTGTGTGGGCATCTAAGACAAAAGGTCCTACAGATACCTTTCCCAGTCACCCTGGGCATGAAAATGCAATAATAATAAATAATAAATTTGTACCTAATGATTTGTCATATTTTGATAATAACCAAAGCTTGCTGCCTGAGGCAGTTGCCTCACTTTTCCCCAAACAGAAGGACTAGACATGATTATTTTAACTGGGGGATTTGATAGGGATAGAAGTCAAGGGTGAACTACATGATCGATTTGCAACCTGGATACTATGAGATGCTGAAGCAAAGAATCATTGTGCCACTCACTTGGCTCCTAGTGCCAGCATAAGAGTTTCCTTTTGTCCTCCAGCACAAGCCCCAAATGCACTGTCTGCAAGGGCTGTTGCAACAACAATCACTAATACTGCTACTGCCATTATCTTCTCAATCTGTACAGTACAGCTGTGCCTTGCAAAGGCAGGGTGGAGCAGATAGCGAAAATATGACTGCTAAAGATGAAGAATAGGCTTGTGATGGCCTTTTGTGCAGTATTCTTATCTGCTTTCAGTCTGACAATTACACAGCCTTTCTGTGATACAGCTTCTTAGCATGGTTTTATACTTTATAGCAAAGTGAAAACTGCTTAGGTAAGTCAAGAACTTAAGCTTTACCATATATTATAGGGGGAATGTGTGTCAGGCCATCTGACACACAAAAATGATTTGTTTCCTTTCAAGCCAACATATCCACTTGGGGACATTATCACATGGGGCAAATCTGCTGGTTAATCCACACAAATCCCAAACAAAAACTGGATTTGTGCCTCACATTTTCACATAATGTCACACAGAAACTGGACAGAAACTGGTGTTATCCAAGATCTTTTGAAATTCGGTTGTTTGGAGGAAATGCAAATGTGAAATTAAGGTAATTTCGCATTTACCGTAATGTGAGAAGGAAATGCTCATTTGGGAGCATTTTCCTGCTTTTCCCATGGTCCCATGGCGAGCATTCCTCTATCTGCGCATGTGCAAGAAGATCATTTCTAGTACATTTACGGGCTTTTCTCACTTGTGTGTGAACGTTAAATGCGCTTACTGTAATTTCGCAATTAAGGTAATTACATGTGAAAGCCATTTGCGGAATCAAGGTTTATTTTCGGTTTATTTTCGGAATGCCTCATTTCCACTTTATTATCGCTTTCTGGCCCACGTGTGATAACGTCCTGGGACACTGATAGTGAAATCAAAATCTATTAATCCAACAAAAAATAATGTTTTATTTGCTCTCTAAACTGTAAACTAACATGAACTGTCTGAGTGGGGGGGAAATAACACTAACACATCCTAACTTCACTGGCCACTTCAAGGTAGATAGGTAAATAGATAGAAAGGCAAGTAGGTAGGTACTGGTGTGGATGTTGAAGAGCTGTGATTCATTTAGGTTCCTGGCTCTGGCTGATAGATTCTGAGGTTCTAGTTTTTAGAAAGCCAAAGTTGATCTCACAGCTCTGATGTCTGCCAATGCCCACCGCTGCAGAAAAGGAATGTGCTAAACAAGAGAAATGTTTCATGTCAAAAAGCATTTGCATTTAGAAACAGATAGGGAATCTTTGGCCCTCAAGAGGTATTGAATTTCACCATCCCAGAAGATATAGCCAGCATTGCCAATAGTCAGGGATGATGGGAACTGTTGTCTAAAACATCTAGAAGACCAAAGGTTCCACATCCTAATCTAGAAATTTGGCCTAGAAGGGGCTTGGTATCACCAACAAAGAACCTCAGTATAACTGAACTGTGATAACTGTTCTCTGAGAAAATGTAATTGGAAAGTGTACGATTGGAACAGAAAAGTATGGTGAGGAGGACACTAATGTTTCATTTTCCCTTTCAAGCCACTTGTCTTTTGTACAAGAATATAGGTATTTTTTGGACAATGTAGACAGGCAGATTCAATTAGACTTGAGTATGTAACTCTGCCCTGCGAATGGCACTTTGGGCAGCATGTAATTTGATGCCACGAAATGGCAATCTAGTCCTTCTGAGAATGAGGGTTCATTAACGTATCATTTCATTTCTGCCCTGTTTGTAGTTATCTGAGTAACATCCAGAATTTACTGTTTCAGGCCACACAAATGCCTTCTGAATTGCACAAACTGTCCACTTGAAATTATAGTGTAACATTCACCTGGTGCATGGCTTCATTAATGTTTAAAAAGCTGGCACTTCAGATACTAAACATTTGCCTGTTGTGCTGGCATAACTTCATGTTTTGTAACATCGTGCTGGTCCATGAATCAGTCCTGGGCACTTATTGCTAGAACAGCAAGTCATATGATGCCTTCAGGCCAGCAGGTACTCATACTGTCTGCCAAAGAAACATGCACAAGAAAATAATGCAGTCACACTGTGCTTTTGTGTATATAGCATAGGCCAAAACTGCATTTTCTGACTTCTGTCCTGTCCCTTCCTCACTATAGTAGCCTTTGTGGGTTTTATATCTAATATTAGAAGTCACATAAGAGCTCCCATACTCCAAACAATTTATCCATCAGCATTACTACTCTGACATACAGCAGTTCACATGGTCTTAGGCAGATGACTTTCACATTACCTGCTGCCTGATCCTTGTTTTAAACTGCAGGTGTGCACTGGCATCACTAAGGTTGGCATCATATGATGGGGTGATTCATAGCATCACCTTCTCCATGTTTTTTGTAATAATGTTACTCATCAATCATAATTCCTGTATATCAATTAATGTAATGGTAATAGTTGTGACATAAGCAACTAGCAAAATTAAAATTATATCTTTAAATTACAATATCATATGTGCAGCCTAGATGTATTTACATGTACATATATTCATGTGGTTAAAGTGAAAATTTGGTAAAAATGTGATTTTAAAAAAATATTAAAATATTAAAACCTGGGGCCTCTCCTTTTTCAACCCACTGTGCCTCACCCACTCACACCATCACTTTAGTATTTTAAATGGATGCAGGTGAACGCCATAGCCCATTTCTGCCAAATGACAGGTGTCTGGAGAGCAGTGGTGTCACACACACCTTTAGGGTGTCACTTGATGTGTTCCACACCCCTGCATCCCCTAATGACACTCTGAATACATGTGTGTGTGTGTGTGTGTGTACACCTTAAAGTTGCCTGTCAACATATGTTGACCTTATGAGTTTCATAGGTTTTCCTTAGGCAATGAATAGTCAGAGGTGATTTTGTCAGGTCCTTTCTCCAAAATATAGCCTCAGCATCTGGTATTTGTTGGTGATCTCCTATCAAAGTAGTAATCAAGGATCCTCTTGCTTAGCTTCCAAGACAGGGTCTGATGCCTTTAGGTTATTTGGGCCTTTAACTACAAATACTAGGGATTAAAATAGAGACCTAGAGTGACATTGTCACCATGCAAAATATGTGCTGTGCTATTGGACAAGGTTTCCTGGCCATTTATGCGCCATGAAATAAAGTGGGATAAAGAGTTCTTCTCGTATGCAGAAAGACACAGTATGTTGTTTTAATAAAATGATGCCACTGCTATATCAAGTGGCATTAAAAGGGCTTAGGACTTGCATGACACCAACCAGCTGTTTTGTTTGTCACTTCATATCACAAGATGGCAGTGATGTTACCCAGACTGAAGGAGAGTTGGTAAAGTCTTGTAGACAAAGCATGGGGCCTATGTGTGAAACCCCTGCCTGCGCCATAACATAACCTTATTGTATGGTGTCATGCAGGTCACACTCTCCTAGCCTGAATGTTCTGTCCAAAATGTGAGAACAATTATGGCCTATCAATAAGGATGTTGTGAGCAGACATCCAATGCAATTTGTAAAAGTACCCAGTTAATTTATTCAATTGACAGAACATCTTATGTCCACACAATTAGAAGGGGTGATTCCTCCTTCCTCTAAAGCCCCCTTTCACCCTCAAAATCTCATTCAGAGAATAGGGGAAACCTTTTAGAGAAGATGTGGGGGGGGGGCATAGGATACTGCAGGAAGAAGTATATGAGGGGAGCAGCTCTGTTGCATGAGCAGAATTCTGTTTGCATGATGCTAACTTTGCCAGTTAAAACTTTGCCAGTTAAAAGTGCTAGGCAAACACTTGTAGATAGAGATTTTTGTGCTACATCTTTACAGATGTTGCCAAGGTTTTCATAATCTTCATCTTCAAAGTAAAGTTTTACAAGCAGTATGGATTAACAGATATTCTAGTTTTATTTAGGAATGTTAATTATCAGATGCAGGGCTTACTTTAGGGCTCTCTTGCATTCTGTAGTCATAGTGCTTTTCAGACACACATACAAAAGCAGCTTCATTTGCTTTTACTATTTGTGAACTGCAAACAAGGAATGTCCTCCTTACAAGCCACAAGCCACTGAATAAACCATATCAGAGCATTTGAATTGAAGTTTAGCTCCACTGAAGTACTCTGTGTGTGCAGCATTAGCAACACAGTGCAATATGGGCATGTAATATTTGCTTTTACCATATATGTCTTTGGAAAAAGATGTGGGGGGGGGGATGGGAGGTACTTCACACTGTTGTTCCCTCAAGATCACTGATAGCTCATGGTGTGAGCAATGAAGGGGGTGACTTACTTCATCATTTCAATGTGAGGTGCCCTCTCCCATTGCAGACAGTTGGCCAACTCAGCTTGAAACACTCTTTCTTGTTTGTTACTGGAAGATCGTCATATTATAGACATGTTTTTGGATGTAAGTCCTTGTTCTTGTAGTTGTACGCCACCCAGTTGATTCCAGTTTATGATGACCTTGAAACCTCCATGAGCCCTAGTCACCAATTGCTCTGCTCAGGTCTTGCAAACTCAGACCCATGGCTTCCTTGATTAGATCAATGTAGCTATGGTCTGGTCTTCCTCTTTTCCTACCTCCTTTCATTTTACTGAGCATTATCATCTTATTATAAGTCTTATTAACCATTTAAAATCCTAGATTTTAATTTCACCTGAGATTCATCTTCTTTTTTCCAAACACTGGATTGGCTAATGAACACCACCAACCAAGGTATCCAGCCATCCACACATACATACCCCTCCACAAATCCTCCACCCCAGATTAATTCGTACAGTCCAATTTATTTACATGGATCTCACCCCATGAATTTAGTAGAGATCAGTGGATAGTTTGCTAACAGTCAGGGCTTGCACTTAAATCCCACTAGTGTGAATGGAGCTAACCAAATAAATGCAGTAAATATTAGTTCAACCACCATGGGATTTGCTTTCAAATATCTAGTATCATGATGTCAAGCCTTCTTGGTGTCATGCACAGGGTTGTTGTTGTTTATCAAGCAGCAGCACATAATGTTGAGATGGCTGGGTTGTTGTTTTTCATAGGACTTCCCAATTTGCCTTTCTTGGGTGGCTTCATTATTCCCAGCTTTGAAGAGCTTGCTTGTTCTTCCAAGAAAGAAGACTGACAGGGCTGTTTGCTTGTTGGCTTCATTTAAATGTGGAGGCACTACATACTGGTTACGCACAGTGTCTAATCTGCTGCAGGAATAGCAGTGACAGCCATAAGAGGGATCTAAAATGTTTCTAATTATTCCTGATACATTTAACAGAAGATTTCCCCTTAGAATACCCTGCTATGGAAATCCTTAAGCTGTCAAACCAACCTGGCCCCAAGCTAGCATACACATGTCTCTAAGGAGCCCTTTTAACACCCCACATGCTGACTGATGCTTCCTGAAGCAACACATTTTAGATTAGTGGAACCATGGTAGTGTTAATAATTTATTTATTTATGGCTAAAGAGCCTGCAGATGTTGCTTTGCATCTTAAAACAAAGTGAACAAATATATAACTTTAAAAAGTGCCTAAAAGACTGGGCAAGATCCAAAAGTGTGCTTTGGTGAGCAGAGGGAGAAATTTGTTCCTTTAAGGTTAAGTGTGGAGACCGTAGCAAATTGAAGACAGCAGATCATTTAAACAGATGCAGCACCAAGCATGCATACATGCTCAGAGTCTACTATTTCCCCCTCCAGTGGAACCTGTGGGATTGGGAAGGGTGGTCCCTTTTCTCTACTGCAATCCCATCACGGGCCCCAAAAAACTGACTCTTGGAAATCTTCTGGAACCAATGTTTGTGCAGGACAGAAGGCTACAGGGGAAGAAAGAAAAATAAAGTTCCAGAACAGGACTGGATTTAGCCCACTGTCACTACTGGAGGGGGAAACCATAAAATATATCACCATTTAGTATAGTGTTAATTAGCAGTTTGTTCAAACAATGTTTCTTCTTTATACTGATACTAGTATTAATAATCTCTTATAAATATTAATGATTATAATGCATTGGGCTATAGTGCTTTGCATAACTGAGCTGCTCAAATCTCATAAACTTTCATGAGAGCTGAAGCTTCGGCATGTTTACTAGGAGGTCAGGCTGCAAGCCTCAAGAAAAGCACTAAAGAGGTTGCATTAAACTCTGTGAACATGCACAGGATAGAGCTGCATGCCTGACTGCCAATTCATTGCGACACCTCTAGAAAATAAGCAACACATGTTTATTCTGAAATAAACCCCACAGCCTTCATGGGGTCTGATTTCTAATATGTGCATTTGAGTTCATTATTAGTTGTAAAAGGCAATCTAGAAAAGGGCATCTCTAGAATGCAGCATGCAAGCATTCCTGCACAAGAAGGAAGTACATAGTTCAGACTTGAATAGCACAATCAAATTCAGTGGTGCATTTAGGTAATTTTAGACTCTGGACTTAATGGTCATAAGGGACACTCTGCCCCATTTAGATGTGTAACATGCATTAACTTAATTCAAAATGTAGTTTCGAAGAATTCAGGGCGTTTGTACTCTTTCTGATGAGAGTTGGTGTTAGCCACCATCAAGTCGACTTTGACTTATGGCAACCCCATAAATGAGAGACTTCCCAAGTCATCCTATCATCAACAGCCCTGCTCAGTTCTTGCAGAGTCAGGACTATGACTTCCTTGACTGAGTCTATACATCTGGAATGTGGTCTTCCTCTTCTCCTGCTGCCCTTTACCTTACCAAGCATTATTATCTTTTCCAATGAGTCATGTCTTCATGCAATATGGCCAAAGTAGGACAGTCGCAATTTAGTCATGTTGACTTCTAGGGAGAGTTCAGGCTTGATTTGCTCTAGGGCCCATTTATTTGTCTTTTTAGCCAGGGTATCTGCAGAACTCTCCTCCAGCACCACATTTCAAATGAGCTTATATCCTTCCTATCTGCTTTCTTTACTGTCCAGTTTTCACAACCATACATAGAAATGGGAAATACAAGGACATGGGCCATCCTAACTTTAGTATTCAATGATATATCTTCATATGATGAGAATAGCCCTAGTCTTTGGCCATAAACTCCTCCTGTCCCATGGCATCACTGATCCTGTTTATTCAAAAGAAAATCCCTTTAACTTGCTCAGGATCAGGATACATGTCCTATCTATCTTAATGTCCAGCAAGTTTCTCTGCTGGAGAAATCAGAGAAGTTACATTAAAATCTATGTGTTCAAGAATCATAATGATTGCAGTCTCTCTTTGTGGTAAGTCTGATGATAAATAGGATAAGTGGGAAAAGCAGTACTGAAATACTGGCTGTTCTGAATAGGTTGATAAGGCTGCATCCACACTGCAGAAATAATCCAGGTTGCTACCACTTTAACTTCCATGGCTTCAGTGCTGTGGGATTCTGGGGATTGTAGTTTGTAGTGGCACCAGAACTCTCTGACAGAGAAGGCTAAATGTCTCACAAAGCTACAGTTCCCACAATTCCATAGCATTGATCCATGGCAGTTAAAGTGGTGTCAAAACTAGATTATTTCTGCAGTGCAGATGCAGCCAATATAGTGTTTTGGAAAGGGAGATGTTTCTTCTCTCCCCTTCCATATGTAGGCTGAAGTCACATCCCATTATTTGGCTGTCTTCTGCTTGAATTTAGTCAAGCAGATGACAGCCAAATAATGGAGTGCAAATTCCTCTTACACTGTCTCCCCCAAACATTAGACAGAATGGCATTGTTTACAAAAATTTATTAATACAAACTTTACACACTTTGAAGTAACAGTTCTCAAAGTCCTAACGCTTGAGACCATGGGTGTCTTTAACCATAACTTTTTGTGGTTCTGGCTCTTGTCGTGCTTTTGATTTGTTTTGTTTCGTTTTGATATTCAAGTTGCTACACAGAAGAAGGCAAATATATAGATATAGCTAGCTAGCTCGATATAGATATAGATAGATATAAATATCTCCAAAAGACTGACATTTAACCTCAGTGATCACTGGATTCCCAAGTGGATCCATTGGATTTAAGGCTCTTGGCGACAGCTATCCTACAGAGACGACTGTGGGAGCAAACGAGAGGCTGGCAAACTGACTAGCTCAAACAGGACTGGCAAGGCCAAGCTGAGCAATATTAGCACGTCAAAGAATAAGAATAAGAATAAGAAGAATAAGAAGGAAAGGAAAGGAAAGGAAAGGAAAGGAAAGGAAAGGAAAGG
>CM034706.1:65162666-65186411 GCA_020142125.1 Phrynosoma platyrhinos | reverse complement strand
AAAAAGCTGTTTGAAGTCTTGTAGGATCCTGGGTCATTTTCTCCTTAGAGAGGGCCATTGGCAGTTTGCGGCCAATGGGAGGATTGATTGAAAGTTGCTTTCCTGGAGGAGCTGTCCAAACCCTGTGGTGCTGAATTGGTTTTGGCAACCCAACGAGGCGCTCCCTTATTTCCACAGATCTCATCCTGGCAGGGCAAAAATTAGAAATGCCACCGTTTCATTCTCACCCTGAGCCTGGCTTGTCTCAATAGTGTATTTATTTATTTTTTCCCTGGCTTGGAAGTGCTAGGAACATATCTCAGCCCCCCCTCCCCGCCTTCCTCCACAAGATCTTTTCCCTCTCTCCAGAATGCATCTATTATTATTATTATTATTATTATTATTATTATTATTATTATTATTATTTGAGGAAAGGTATTAAAGGGGCTTCTAGTTCTCATTCGACATTTGGATGTAGCCATAGTTTCGAGCCCCTCCAAGGTCTCCAACAATAATGCCCAGGTAACGAAACACAATGATGAGAAGAAAAGGGATTTTGTTTGATTTTGTTTCTGTTCGTGGTGAGCCTTCAAGTTTTCTTGGCAAGATTTGTTCAGAGGAGGCCGAGAGAGTGTGACTTGCCCAAGGTCACTCGGTGGGTTTCCATGGCTGAGCTGAGAATCGAACCCTGGTCTTTAGAATCACAGTCTCCATCACTCAAGCCACTACGCCAGGCGAAATTATTTTTAATTTTGATTGTCTCTGAACAATGTGGGAGTGGTTTTTTTAGGACTCTGGAAACCAGGGTTCGAATCCCTTCTCAGCCCTGGAGACTGTGACCTTGGGTAAGTCATACTCTCTCAGCCTCAGAGGAAGGCACAAGCAAACCTCCTCTGAACAAATCTTGCCAAGAAAACCCTGTGATAGGCTCACCTTTGGGTCGCCATAAATCAGAAATGATTTGTAGGCACACAATAACAACAACAACAACAACTCTGAACAGAAAAAGCTTGAAGAGCTGAGAACGCAGAGAGAAATACTCAGACTGGAAAAGAGGCAAGGAGTTTCCCCTAAATTTCGTATATAGAGGAATTCTCAAGGAAATCTCTCTCCGGGAAATAACACAATCGATGGGCATTTATTTCCCCACGGAGTTAGCTGAGAAAGATTGCTAGCTGGTCTCCTTTCAAGTTAGATTACTAGTTCCTTCCTTCCCTCTCAAACTTAGAAATCTGGATTCGTTTCAGAAAAATTGAGCCATTCCTGGGTGTTTTAATTATTAAACCGATGAATCAAAGAAGCAGAAGGACAAGGCTGTCCTTTCCCGGTTCAGTTATTTGGCTTAAACAGGGGCTCAGCTCAGGAAGCTCTCAGAAGCCAAAGCCTTTTATACTGTCCACATTCGCCTACAAATTGCACAAATCTGGAATTGTTTGCATAGTTCTATGGAAATGAAGGGGGATCGTGAAATCTCACTGCTTTCCCCACAGAGGGAAACACATCAGGAATGGTTGTTTTACATCGAGAAAACTCAGCTTGTGTCCAGATTTCCCCCCCCCCCCCCCCCCCCCCAGTTTATGTCAGTGAACCTTTGGACTTTTTTTCAGCGAGTGGCAAGAAAATTAAAATCTTCACCCAACTTTTGCAGGAGGAGACTTTTCCTTTTCGGATCAGAACTCAATTTGTGGGGGGCCGCACTTCTCTTAGGCTTCCTTCTTTTTCCATTGCGTCACGATGAGGATTCACATGAACTGAGCACAGTCTCAAAAGTTTTCCTTTCTTCCCAAAGAATGATAATGGATGGATTTTCGGAATCGTTGGAATGAAACTCTCCTGATAAGGGTCCACCATTGAAAAACCTGTTGCAAGCAGCGCCCGCCACCTTGTGGGAAGTTTGAAACGTGCATGGCTCAATATTGAAAACTCGCCTTGTTTACAGACCCTTTGGAAAAAAATAAATAAATCTCTATATAAACGCCTCACCTGGCTGCATTTTCCTTTACCTTTATTATTGCAGCTGGAAGTCACTGCGATAGGCGGAGGGGGTCATGTATTGCTGTGGGTTTGTTTTTTTTCTTTCTCCATTATTGCTTTATCCCTTTTTTCCCTTTGTAAAAAAGCACTGGACTAAACCAATTTGACACTATCAAAGAATCCCGTGCTCCCAACATCTTGATCCTCACATGAATGCATGAAAGTAATATGCCCAGTTTCCATTCAAATGTCAAGGGGTATTGCACAACTAATTCTCAGTGATTCTTCACATAGTATCTTCTTGTGTTCTCAAGGAGTACCACTCGAGTAAGAAAAAGCAAAGCCTCTTTTGGAAAAGGTAAGACATTTTCTCTTAACTATTTCTTTTGCACTGCCAGCTGCACAATTTTCCAGTCATATAATGTTTAAGCTGCATGACTGTGAATTTCCTACCTAGTGCATCCCAAAGGCGATGTTGAATTTCTAAAATACAGAAGTAGTGGGGTTTAAGATTCCCCCTGTCCTATTACCTGGAAGTTCTTCTTTTCAATCCCAGATGTACTGAATCTAGATATAGTAGCTCACTGGTGTTGGTTTTCTTAGCATCATCCCAATCTTTCTGTGATATAACACTCACACACACATACACACACCCTTTACATAGGAATCAGTACTAAAATTAATCCAAGAGTTTAAAGCCTGTATTAATTTGTCACTGCAAAACTAGGAAAGAATCTTGTGGCACTTAAAGTTGGGATGCATGACATCTTCAGACTCAAAGGCTGCAACAAATGATGTGGAGAAGAGAGAGAGGGTACTTTGAGTTCCACTTCACCCAATACACAAAATGTTATCCTCATTTGGCAGACACACACATACGCATACCTGGAGAAAGAGAAGTACAACATGGACAGGGAGGTGGCCAGTGGCTCATGAAATGCAAAAAAATACAATCAATGACCATTCTGTTTCAAACTTAAGGAAGGTGATAGTTCAGAATAGTAGCAAGAGTGATAGCAAAATCACCCTAGATTATCAGATTAATTATGAAAGCAATAGAGAAACCTTTGGGTCCAAGGACTGTTCTGGTTTGTAGGAAGTACCTGAGCCTATATATCAGTTATAGGAGGGACCTTTAGAGCTGGGAACAGAGCTCACTCTTCTTCTTTCACATGAATGTATGGCTTATGCCATTCACGCACACCATTCACATATACACAACACCAGTGCAGCTTTTTTTTTCACCACTCTGCAAAGCTACTTCAGGAGGTCCACTTGAGGTCCTTCAGGCTCCTTGTGTCCCTCTCACTGTTCATCTTTCCTGATAGGAAAGCCATTATTCGTGTGCCATGTGCCTTGAAGAGGTGGTTTCCAACTGAGCCTACCTCCCTCAACCTTTTCTGAGAGGCAGGGGCTTGAGGAAGGGCATGAGTGCCAAAGTGGGTCTCAGCCAGAACTTGGAAATATTTTCTCTTTTGGACAATGATTATGAACAGGGTCACTCAGCCAGATGATTGCTAGTTCCTCTGGTTTCAACAGGTCAGAGAGTAACCAGCCTGGAGAAAGAAGAGTGGCCTTCAGCTTGAGATTTCTCATGGCTGACATATGGGAACAGGAAGATATTGTCTTTGTCCACCAGATAATAGGTAGATACCCCATGTGGTTTTCTGTGTGGCTTCCCAGTGCACAGGCACTCCATGTACATTTAGCAGAACCATCACATATGCCATCGTTGTAAGAAAGAGGGTCCAAATCATACAATAGAAATAGTTCTACATTCATTTAGGAAGTGAGAAAGATTTGAAACTGCCACTTGCTACGTGGTTTTACTGATAGAAGCATGCACTAGGCCAGGGGTAGGCAACCTTTCCCCTTTAAGGGCTGAGGAACTTCAGCTCCCAGAAGCCTCAGCAATGTTGGCCAATAGTCCCATGTTGGCCAATAGCTCCTGGGATTCTGGGAGCTGAAGTCCCTCGGCCCTTAAAGGGGAAAGGTTGCTTACCCCTGCACTAGGCATTTCAAAAGATAAAACTGGAACATAAATATTCCTAAATATGGGGGATGCCATCCTCCCCATGCCAGAGTTCCTGGCTTTGCTTACACATGTGGCAGTCAGACTTATTTCTTGTCTACATTATGAACCATGAGTTTTATCACCTTTGCTATTCTACTATCCAAAACAAAAAGTGATGTAACAATGCCATCATGGAGATGCAGTTATCTATTTCCTGACATGGCTATCCACATCTGTCTCTACTCCCTTGATCTTTCATTGCTTTGCTAAAACTTTCTTGTTTAGAAATGACTTTGGCCTGTACTAAATTCTCATTACTGCTTTATTGGTCATATGTATTTGTTCTTCTGTTATGTTTATACCCCAGTTGTTTATAAGGTTTTGCTTTTTAATTTGATATTTTGCTGTTTCTAATTGTTCTGTTCTTAAAGCTCTTCATGTTCTTAGCCTGCTAACATGAAACATGGAAAGGTGAAATGGTGGTAGTGGTGATGACAGTGATTATAAAAATATAGATAAATCAAAATAATCAAAATAAAATAAAAATATCCATGGAGATATATAGAAAACTTAAACATAGAGGTAATGTTAAGACTGATATGAAATATATAAAACAACCCAGCTGAAGACAGAAGTGAGAGGCATGATATGATTGAGGCTGGAATTCTAAGTGCATTTAATGGTTTGAGTGTTAGACTAGGACACTGGGAAACCAAGGTTCAAATTCTAACTTGGCCATGGAAACCTACTGGGTGACCTTGGGCAAAGCACATTCACTCAGGCTCAGAGGATGGCAATGGCAAACCCTCTCTGAAAAAACTTGCCAAGAAAACCCTATGATAGGTGCACCTTATGGTTGTCATAAGTTGGAAACAACTTGAAGGCACACAAGAACAAACAAGCCTGACTGAATGCAGTGGGACTAACTACTAAGTAGACATATACAGCATGCCACTTTGAAAATGTTACTCAGGCTATTGTAAACCCCTAGTGGTATTTTTAGAAACTTTTTTTTTAAACCTTAAAAAGCAGAATACCTCTATGTGTTGGTGGCTTTAACCTTTAAAGCCTTAAATGGCTTGGGACCTGGCTACCTGAAGGAATATCTCCTCCTGTGTCTACCTACTCAGATCCTAAAGCCTCCATCTGAGATCCCTTCTCCAATGACCATGGCAAATGGAGAGGGGCAGGTGGCTACAAGGGAGAAGGTCTTTACAGTGTTAGGATTCTCTTTGTGGAATGCACCTCAAAAGAGAGAATGACCTGGTGCCTTCATAATAGTCTTTTTGGTATAAAGTAAATCCTCTTTTATTTTCCCAGGCATTTCAGGAATCATTCTAGCATCATTCCTTGCTGCTGGTTTTATATTCTGCTTCCTCTAGTTATTGTTTTATTCTTGTATTTTATATGTACACCACTCAGAGATCTCTGCTTATTGGGCAGTTTAACTCTGCATTAAATAAAGAAATAAATACATCAGCTTCAAAGAATTTGATCAAGGAGACTGGAGGACTATTTTTGAAGAATTGTATATCCAAAGGTGCTCCAGGCACATTGTTGTTCCAACTCTAGCCAAGTAGACCAGCCTGTTCTTGCAATGAAAGCTCATTTCCACATTTTTTCTTGATTTAATATGTGCCAGTTCAAGCAACATCTGGGTGAAAACGCCACACATGATGCAAAATATTTGATTTCTTCCATGTAAATGCCTTTTAGGGGATGAATGACTCAGGCAAACACATAAAGAATGAACAGGCATAGAATCACTTTTTGGGCACTTTATTACTACTGTACCTCTCCATGCATGCAAAGAAGGAAGTCTAAGCAATTCTGATAGACAAAATGGGCCTGCTTTTCATTTCCATTTCATATATATGTATCTACTAACTAATATGACAGTATGAAACTATGGTCTGTCTTTCAGAAATGAAAGGTCACATGTTGAAAGATACAGAAGGACATACAAAATATTTTCTGACAAGAAAAACATTAAGCAGCACTAAAACAGTCACACATTGGGTTGGATCTAGATGTCTCACACAAAATACATCCACTGAAATCAATAGTGCTAGCATCAGTGGTGACTAATTTAACTTCAGTTTATTTCAATGGGTGCACTTTACAAGCTAAATCCAATTGTTAGTCTACTAGAGTAGACCTAGTGAATCAATGGAATTTATGTATGTGTCTTGATTCAGGAAGTCTTGTTCTTTCAATGGGTCAGTTCCCATTGGAACTAACATTTAGATGTAACTGCAAGTATGATCTCAGCCAGTAGTAGTAAATACAGTAACAACCTTTTTTTGTTGTTGCCATTCTCCACACACACTGACATTCAGATGATTAAATGAGAGGTAGCGCTAAGGAGCCAACAAATTTTTTACACAAAGCCTAGTTGTCTTGGATTTTGCAGAACTTTGTTGTTGTTGTTGCTAACTGCCCTTAAGTGAACCCCAACTCATGGTTACTCTGTGGAGGAGACTTCTCCAAGACTCCTGTCCTTGATTGCTTTGCTCAGGTCCTGCAAATTCATACCCATGATCTCCCTAATTGAGTTTATCTATCTGGCATGTGGTCTTCCTCTCTTTCTGCTGCCTTCTACTTTCCCTTGCATTATTGACTTTTCTAGTGAGTTACACCTTCTCATGATGTGGCCAAAGTACAACAGTCTTAGTTTCATCATGTTCGCTTCCAGGGAGATTTCTGGTTTGATCTGTTCTAGGATCCATTTGTTTGTCTTTTTAGTCATCCATGGTATCCTCAGTAATCCAGCACCATATCTCAAATTAATTGATTTTCTTCCTATCTTCTTTCTTAGCTGTCCAACTCTCACATCCATACATGGTAATGGATGATACAATGGCTTGGATGATTCTAACTTTAGTTTTCAGTTGTATAACTTTACTCTTTAGGATCTTGTCTAGTTTTTTTCATTGCTGCTCTTCCCATTCCTAGTTCTCTTCTTATTTCCTGACTGCAATCACCATTCTTGTCAGTGTCTAATTCAAGATATGAGAACTCTTTCACTGTTTTGATTTCCTCATTGTCCAGGTTGAATTTATGTAGATCCTCTGTGGTCATTTTTGTTTTCTTTATGTTCTTCTTTAACTTTCCCTAGTAATACTTCCAAGTCTGCCATGTTTTCCACTATTAGTATGGTGTCATCCACATATCTTGGATCATTGATGTTCCTTCCGCCTATCTTCACTCCTCCTTCTGAGTCTAGACCTGCTCTTCATATGATATTTTCTGTATACAAGTTGAACAAGTAAAATAATAGAATGCAACCTTGGCTGACTCCTTTGCCAATTAGGAACCATTCTGTTTCTCCATATTTCATTCTAACAGTAGACTCTTGTCCTAAATATAGATTTCTCACCAGGACTATCAAATGTAGTGGTACTCCCATGTCTTTAAGAGTGTTCCACAGTTTTTCATGATCTATGCAGTCAAAGGCTTTGCTATAGTCTATAAAGCACATTCTGATCTTCCGGAATTCCTCAGGGCACTCCTTTAGCCATTGTATGTTTGCAATGTGGTCCCTAGTGCCTCTTCCTTTCCTGAACTTCCCTTGCACCTCTGGGATTTCTCTCTCCCTATATGGTTAGAGTCTATGTTGCAGAATTTTGAGCATGATTTTATTTGCATGGAATATTAATACTATAGTCCTACAGTTGCTGCAGTCATTTTTATCTCCTTTGTTTGGATTAGCATGTATATTTATTGTTTCCAGTCTGTTGGCCACCATTTTGTTTTCCATACTTGTTGGCATATTTTGGTTAACACTTAAGTTGATTCTGTCTATGTGGATTGTAGCGATTCAATAGCAATATCATCTATTCCTGGTGCAGTATTCTTTCCAATTTCTCTTAGTGCAGCTTCCATCTTCTAGAATTTGAGATTCATCTTCAGACAGTTCTTTATTCTATGTGTTATTCATTTTTTATGTGTCATTCATTTTTTCATCTCTTTTATATAGCTCTTCTGTGTATTGCAACCAACATCTTTTTATTTCTTCTTGATCCTGTAGTATGTTCCTCTTCTTATCATAGAGCATCCCAGTCACTGATTTGAACTTTCCTTTGAATTCCTGGATTCACTCTGTCCTTGGCTTCTGACCATAGTTCATCTGGTTCCTGATCAGTTATGCTTAACAGCACAAATCTAATTCTTACATTGTTTGTAAATTCTTTTGAGATATTGTTCAGATCATATTTTGGTATGATGACTGCTTTTGTTTTCTTCCTCAGTTTAACTCTAATTTTTGATTTTGCAGAACTGCTTCTTTGTTTTTGTTAACCTTGAGAATTACAATGTTTGGGTCGCAACATTCAAACCACTTACTCAAGAATAGTTCCAATGGGGTGAACTGTGTTATGGTTTTGAGATTAGCAGTCTAACCTCAAGCCAATTGTCCTCTACCCCAATCCTGTTTCTAAAAATAGTAGCTCTGATTTACTGAACTGGATCTTTCTCTATAACCATAAACTCTGGAGGAAACATTTAAAATCCATGTGAAATAAGACACTTCCCCCCCACACACACCCATTAACATAATTTAGGACAACTTTTTTCTCTACAAAGCATTTTTGTTCTAAATCCAATTGCTAGATTAGAGCCATTGATTGATTGCCAAATGGTAAACCAACATCCATGTTAAGTTCAGTTGATTCAATTATCTACTCTAGCTGGGGTTAATAATTAGATTTAGGTCATAGTTTCAAAGACACATCTACATTCTGGTTCACTAAAATTCAACACCACCCCTCACCAAAAACATTTTAGGTTGTATGATCCTATTAAGGTTTGTTTAATTTTAGTAGCACTGTAAAATTGCAGTGGAAATAGAGGAATTGCTACAAACCTGATCTATTAAAGTATAATATGAAACGTTGTGGTTATGATACTGATTTTTCAAGATGTTTATTTGATGTAAATTAAAAAATGTATTAAGTGTTGGACTGGTCCAGCTTCAAGTCTCCACAGAACCATAAAATTCCCAAGGTGACAAATGGCCATTTGCTGTCTTTCAGCTCACAACGGGGGGGACCTAATCATGCCACCTGTGGCTCATAGGAGGAAAGGTGGGGTACAAATGTAAACTAAAAAGAAGTAAAGTATTTTTCTTGAAATATTTTTCTGCCATTAAGTAATTTAAGAAGGGATTTCATCATAGCAGTGCAGCCCTCTTTCTGAAAATTTAAGAAATCATACAAACATATGCTTTTAATTATTCATTCTGCACTCAGGTTGTTTAATAAATGGAAATGGCTAAAAGAGACTTTGTTTTTGTTCATGATTAGAGTATGATAGTTCCAAGGTTAAAAGGTTAAGCCAAGAAGTAACAATGGCTCTTGGCAGAGAACTGGTTTTCTTTGCTTCCAAGTGCTCCTTTTGTATTCTGTCTTGTATACTGCATAAAGGTTCATCATCTGTCACAGGAAACTAAATAGCACTGGGATCTTTATTGGGATCCATGTCAGAATCAGTAGGATAAAGAAAAAGGAGAGAGAAAATAATAAGGGAAGAAGAAGGGGGGAAATGAAGTTTTCAACATTCTGTGCAACTATTTCCTTCTCTACCAAAAGCAGGGACAGGGAAGTATGTGGACGTAAAATCACAGGAGGCATTTCCCAGCTTCATTTTGGTAAGGTATTTAACAAACTTAAATTTCAGTTTAATGTGAATGTAATAGTTAAATGTTTCCCTTCCAACATAAATACATTTGAATTGGATTTTTTTTTAGTTTAACAATTAACTGGTCTCATTGATTGCAATGGACCTACTCTACATACTACCAATATTGAATTTATCTCATTGTCTAGAGTTATATCTGTGTGAACATATACAGGGACCCTTCTCTATGAGAAAATAACATGAAGGAGGCATGTTCATTATGGTGATTTTGTAATACCTGTTATTAGCCAGGTTTTTTTAGGTTGAGCAGGCAGAAAAACAGTAAGTCAGTACACAGATCCATAGGTCTATTTCCAAAAGCAAAACAAGAATGTTTATCTCAGAAGAGGTAGGTGGAACCATTTTTGTTTTTTAAAAGAGCTCCTGTTTAAAACAAGGTGGGTGTAAACACAACACAAATGTGATGGTCTGATGTACGATTGCCATTTTCCATGGTGTAAATGAATGGTAGAATCTTATTTGTCACACAGCTGTGCCAGCTACAGATCAGATTTATAATTAAATTACTTTACAGCATTATGGGATTTCTGATGCATCTCTTTAAAAGGTGTTTGTATTTCTGAGGTATAACCTAATGGTATGCTGAAAATTTATTTCTTGTCAAGCAGATGCAGGCAAACGAATGGGCCAAATTCTTAATAATTAATCAAAAGAACATTTCATCTCACCAGAGGAGAAAAGATAAGTGAATAAAAGGCATCCCTGGTTTCTTGCTCTATAATGCATTATGTATCATTAGTAAGATACATAATTTTTTGATAATTTTTTCTTGTGGTATAACTTTAAAAGATGTGCAAGGGTCAATGTCTCCTTGTTTAAAATGCAAATATTGGGATTGGTAAAATTCCAGCAATAATAAGCCTTTGCTTTTGCTAGGGACCAGACTTGCTTTTCAGATGGACAGAGTACAATGCCAGAATGATTCTGTTTGGATTAAGGTAGGGAAGAAATATGTTCAGCTTTGCACAGTCCAACAGTATGAAGTAAAAAGGAAGCAACACATTACATGTAATGATATTACCCCTAACATCTTACAGGGCGGAATGGGGGCAATCACATTGTGGGGGGTTTTGCAAAATAATATACAATGGATCCACTGAATTACCAGGGTGGCAATCTGTGGATTAAACCATGCCCTGTACTATTCAATGGTGGTATGTATAGGTGGACATGCTGACATGAATGCAAGCACATCACTAGCAATTGAATAATATTGAATGTGACCATCCATGGTTTTTCCCACTCACCCAGAACCTGGAACCAAACCATTGTGGATGAGAAGGGTCCACTGTATCAATTGACAGTGTCATTAAAATTTTGATATCAAGTAACGTTATCTCATTACTTCAAAAATGCTGGGTTTATGAAAACACCAAGCCAGCTCTAAAACAGGATATTCTGAAGCATTCCTAACAGATACCAGCCAGAATATTAGCAAAAACCTGGAAGGACAAAAGATGTCATAGCCTCTCTAGACAATTAAGGCAAGGCTATTCATAGCAGAACAAGGTTCCTAACTATAAAACAGCTGCTGCCTAGAGAGCTTGTAGAATCTCAGTTCTTCTCAGTGTTCACTAAAAAATATAGATAACAATCTGTTAAACTAGCTTTGAGTGAGTTCTTGAGTACTGTTGTTGAATGCCAGGTCAGTGAATATAAAAAACAAGTACCATTCAGGATTTGATTATAGATGAACATGCTGACATGGCCTGTATTACAGTCCTGGCTGGAAGAGAGTAGAGATAGGAGTGGGGGTGGGCTTAATATCTCTCACCTCTGGCCACCAGGTTTTTCTGTGTAGCAGCAGAGGAGGCCTGGGGGTGAAAAGGTGGAGTTGCAGTGGTCAATCATGGTTCTATCCCCCTGACCAGGTGCTCTCTCCCACAGTCTGCAGTTTTTGAGTGTGTGTAAAGGTGGGTAGCCAGGACAGAATAGGGATTCTGTTGAGGTACTGCCCGTCCTGCTTCTCAAGTCTCCCTTCCTGAGCTAACCAGGGTGTTCTTGGGGTTGGGGTTGGAGTCCCCAAAGCTAGTAGTTCTGGAGAACTTCGGTTATCCATGCTGATACTGCCCTGTTTGGAGTGGCTCAGGACTTAATCTTCTCCATGACAACCAGAGGTCTATCCGAAGTCTATCCCTATCTGGTCCTACCCATGCTGCTGGGCACACTCTGAACCTTGTTTTCATGGTGGGGTGGGGTGATGGTGTTTTTGAGGAACTTTCTTCAGTTCCATTGTTATGGGCAGATAATTATCTGGTTATGCTTAGACTCAGGGGACTCAGAACATCTGTTGGATGGAGAACTGATTAGGGTGGTCTGCCTCAGGAGAGTGATGGATCCAGACAGATTCCTGATGATTCTTGGAGATTTTTCTGTCACCTTGGCAAATTATTCTGTTGAAGCTCATGATGACCTCTGAAATAAGTAATGGTCAATGCAGTAGACACAATTGGTCCTGAGTGTACCCTCTTATGAAGTAGAACTCAACCTGCCCTCAGGTTTTCTAGTGATGAAGCAAGTAAGATGGAGACTAGAGCAACATTGGCGGAAGTCTCTAAGACCTTACATGGGCTAGTCTCTATTTAAAGGCCTCCTTCATGGCAGTGAGAGCAATAAAGGGGAGAAATTGCTGCCAGCACTGCATCTGTAGCGAGCCATCCAGCAGAGCTGTTCTGAGTGGTCAGAAGTCTATCACACACTGGTCCTCAAGTAGAAAGTGCAGACTACTCAACAGTCCACTACAAAGAATTTACACAACACTTTGCAGATAGAATCATTTAGATCCACTCTGACTTGGATGCTGTAGTTGATGTAGTTCCCATGGATGTAACCTTGGCTCCTGTTTGTCCAGTGTTATTAGATATTTTTCAATTTGTACAGCCTGATGATGTGTACCGGTGTCATTCCCTGCTTCCAGAACATGGATATAGACTAAGACTGAAACAGTGGACCTGCTGAACCAGAGCAGAAGGAGGGTCCAGAGCCACATGTCTCAGAATGCTGTACCAGCTCTGGCAGAAAGTCCTGCCCATTCAGATATAGAAGGCCACTTACCCCTACCTACCTTTGCTGAGCAGAGACAACAAAGGGAAGGCTTGAAGAGGTATCTGAGGATTTATAGGAAGCAGTAATTGATGAGGAAGCAGCTGTGTTGAGCTGCTGATCTATAAATTCCCAGCCTTGCCCTCCAGGAGTTGTTGTGGATTATCTGACCTACCTGGTTCCCCATTGTGTTCCAGAACTCTGTGCTTGACCTGGACTGTGTTTGTTGACTCTGGATGTTGTTGACCTAACTTGGACATTGCTGAACTCTGTTTGGGTCTTCAGGCTTGTATTTACGAGCTGTTTGACAGTGGAACACGCTCCCTCAGAATGTGGTGGAATCTCTTTCTTTGGAGGTTTTTAAACAGGGGCTGGATGGTCATCTGACATGAGTGCTTTGATTGTGTATTCCTAAATGGCAGAGGATTGGACTGAATAGCCCTTGTGATCTCTTCCAACTCTACTAAAGTGAAGGAACTGCTGATTTGTAAGCTACTCTTTGTTTGATCATTAGCTGCTGGCTATCAGCTCTGTAGCAATCAGCCTTAGACTGGTTGCCCAGACTGTGTTTTGGACAACTGAGTCCTTGGAGATGTGAGAGCCAGTACATAGTATTTTGCTGCATCATGGGTCACCTCAAAACAGTATGAAGCATTTCTTGTCCCAGTATGTTGTACTGGCTGGACAAGAAAAAAAAATCACCCCAGTGATTAAAATCAATAGATTTATCTGGTCTTTTCCTCCAACTGTTGTCTGTTTTTTAAAGCTAATAATCATCAATAATAACTGTTGATGGAAGAGACTGACATTTAGGGTTTGTTTTTTACATATTTATGGTCACTTCCTGTTTGTTTGTTCACACCTACTCCTATACTGGGTCACATAGGCATTCCTTTGTCCTCTTGGTTTCATGTTGGCCTTTTTTTCTCTCCATCCTCCATGAAACATGTGGTCTGAAAGAACTCTCCCGCTGCATGAGAAGATCCAACCATTCCTCAAGATATGTAGGATTTCTTTTTCCTTGCCTTCCTTAAGTGGGCCAGTGAAAATGTTGCAAAATGCCTGTGTTATAGTTCTTGTCTTGTGTGTGTGGATTCTGCAGCAAAATGTGGGTTTGGGAAACTACAATACCCCATCTCAGGGCCTTTGCAGACTGCTAGAAATAATGCAGCTTGCATCTACTTTAACTGTCCTGGCTCAGTACTAGGGAATCATGGGAACTGTAGTTTTTTCTGAGACATTGAGCCTTCTCTGTCAGAGATCTCTGGTGGCACAAAAAACTACAGTTCCCATGATTCCCTAGTACTGAGCCAGGGCAGTTAAAGTGGACTCAAGCTGCATTATTTCTGGTCGTTTGCAAAAGCCCTTAGGACGTTATCATACGGGGAGTCAGGGGGAGAAAGTGAAAATAAACCAGACGAGTAGAAGACTTTAATTTATGGGATTTGTCCCGTTCCGCCTCGTCTGATAACTAAATTAGAATTTAAAAGGGGGTTAATTTGAACGAAAACCTGATCTTTTCATTTTCAGGATTTTTGAGGAAATGAAAAGATCAGGTTTTTGTTCGAATTAACCCCCTTTTAAATTCGAATTTAGTTATTAGACTAGGCAGAACGGGACAAATCCCGTAAATTAAAGTCTTCCACTCGTCCGGTTTATTTTCACTTTCTACCCGCGACTCCCTGTGTGATAACGTCCATAGTCCATAAGGATTAAGAGTGAATTTGCTGATTATCACCTAGTTTAAAGCCGTTTGTCCTTTTCAATATATGTGTGTGTGTTAAAGAACACCTCCTATCTTCTCACTATAATCCTGTGCTTTAAAATAATCAAATCATTTAAACAAAACTCAAACTTTGCCCCATCCTTTGACTTCAAGGATGTTGTTCTTTGACATCGAGGATGGCATTATTTAATTTAAACTGAAAGGTGGGTCACATTTATTATTCAGTTTGCATATATCACTCCCCAGAAGTATATACTTCCATTTTTTGAAATACAGTTTCAGAAGCAAGACAGGCATAATTCTCATTTTGAGGAGGGGAACAAGGAGAACTACCATATGAATATTTGCTTCCTGAGGGTTAAAGATTATCTCAATGAGGGCAAAAGGGGTTCCAAATCATTATTTTTGTACATTTATATTTCTAGGATGGTGCTTCTTAGGAAATACTCCATGCATTCAAACAAGCTATAAACAATCATTTTGCATGCCTCCAGTCTTACCTAACATAGAAGTTTGTACCAGTTTATATAACTAGTGCTGGAAGAAGTAAGCAAGATTCTGTTGTATTTTCCAGGATTAAACATTTTCTAAACCATAGAAACATAAAGAATTGTTTGTAAATAAATGACTCATGTATGGGGGTTTTCAACCAAGCTGACAAAGTTAACAGTTCTTCAAGTTTATAAATATTTCCTAGTAGAAAGTAATAAAATCAATATAATGGTTTTTAATTTAATTTCTGTGTTGAGTCATTATGGAATATTTGATATGCAAACAAATCATATGACTGAAGGACACAAAAGTATATATTTTTCTTTGTACATCAAACATTCTATAATGTCTAAATGTGAAGAAGGAAGGGACTTATCTCATAATACTGCTCTTTCTACTGAAAATTAATGAAACTACTGAAAATGACACACCAATAAGCATTAAATACTATTGTAGTTCTGACCAGAGTAGAGCCACTGAAACAGCTGGATTTTCTTATGTGTTGATTCACTATTCAACAATTTGGTTGAATGGATCTACTCTTGCTGGGACCAAACAACATGATTCCAGCTAAAATAGTCTGAATAATTTAAAATCCGGCTCCCATATCCTAAATAATTCCTGTTCTAAAATTTCCTAAAGTGGGGGTAGCAGAAGAATATTTTGATCAGACATTCAAATTAATGGCAACCCTCAAGACTGCAAATTTCTAGTTGTTGGAATTTCAGAAGGGTCTGCTGCTAAACAGCTCTAAGCTATTATGTCTCAAAGAAACCTATGTGTAGCATCTTATCTAAATCCTTATTATGAAATGTGGCTAAAGAAGAACCTGCACAGCCAGCTACCATGGCAATCAGTGGATGATGCTCATCCAATACCCCTATCACAGTAATTTCTGACTCTTTCAGAATGAGAGAGAGAAAAAATATAAATGTGGATAAATGAAATTTCATATAACAATTTACAGCCATCAATACCTTTCTGGAAGATGATGAATCTCACAGGAAGGAACTCAATGAAATATTATTAAAATCACATTAGTCATCCATAGACAATCAGTTCTGAGGTGCCTATGAAGATGTCCTTCACCAGAATGCTCTTTTCTTCCCTTCTTCATTGTTGATTTATTGAGTGGGTTTGTCATTTCACTTAGCTCTATTAGAATATGTGGTCAGAAGATTTGAATCACTAAATCCTGTAAATACATTTCTTTTTTATTAAACAAAGGCATTCAGTTCCATTCAAGGTTTAAACAGATGACATTTGCAAAAGTCACATTTTTGGCTCTCTAGAATGTTCTTCTGGTACTAATATCATAAAGCAACATTTTCTGGGCTAACAAAGACTTATATTAGTACTCTTGGAAAACTTTCTCAATAGTATAAGGTAAAGCAACACAATAGTCTAAAATTGGCTACCCACAATGCACCAACAACTGCCAAAGCAGGCAAATGCAGGATACCACCACAGAACTGAGTAACAAGATGACTCATACTATCTCTATTTCAGAAGTATGAAAAGGAGAATACATTGTGAGAGCTAAAGCTGTTTCCCTGTTCTAGACAATACAATGCAACAACACATTCCAAATCGTTCTGGTAGAGTGCTAGGAAAATGAAGCAACTATTTTACAGTGGGCTTCTTTTGCTTCTTTTGTGATGAAGAAACTGGCTGGTGACCAGCAGGCCAGGTATTCAAATGGAAGCATTTTTTCAGATCTTGAACTGTTGGAAAAGTCACTGTATACGCTTACTGGAGTATTCTGGGAGACTGCTGCATCTGCACTGGTCAAATAATTCAGTTTGACACTTCTTTAAGTGTAATGGTTCCATCCTGTAGAATCTTGTGGTTTATAGTTTGGTGTGGTACAAGATCTCTCTGACAGAAAAGGCTAAATATCTCATAAAACTACAAAACTCTGAATTCTATAACATTGAGCCATGGCAGTTTAAGTGGTGTCAACCTGGATTATTTCTGCAGTGTGGATGCAGAAGTCAAAAGGCATTTCTTCCAAACCCTGAAGTCTCTTCTGGGCTTCCAGGTGGAGTGGGATGGACTGGGAGTACATATGGCAAGAGCAGGAGAAACAATATTGAAAAGTCTAGGAGCTACATATATTTCTCCCTTAACTAAAGTGGGCTACTCACCCAACATACATATACCCATGCTTCCAATATCACTCAAATTGCTTTTAAATGAAAAAGACCCTATAGAATCTGTGAAGCAGTTTTAATGTGGTTTTACCTCCCCATACTTATTTTAGATTAGAAGGTTTCAGAATGGGAATTGGTCATATGTAACCTAAAACAGATCTGTAGGGCAAACATAGTAAAATTGCCCCCACATCCTTTAGAGCAAACAGGTTCCCCCAGAGCCTCTGTGAAGTCACTAGGGGTTCCTCAATAAAATAAAATAAAATAAAATGAGCTGTAGATATAATAATCTTTATATAGTGGTTCCCTGGGATCTACAAAATATTTCAACTGTTCGTTCAGTCTAAAAAGACTGAGGAGTTTATCACACGGGGACCTATGTGCTTTCATCCCAAAAATGGTTAAAGCATATGCATCCCAGAAAAGCACACAAATGTGCAAATGATTTACACACACAGAGCACAATAATGCGTTAAAAGCACATTACTAATGTGAGACAGTGGGTAGAAGGCATATTTGTTTTTCACACAGATGGGGACAAATCCCACTGATGGTTTGGAAATAACTTTTTTGTGTGTGCGCCCTTACTGCCCAAGAAATGGTACCCAACCTGTGTAAAAAGAACAGAATATTATCCAAAGAAGTAGGAAAGTAAAGAGAAAACTTCTCTTTTGCTCTCGCTGCATCCCTGCCATCCTCACCAGTTGATCCTTTCAGAGCCCCGGGTTAATGGGGAAGGCTGGAGGAGGAGACAGGCAGGCGCAAGGGAGAGAAACAAGCTGTTTCTCTTTCTCTCTCTCTGTGTGTGTGCCTGCTGATCCTTTAAGAGCCCTGGCTAAAACATAAAAGGCTGTGTCCCTCTTGTCTCTCTTGGCACAACAAAGCAGCAAAGAATCATGGGAAATCTGTCAATGAGCACAAAAACAGGGAGAATCCCGCAAATAGCTTTCACACTAGAGCAATTGCACAAGAAAAGTGAATCTGTGAATGAAATGGAAATGAAAACACAGTATTTTCCTGAAAATGACTATTCCCTGATCCATGTCACTTTCTTTTGGGATTCTAAGCAGTTTGTGTGTGACGTCATCTGAAAACCAATTGAACAATTGAGCCTAATATCCTGGAAAACCCCAGGTTCTGTCCAGTTTAAACTGCCAATTTTACCCATGTGATAAACTCCTGGGAAAGGCTGCTCTAGAGAGTGGAAACAGTCTTTTAAAGTTAATAAAGGTGTATGTGTGTGTTGAAAGTGCAGACCTCTGTGACTGCACTGGGATTTGGATGCTCACTTTGCATACCCCTGAAATACGAAACACTGATTTTCCTCAGTGTAGTGCTGACATCCATTTTCAGCCTGATTGCTGTAGGCCAAAAGCCGTTCAAGGGCTGGTGAGGACAGAGAAAATGCTTCCTGTTTCTCTATATAATTGCTGCCTGAAAGCCACTAAAAGGATTGTTTCACACCACAATGTCTTTTCAAAGAACCTTGTCATCAGGGAAAGAGATGTTTGACAGGAAATGTTTTCAAAGGAAGACAGTATTTTCAAACTCAGAAAAACATTTCCTTGAACTTTTATTTCTCACTTCAGCAATTTATTCTATTTCATAATCAGTGCAAAGGGAAAACCACAACAATCACAGCTCCCTGTTAACAAAGAAGTACTTTCTGGAAGATAAATTGATCACATTTCCCAAAATCATACCTTGTAATCTTTAGCACTAAGCTCTGGCAGGACTTCTAATAATGAGGGATCCATGTTCACTGTAGAAAATTAAGCCACAAAAAAATAAAGAAAAGAATCTCTCTCTCTCTCTCTCTCTCTCTCTCTCTCTCTCTCTCTCTCTCTCTCTCTCTCTCTCCCTCCCTTGTATGTGTGTGTGTATAGTTAATATTTTATCTTATATACAGTAGATTAGATCAAGATCCAGATCTAGAATAAAATGATATTTTATCTTATATACAGTAGATTAGATCAAGATCCAGATCTAGAACAGTCATTGAAATCATGATTACATTAAATCTCATTGATTTTGTGTGCCTGCTGCTAGTATAATTGAATCTGGATTGAATTTACTAAAATGAATGCAAACCTTAGTCAGTGTTAGCATATTTTTGCATGTTTATTTAATTGGCAATCATCTATGTTTTAAGCAGCAGGTAATTTTTTTTATTGTGTAATGAGACTAAATTTAAACATAGTGGGAACAATCCAAGTGACAGAGTCAAACAGACAGACAGCTGATGTTGACCAAGAGCCAAAAACATACCATCAAGCCAAAGGCCAGCACCAGAAGTCCAAACCATAGAACAAGTCAGAGCAAGATTATCTTTGCCAGTGAGAATAAGAGTTTAAACCTTTCCAATAAGGAGAGTCAATGTAATCTGATCTGGATAAAATGGACCATTTAGTATCATTGCCTCTATGTTACTGTGGAAACAAAAGTAACAGTGAATGGGAGTGAAGCCAAGAAAAGATGGGGGCTGCTCCCAGGATCAAGTATAAAAAGAGGGACAGAGCAGTGTTTGGAGTTAGTTAGGGTTGATGTTTATTGTGCCCTGAGAGGTGAAGAACTGTTGTAGCTAGGTAAGTTGCTGTGAGGGCAGTTAGAAAGGGTTGGGCACTGACACCATTCCCTTCTACAAGGAGCTCCGTGCCTTCATTGCCAAGAATGGCAGCATATGACCCGCCAGATTATGTACCAATAGTGAAGTTGCCAGGGTCCCAATCGGCCGACCAGCCAACCAGAGTTGAAGCTGTGGAGGACTCCTCTGAGGCAGAATGCACCCAGGACTTTTTGATGCTCTCTCAAGGTAAGATGCACCAGGTCCCCTGGGAAGGGATGCATGGGATAGGGGAGAACATGGCACCAGGGTGGACATAGGGCAGACATGTCCCTCACCCCTTCTTATGCAGATGACCAGGATGAACCCCTTGACTTGGATGAGACACCCTGTAGTCAAAGAGCTGTGGACATCTCCACCATGAGACCATGATCCTATGCTGGGATGGGGAGTTCTACATCTTCCACAACCTGACCACCATCCCGTGCTGGGTAGGGGAGCTCTATATCTTCCACGATCAGTAGCTACCGTGACCATTCACCTCTCCAACAGACCAGTACAGTGGCCAATGATGACAGTGAGGATGAAGAGAGGCCAAGTCTTGGACAATTCACCCAGCTGATTCAACAGGTCCAGGCCACACACAGTACAGCCATTCCCTATAATGACAATAAATGCATGCCATCACAGCTACACTTGCACCCAATAGGCATGGCAGTTTGCATGGCTTTTGGTGATATCATCTGTACACATGTGCAGATATTCATACAAACTGCATACCACTTTCACATCCTGGCATGCTTGAGGAGGGCTCCTGTGGTAACTTTTGTATGTGTGTCATGTTTACTGTGTCCCTTGCATGAGCACCAGCTGCATGTATTCAGTCTTTCTACACAACTTCCCTTGCCTTTACCTCTCTCCTCCCCTGCAGGACATGTTTTGTGTTCAAACTGTACTCTGTGCCATAGATTGAGAAACAAGGAATGCCATCATTTTTGAAACTGTGGAGGCTGGAATCTATGTGCCTGGGAACTTTGTCACCTTCACAGTTACCTTCTTTTATTCATCTATCTTGTTATTGAATTTCAACAATCCAACATTTCTGAAGCCAAAAGGAGACTTAAGCCAGCACCCTGTTAGAGACTGTAATGATCCTACTCCTAAGCAGGATGAGACTCCTGAAAATCCTCTAGCTGCCACCATCCACTGATTTATCCCACATAACTCAGTAATTTATTAGGAAGTTATTAAGGCTTTACCATCACATGGCCTCCACCCCAAAAAATCCCAGATGGTCTGGGAACAGTTGGAGGCTGGATTCACAATGGCTGTGATTTCATCTGTAACTCAAGAAAGACCAGAGTAAAAATATACAGTGGGCCCTTGGTCTCTGCTGGGGTTTGTTTCCAGGACCCTCTAAGGGTACCAAAATCCATGGATGCTCATGTCCCATTCTATACAATGGCATAGTAATATTGTGTCACTTTTATAAAATGGCAAAATCAGGGTTTGCTTGTGGGGAAAAATGTGTGTGAATATTTTCAAACCAGTTAGTTGAATCCATGGATGAAGAATCCATGGGTACAGAGGACCAACTGTATATGTAAACACACTATACTACAGGTTAGCTATCCTTTCAATTCACAGACATGTAGGAAACATTCCCCACTTAACTTCCCACTAGTCCTATGAATGAGAGGGCATCTGCCATAGTGTTGGAACATCCAGGGACACATTGAATATCAAAGTCAAAGTCTCGGAAGGACAGGGTGACTAGGCTCAGAGTGTCTGTGGAGTACTGTCTGTGCCCTTAAGGATCTGGCTGACATGGGCCCAAAACAGATGGGCCAAATAAAGCAGCTTCTGGTTGCTTTGGGGCATGGTGTTTACATGACGCATGCCTCCAAAGTGGCCAGATGCAGAACGGAGGCCGTGCTGAGGTGGCAAGAGCTGGCCCAAAAGGGAATGGATTTACTGCTCTGCTCCACAGTGGCAGCCCACTTCAGGCACAGGCCATACAGTCACTACAATCCTCACCCAATCAGGGCTGGAGCAGCCTCTGGCCTCTCCTTCCAGGCCATCTGCTTCAGCCTGTGGAAGACTAGATCATCATCCAAGATTGCAAGACATCGAAAGTCACTGTACACAGTACAGGTCAAGTAACCTATACCTGAATAGGGATACATGATGTTGGCAGTTGTGCTCGGGTTTCTGACAACTCTCTCAGAAATCCTAATGTGATCCACATAGAAATGATGATAAAAAAAAAAAAAGATGACTATCTGAATATTGAGCACTTGTGTCTCTATAAGCAGCAACCTTCTTACCTCTCCCACCAACAACGTGTGTCTTCTGTGACTGGAAACCATGCCAAGGTCAGGACCAACAGATGGCCTGGTCCCTGGGTTATTAGAATTTGATACCACCACCATTTAGATAAACTTCTTCTTCTGTTTGCAGTTGGCTTCAACTGCTCATGCTCACCACACAAGAAGCATTTTGTACTGTCCTTGTCATCTGACTAGCTCTGAGATCTGAAAGATGACCGTTGAGCAGATTGATGTTGTCTGTTGGTTTGGCAGTGTTGGCCTTGTGAATCTGATATCAAGAATTCTCTTTGCATGAGAAGTGGGTCTCTGGTCTTGCCTTATGGAATGTCACTCAGTTTGAGTAGGAAAGTTGTTTTACACTGGTTACTAGGTTGTGGTCTCTTTGTATGAAAAGTGAGTCTCTGGTCTCACCTTATGGAGAGTCTCTGAGTAGGAAGATTGGCAATCTAATCCAGACAACCTCTCATTGCCAGAGTCAGCAGATCCAGGGGACTGGCAACACATTCCAGTTCCATTTTGCTAAGAAGAAATATGCCCCTCCTAAGCCACATTCACGACTCTTGACTATCTATGTCCCAGCACATCAACTTCCACAAAGGAAAAAATGCATCTTGGCTGAAGTGACCCAAAGCAGATTAATGCATTCTCCCTTTTAGAAAGGCAGACAGAGAGAATGGGATAGGACTGAAGGGCAGGAAAGTGCAGAGAGAAATCCCAGCTAACCCTTCCCACAGCTTCCCTAACACAACCCCATCAACTGCTCTCAGTTGGCAATGCAAGTTTCAAATTTGACTTCCTCCCTCCCTGTACTGTTGAACATAAAGAAAACAAAAATAATGACCACAGAGAACTTACACACATTCAAACTAGACAATGGGGAAATAGAAATAGTAAAAAAGTTCTCATATCTGGGATCAAACATTGATTGGAATGGGGACTGCAGCCAGTAAATCAGAAGATTAAGAATGGGGAGGGAGGCTATGAAAGAACTAGAAAAGAGTCTAAAATGCAAAGACATAAAACTCAGCACAAAAGTCAGAATCATACAAGCCATTGTATTCCCTATTACCATGTATGGATGTGAGATCTGGACAGTCAAGATAGAAGATAGGAGGAAAATCAACTCATTTGAGATGTGGTGCTGGAGAAGAGTGCTGAGAATTCCATGGACTGCCAAAAAGACAAACAAATGGGTCCTAGAGCAGAGGAAGCCAGAAATATCCCTAGAAGACTGTTACACTTTGGACACATCATGAGAAGGCATGAATTGTTGGGAAAGACAATAATGTTAGGAAAGGTGGAGGGAAGTAGAAAGAGTAGAAGTAGAAGGCTACATGCTAGATGGATGGACTTTATTAAAGAGACCACAAATATGAGTTTGCAGGAGCTGGGCAGAACAGTAGAAGACAGGGGGCCTGGAGATGTCTCATCCATAGGGTCACCATGGGTCGAGATCGATGCCAAGGCAGTTAACAACAACAACAACAACAACTTCAACTTGTTATCCTTATGTGGCAATTGTCTCTCATGAGCTCTGTTGCTCCTCTGTGATGTTGAACTCCAATAAATGCAACTTAAAACCAACACATCATTAACCCTTTATTTACCTTTAATCCTTTAATTTAATTTAATTTAACTTAATCCTGGGGACCTACATGAGGGGATCCCTTTGCAAAACTATGTATCATGTAGAGCTCATGGGTTCTACTCATGCTGACTGATTCTGGAGTAGCCAACATTCCTTTTCAGTTTTCTTCAGTTAAACTCCTGCACTC
>CM034706.1:65151564-65162566 GCA_020142125.1 Phrynosoma platyrhinos | reverse complement strand
AAAAGTTGCTACAAAATCTCTCTATATACCTTTATCTTTCAGCTGTGTTGGCCAGATAATGGAAGAAACCATAATCACAGTGTTACACTCATGTGTAAGCTGCACTATGCATGCAGGGTGTTTGTTGCCAATGTGCAATTGGCTTCAACTACTCATGCAACAGGAACACATGCAGTTCCACACTGATGTACAGAGAGTAGTGTGCAAATGTTCTACATGATGACAGCCATGTACATTGACTTCTAATGCTTATTCAATGTACTAGGTTGCGATCCAGTATCAGGGCTGTGTAATGAAGTGGAACATAACTCCACTCTTTGTTTTTTACATTATGCAGTAGAGATGTAAGATCTCTGCCTTAACAAACAGGATTTTAGCTGCAGCCAGATCTTTTATTCATTCTCTACTTGCATCTCTACTTCATCTTAGCCCCCACTTCATTTTAGATGGCCAGATATATATAATAGCACAGCCATGCTGGGGCATTCTGGTGGTATTAATTCAAAAATAACTTTTAAAAATCCTATATTTTGAAGGGATGTCTGCAGCAATAGCATATTAAAAGTCAACCATTTCTCCTTAATTCATGTAAATGGCAAATGAGTCTTATGATCTACAAATGTACAGCACACAGAGTGCCCATTGCCTTATGCCCATGTAAGTAAATGCCATGTGTGTGATAAATTTCTGAAAACTACCTCATACAAGGTCTTCTAGCTCTTTCAAGTGATTGCTGCAAAGCCAAAGATAATAACTGGCATTCTTAGCAGAGACATCTTGGCAAGGTTTTTTTTTTGTTTGTTTTTTTGTACAATTCTCTAGGGAATGAATAGAAAATGTGTGAGACAGTTTCATCTTCCCCATTCATTGATATCACCAGGCTTGATTAGAAAGCAAAGCAAAGCAGCTTCATTTATATACCACTTCATACTGCGCTAGAAGTCTTAAGTAGACTGGGATTGTTATGACTGGCAATTTCCCACTTTGATTTGGCTGTTTGTTGAAATGCACTATCAAGCAGGGGCGGGCAAAAAAAATCTCAGTGGCTTACAGTAGATTTGCAGGTTAACAACAATAATTACAGTCATCCCCCTTCCTCCCTAAATAGGATGAAATGAAGAAAGCTTGCAGGAAGAGAACCAGGAATAGATTTGTATCATGTGAAAGGGCTGAAAGTTAATTTCTTACACTTCTGCCCAGCAGATTGCAACAAGGGATATGGGCCCCAGAACAGAGACAGGCAGGGCTCAAGCACCCTTAAGATGAGGCTGGGGGGCTGTCCCTTCAATGATTAGGCAAAATTCGAGGCTTCTGTGTAGTTGAACCCCCTTAGGAAATATCAATTTGAAGTGCACCAAATGGTTAAGCACTAACAAAATATATTCACTATTGTATCTGACCTTCCCCCAGGAATAGCAAAGGCTGCATGCAGTCTACTTTACTTGGGAGGAAACTATACTTAATACATGGAGTGGATTTCCAGTTACAGACTAGGCATGTTAACAGTCAAGGACAATTAATTTGATTGTGCCCCAGGCACTTATGAGGACAGCTGTTATGATGGCATAACTAGAGATTCCAGATCACAACAGGAGATAGTCTGTCCTGGTTTCAGTAGCCCTAGAAAACATCTATACACTTTAGTTGCATCCCTAAGCTCAGAGTAAGGTTAAGGGTTAAACCAGCAATGGCAACCACCTGCCAATGTAGATGCCCATAAGGAAATCATCTCTTAAGAGGCAGCCATTCAACCTCCACTTTAAACTTCCTGTGATGGCAAATTCCCCACTACCTAAGGCAGTCCTACAACTGACTTAGCTATGCATGTTATTATACTGTACATTAATATGTTATGCATAAATCTTCAAACTCAGTTTAAAAATTTTAAATTCGTTTTTGTTCTGTAATAATAGTGACAGCATGATCAACCAAGACAGAATTGTTGCTGTTGTTGTTGTGTGCTTTCAAGTCAATCCCAGTTTATGGATGTGAACCTATCATTGTTCTTAACTAGGACAAATTCCAAACAGCACAATAAAGAGAGAATCAAAAATATTTTAGGAAATGTTGCAATAACACAGAGGCTTTATATCAACAAGAAACCCAACTACAGGGGTGTGCTTTTCTTTATTTTGTTTCCCTTTTACAGATTCTCATCTGCCTTTAGTTATGCTGTGCAGTATTTCTTGCAGAAAGAAGCTAATCATTTGCTGCTCTTTGCCTGGACTAGGAAGATGTCCTCTCTTCCCAAAGCTATGCTCCTACAGAAACAATATTGTTCTATATTATTGATCTTTTTGTTCAATTTTGCGTGCTCTTGTGTAACCATGCATAAATTGCTTTCATTGTTCAATTTTGGGGGGCTAATTTAAGAATATAAGAAAAGCCTTACTGGATGAAACCAAAGAATGATCAAGTTCAACATTCCGTTCATATAGTGGCCATCCAGGTACCCAACTAGAAGATCACCAGGAGGACATGAGTGCAATTACCAGGACTGTAGAGTTGGAGTTGGAAGCAGTTTTGGAAGGAATTAGAGACCTTAGAATTAGAGTGTACCAACTCCAATTCTAGCTTCAAAATAAAAGCATATGATATTATTTACATGTTTAATTTTTATATTTATGTTTATAATTTTGATTGACAATTTTTTTAAAAAAACACATTCACAATATCAAAGAAGCTTCCCATGAAGTCAGCTGTATCTGAACATTTTACCATAACTCAAGATGGAAAACATTTTGTGTGTTAGTGTATGACAAAGGATCCAGATGAAGATAAATGCTGTGATGCCAAGAAGGAGTTGGAGTCAGAGCTGTAAAGTAGAAAAATACAGGAGTCAAAGGTTTGACATACAACTCCACAGCCCTGGCAATTGCACCTTCCATTTTGTAATACACAGGTGCATAGTGCTCCAGGTCCTGGAGGTAACATATAAACATCTTGACCTATAGCCACTCTTGACCCATCATCCATGAATTTATCCAATATTCTTTTTAAAAAGCCCTGGTGGCACAGTGGTTAAGTGCCAGTACTGCAGCCACAACTTTGTGAGTTCAATCCTGAAGGCTCCACTCAGCCTTCTATTCTTTCATAGGTCAGTAAAATGAGTACCCAGCTTGTTGGGGGCAATTGGCTTACATATTGTAAACCACTTAGAGACCTCTTAGTTCAGTATGAAGAGATATAGAAATGTAAATCTTATTGCAATTGCTTCTTTAAAGCCATCCAAGGTCCAAAACACACTTCAGAAATAATCCAGTTTAAGACTATTTTAACTGCCCTGGATCAATGCTAGGGAATTCTGGGAACTGTAGTTTTCTGAGTCATTGAGCCTGCTCAGTCAGAGAGCTCTGGTACCACAATAAACTACAATTCCCATGATTCTCTAGCAGGTAAAGCAGTCTCGAACTGGATTATTTCTGCAGTGTTTTTTGGACCGAAGTTGGCAATCATCACTATATCTTGTGACAGCAACTTCTATTGTTTATATATATATATATGGACTGCATGAGGAAGTGCCTTCTTTTTTATTGTCCTGAATTACTCACCATCCAGTTTGAGAAACAACTTTTGCTTTAGTACTATGAGAGATACATAATTTTAAACATCTCTATGGACACTATCACACGTGGGCCAGAAAGCAATAATAAAGTGGAAATGAGGCATTCTGAAAATAAACCGAAAATAAACCTTGATTCCGCAAATGACTTTCACACGTAATTACCTTAATTGCGAAATTACAGTAAGCACATTTAACGTTCACACACAAGCGAGAAAAGACCGTAAATGTACTAGAAATGAGCTTCTTGTACATGCGCAGATAGAGGAATGCTCGCTGGAACCATGGGAACAGCAAGGAAATGCTCCCAAATGCGCATTTGCTTTTCGCATTTGCTTTGCACATTTGCATTTCCTCCAAACAACCGAATTTCAAAAGATCTTGGTTAACACAATTTCTGTCCACTTTCTGTCCAGTTTCTGTGTGACATCGTGTGAAAACGCGAGGCAGAAATCCAGTTTCTGTTTGGGATTTGTGTGGATTAGCCAGCAGATTTGCCCCCGTGTGATAATGTCCTATAATGTGTCTCCTTACTTTCCTTTTCCCTAAAAGACCAACTAAAGTTGCTCCAATCCCTTGGTCATTTTACTTGCCCTTTTCTGCACCTTTTCCATCATCACAATATTCTTTTGAGGTGTGGTGACCAGAACTATAGACAGTACTCCAAATGTGGCTACACCCTGGATTCTATAAGGGCAGCATGATAATGTCTGTTTTATTTCTGATCCCCTTTCTAATTATGCCCAACTTGGACCTTAGGGGGGTTGCAGACTGCCAGAAATAGTGCAAATTGAGTCCACTTTTAGGGTTAGGGTTAGTGCTAGGGAATCATGGGAATTGTTTGTTTTCTGAAACATTGAGCCTTCTCTGTCAGAGAGCTCTGATGCCACAATAAAATACAGTTCCCATGATTCCCTAACCCTAACCCTAACCCTAAAAGTGGACTCAATTTGCACTAGTTCTGGCAGTCTGCAACCCCCCTTAGGTTCTTTTCCTCAGCAGTATTCATTTCCTTGGCATTTTCATAGAAACATCAGCCATGATCCTCAAGATTCCTTGACCAATCCCTTGCCAGCTCAGATCCTGTCATGAATTTAGGCTTTTTGCCCCAATAAGTATCACTTTGCACTTCTTTTTGCTGACTTTTCATGTACTATTTTAAAGCCCATTCTTCTGGTATGGAGAAATACATTGCAATTCTTCACAATATGTTTTTATTTTCATTACCCTATATAATCCAATGTTATTAGCAAACCTGGCCACCTCACTATACACTCTTAACTCAGGTTTTGCAACAGGAGAATATCTACACCACAGCCTTGACAGACAAGGTTTACATTTTCATTTGAGAGCATTTTGTCTGCAGCCCTATATATTCCTTGAGGCAAGGAATAGCTTGTTGTTGTTATTATTATTATTAGTAGTAGTAGTGGTAGTAAGTTGCTCTTTTAAAACTGGGGAGTAAAGCAAAAATCTGCTTTAAATAAATAATACCAAATGAATAATAAAAGAAAATTCTTGGTTTGAACTATGTGCTGTTCCTTAATTAGATTATATGTCTGCACTGATCCAATATTTTGCATTTGACTCCAGTTGGTAGTCCCTAGGATTTCCTGTAAAGACCCTGAAAGATAGATCCCTGATGTGCAGCCGTATTGAGGTATTCAGTAATAAAGTGATCAACTTTTTTTCAATTTGCTCAGAGCCCATGGGATGTAAGTATCTACCACTTTAATTAATGAATTCATGCATTTATGAATGAATGTTCTCTGAACACTCAGAGAATGTTTTTCAGACAGAACAGAATTCAAGAAGGAAATAACCTTTAGCATAGAGCATTTTTCGTCAGTCAGGCACAAAGCTTCAAGAATGGATGAGATATCCTGAATCTGGGGGGAAAAAAAAGAAGCAGAAATTGTTATTCACAGAACAGTGATAGTTTTCTTTCTTTTTGTTGCTTTCCCATCTTCAAAGAGCAGGAAAGTAATTTGTGGCCTTTTGTATCTTTAATGCAGGACAGGGCTTAGTCATTACAGAAGGAGATAGATGAGTTCAGCATAGGTCAGTACTCCAGGGCAATTTGTTAATTAGGAATCCACACAGCTGTGGTCAGGTGGAGCTTTCAAGACAACACACTGATGAAGGGAGGATTCTAATATAAAGAACTCTTACTTTTGGATACCAGTATTAAAGTGGTTATTGAAGAGTACTGACATTGTATAATGGAGAAAAAGCACCATTTCCCATTCCCTCCCAATGATCAGATGTCAACTGCAAAGGTAGAAAAAAAAAGATCCTTAATAGAATAATTGCCACTGTTCTCATTCCGCACATTTGTTTATTCATTGCTAAATATTTGAAGCTGGCTCTGGCTCTGAGATTAATTGACCAACCTTTTGAGTTCATCCATTGTGATGCTAGGAAGGTGCAAAGTTGCCTTTATTGAACTAAACTAGTCTCTCCTCAACTGGATACCCTCCTGATGTGTGAGAATATAAAACCCATCATCCACCATGGTCATTTTTCATATGAATTTATCTCTCCAGGCAGGTAAATTCACACATTAGGACCAGAACACTTGAGCCTGGGGCAATTGTCTAAGAAGTTAAGAAGAATCTTGGTTGCTCAGATGAAAGCCCTTTCAGACACGACTGTTAATAGGTTGGCCTCAGCTGGTTACATTACTGACAGAATACTCTCTAGCACAGCAGAGGATTCCCCCAGTAGAATAAGGGAAAGGACAATTTTCAAAGAATCTGCCCAGCATCCCAAAAACCCTGCTACTTGGTTTTCCTAAATATTCATGGAAGAAAAGGTATCTAAACCTTCAAGCTATATATCAATTACAAAAGGCCTTTGAATGTTGAAGCGACTTTGTGGACATTAATGAGCAATTTTGCCTCCATCAAAGTCCTAAAAAAAGCCTTTGAGGGAGAAGTAAAGCTGACATTGCCTTTTAAAAAAACCCACCTCAGATACAAACCATGAGTTGCATTATTATCTGGTAGAGAGATGCTCAGTAAAATCTTCTGCATTTTAAACCATCTAATATTATTCCTTAAATTTAGCAAATAGTAGAGGTGTGTTTCTTCATCAGAGTGATGATTAATAACTAT
Source organism: Phrynosoma platyrhinos (assembly GCA_020142125.1). Taxonomy (NCBI): domain Eukaryota; kingdom Metazoa; phylum Chordata; class Lepidosauria; order Squamata; family Phrynosomatidae; genus Phrynosoma; species Phrynosoma platyrhinos. The sequence goes on along the minus strand of CM034706.1, from coordinate 65,155,888 downwards.
TTCATGAAGTAAGCCCAGGTCAGACACTTAGACCATGGCCTGGAGGTTTCTCTATTATTAATAGAACAGAAAACACATCCTACATTTGCTTCAGAATGATTTGATATCAAGCAAAACATATGGAAAAACCATCTTGTTCAATGTTGTAAGCCGCCTTGATCAGTTCTCTGGAAAGGCGGGGTATAAATAAAACTTTTATTTATTATTATTATTATTTATTATCTTCAGACAAATTAGATTTGTGATATCAGAATGTACTTCTTCAGTATTGTGATGTAGTTATAAGAGATCATATTGACTCCCAATGCAAAAATCTTGAATTTATTTCTATTTTACTTTCAATAGGACAAATGTATGAAGAAGCACAAATAACTAGAGAAAATAAAGGGCCATCAAGAACTATATGATTCTAATTCCTGCTCTGACAAAAAAAAAAAGGCTTTGCTATAAATAAAACAAAATAAAGTCTGAACTCCCACTAGAAACCAAAATGACGATACTGAGGCTGTCATACTTTGAACACAATACTGAGATTACATGATTCACTGGAAAATACAATAATGGTTGTTAAAGTGGAAAGGGGTAAGGACAGGGGAAGACTACAGCTGGATCGGCTCAGTCAAGGAATCTACAGCTGCTGTGAGTTTGTAAAAAGTGAGCAGCTGTTGATGAATGGGAGGTTTCTCATTCACTGGGTCACCATAAGTCAAAGCCAACTTGACAGCAAATAACAGCCATCACCAGTGAATAAATCCAGAGAGCTGAAATGGACTAAAAGACTATCTATCTAATTCAAGGTGGACAAAGTATAGCTAGGCGAGTGCAGGGGGCAGGAGGGGCAAGTTGTTGTTTTTTCAGTGCTTGAAGCCCCAAGCTGTACCAGGGGCGGCATATGCGCTGCAGAAATAATGCAGTTTGAGATGGCTTTAACTGCCTATCGCTCAATAATATGGAAACCTGGGATTTTTAGTTTGCTGTGGCACCAAAGCTGAAGAGAAGAGTAAATATCTCACAAAACTACAAATCCCAGATTTCCATAGCATTGAGCCATGGCAGTTAAAGCCATGTCAAACCACATTATTTCCGCAGTGCAGATACTGCCAGACTGACCTTTTACCAGGATAGAAGGAGACTGTGATTTGCCTTTTAAATAAAGTACAGTCCTTCATGTCCCATTCTCCTGGTTTAAGAGGAAAGATTGTTCATAAAACCCAAACGAAATTTCTGGCCACTTCCATTCCTGGGTTGGGGAGAACATTTGGCAGTCCATGAAGTCCCTAAAGGTGCCAGAAGTAGCAAATTAGCCCCAAGATCTGCAGACATTGGCCAACCCTGATGTGATCCAATGCCTTCTACAAATGGACAAACATCATCTTCTCTTTATCTTCCCCTCCTCCTCCCCATATCCCTTCATAGTCTTGCTTTTGCTTTTTAACACAGGTGCATATTATAACCTTTAGCACAGAATATATTTCCTCTGTGAGGCAAAAAGCTTCAAGAATCGATCCCAAAAAGGAGAAGTGATACTTTTTTCTTTTTGTTCCTTTCCATGTACATACAGGCATGTGTGCATGCACATCTCTGTGCACATACATATAGAAGATCACAGCAAGGAAAACAATAATGCATATGGGCCCTTTTTATCCACTGGGGTTTGCTTTCAGGACCTCCCATGGATAACAAAATCTGTAGATGCTCAAGTCCCATTAAATACCATGACATAGCAAAAAGGATAAAATGGATAATCAAGATTTGCTGTTTGGAATTTATACTTTTTAAAAAAATATTTTCAAGCTATGGATGCTTGAATCCATGGATAAGGAGGGCTGACTGTACATGCACATGCACTGCCTGATTCATCTCTAGTTTGCTGTATGCAGGTGCAGATGCACATAACACCCCCCATGTACAGAGAACTGATCAACTCACCAGCATATAAAATAGCTATTATCAAGTGGCTTAGCGTCACTGCTATTTTGAGTACCTTGCTAGAAATTTGAATACAAAATCTCATTCTTTTTGTCTGAAAAAAGACTGGAACTTATGACCTCAAGACAAGAAAGGAAAGTGATAGAATAGGTAGTGCACATTCTGTCTTTGTGTGCTTTAACACAGACAATGAATTATTTCTGCTCTTATAAAAGGAACATGTCTCTGCAGGTGCCTTCTTTTCTTCCAGGTTCCTAACATGCTGAAGAGATATACATTTTAATTTACTTTTCAAGAGCACTGATGATGAAAACAGTTATGTGAGAAGCACTGGGAAAGTGCTGCTCAAAATAATGCACACAGCCACCTTTTGGATTCATCACCTGCCATCTTCCGTTTCATCTTGTGTGGATGGGAACCCCACCCACAATCCAAGGCTCAGCAGAAAATCTGCCATGTTGTTTCTGTATGCTTCCTGGACCCAGTTCAGTCTTATTTTTGCACTGGTTTGTGAGGTTAAAGTAGAACCAAACTTGTCATCACTCCATACAAGGCTCAGGCTTTATGCTCATGGAGCCCTACAGGGCTTGGTTTATCCTTGATCCCCCATCAGGATCTGCTGCCTGTTCAGTCATTTTTATTCAGGAGTTAGATTACTTACCCCATTAATAAATTATAAAGAGTTTTTTAAGCAATCTCTGGGACCCATCCAAAGACAAACTTTCAAATCATAGTAGAACCCTCAGAGACTGTCCTCTTCTGCCTTCTCTTCATTGGAAAGGAAATCTGAACTTCAATCATCTTTTCCCCTCTCTGACTTTTTTCACACACATACCTCACTAACTCTCAGCAAGCTACATTCACACCTCCACGGGCCAAGCTATTTACATTCTAATTCAGGAATTCTCAAACTTTGGTTCTGCAGGTTTTTGGACTACAACTCCTTGGCCAAGAGTCAGGAATTCTGGGAGCTGAAGTCCAAAATATCTGGAGGACCAAAGTTTCGAAATCACTGTTCCCTATCTCCAATCCAGTTAGGCCATACATTTAGTTGCCTTGCTCGTGTAACCCTCCTCTCTCCTTATAAGCTATCAGAATTTTTTTAAAGGTGGCCACATGCCCATATCTGTCAAGACCATCCTCCATTCCATGGAGTGTGTCCTATCAGTTGTCCTAAATGCTGTGTTTGTATGGAAAAGACTAAAAGAAACATTTGTGAGTTTATAAAAGAAGCATCTCCCCCTCCACACTCTTTTAAAAAAACTTCTCACCTCTCTCCCTCTCTCAGCTATCCCCACCCTCATCCTAGGGAACTATTAGTGTCAGATTTCAAATGTCTATAAATTGTAAGTGGCAAAGCTTGTGGTTTCAAACCACTTTCTTGCAATGTTGAGTGAATCATAAAGAACTCTTTATCAGACCAGATGAAAAATAAAAATGAAAAATAAAAGGGTAGCATCAGAATGATGCCATTATCCAAGTATGCAAAACACTGAGGCTGCATTATTAAATATTGGGCCTTTGCAGACTGCCAGAAATAGTGCAAATTGAGTCCACTTTAACTGCCCTGACTCAGTGCTAGGGAATCATAGGAACTATAGTTTATTGTGGCACCAGAGCTCTTTGACAGAGAAGGCTCGATGTCTCAGAAAAAAAATACAGAGAAGTCTCAATGTCTCAGAAATCGAGGCTTGTGGCTACCTCCCGGAGTGCTTTTTCAATCGTCGCCCCTAGGCTCTGGAGTGGCCTGCCGGACGAGATCCGTCTATTAACATCCTTAGATAGCTTTAAAAAGGCGGTCAAGATGGATCTCTTCCGGCAGGCCTTTCCAGATTAGTTATCCCACCTCGGACACTAATAGCCGCACACGGATGTTCCTCAACGTGGCCCCATCGACAAATGGAGAGGACCATTAGTCAGGCTTATTGGGTTTTTAAACTAAAATGGAATGATGTTTTAATTAGTCATGATTTAATACTGTTTTAAGGGGGGGTGGGGGTGTTTGTATTATATGTTTTATTGGATTGTTATTTTAAACTTGTCAGCCGCCCGGATTGGACTACCATTGGGTGGGATACAAATAAATTTTATTATTATTATTATTATTATTATTATTACAAATCCCATGATTCCCTAGCACTGAGCCAGGGCAGTTAAAGTGGACTCAATTTGCACTATTTCTAGCAGTCTGCAAAGGCCCATAGTTACTCTATAAACACCAAATAATACAATGGAATTTAGTTCTGAATGGACAAGGTTAGATTGCAGTAGAATCATCTTTACAAGGGATGAAGAAAGAGTTTTGCAAACATAGGTAGATATTTTAGGTGGTAGATGGTGCTAGCCCGTGGTGGTGAACCTATGGCACATGTGACAGAGGGGGCACTCAGAGCCC
>CM034706.1:65138133-65151464 GCA_020142125.1 Phrynosoma platyrhinos | reverse complement strand
CACCATTGAGGACAATGGGACTTGAGCATCCACAGATTTTGGTATCCATTTGGAGCCGACTATATTTTAAAACTAGGAAGTGTCTTGCCTCTTACTTAATAGAGGGGGAAGGACTTCTGTGGACCTGGTTAAAAAAAGATTCATTTGTCAAGAAGAGAGAGGGAGCATGCACTGTCCCCAGAAGCCCATGGACCCCCCCCAGAAGTCCTGCCCCCAGAATTCCTGCATCTGGAAGTCCTGCCCATGCCCTGCCACTGAGTTTGGGCACTCAGTCTCTGAAAGGTTCGTCATCACTGTTCTAGGCTGTACCAACGGCTATTGAGAAAATCTTCATCAGCGAGACCAAGGCCCTTTTACACTACACAGTTACAGCACTATGATTCCACTTTAAATGTCATGCCTGTATCCTTTGGAATCCTATGGTTTGTAATTTGATGAGGCACTAGAGCTCTCTAGTAGCATATAATTCTAAATATCCCTCCCTCAATTGCAAATCCCACAGTTCCATAGGATGTTACTATGGCAGCCAAAGTGGAGTCATAGCACTAAAATTATGTAACGTGAAGTACCCCTGGACAGCAGACAGAGCAGATACATGAGTCAACAGTTGTTCACACTACTAGATATTGCATCCTACTTAAATGTAATATAATTACTATATTTGTATATATTAGTTTAAATTAAGGTTAAGGTAAAGGTATTCCCTGTTGACAAGGTTGTAAAGTCATGTCCGATCATAGGGGGTGGTGCTCATCTAAGCCGAAGAGCCAGCATTGTCAGAGACTACTCTGTGATCATGTGGCCAGCATGACTGCACAGAATGTTGTTTAGTTTAAGTTGGCAAATGAAAATATCATGCAATTTTCCTTTTTTTTTTTTTTGTGAGGCATCAGTGGTCACCCTTAGTCAGTCCCTCTTCTTTCCAAAACCACAGGACATTGTTCCATCAACCTTTTCCTTCTCTCTTTTCTACTCTCTCTCCCAACCCAATCCTCTGTCTAGAATTAGTGGAATTGCTGCTAGCCCTATCCAAATGCTGTGCACATACCTTCTTTTAGTATTTCTCCCATAAACAATACATTTCATTATTCTTATTTCTGGCTCATTGTCTATTGCAGGGTCAGCAACCTTTGTTGCCGGGGGGGGAATGGCGCGGCAGGGAGGTGGGCGCATGTGCGCTTACGCACATGCACTTGCCCCTGCATGCACGTGGCGCCATTTTGGAAGGCCCCAGGGCACCTGCGCGGGGCGAATTTGCCCTGCGCACACACCCTGGGGCCTTGCCTGGCCCCTGGCAAGGTCCCAGAGTGCTGCACGGGGCAAATTTGCCCCGCGCACGCACCCTGGGGCCTTGCTAGGGCCCAGGGAATGCCCCACGGCAGCTGCGCAGCCACTGTGGGGCCTTCCAAAATGGTGCCCACACTCATGCACATATGTGCACCAGCGCGGGGGGTGGCAGTGGCGGGACCGGCCAGGGGCCAGTCCCAAAGCCTCCACAGGCCGCACCCAGCCCACAGGCCATAGGTTACTGATCCCTGGTCTATTGTTTATCTTCACCTGTGTACCGCCAATTTTTCCCACATTACATTATGACTCTTGATAAAAGACCCTAAGAATAGTTTTCTTTGGATCCAGAGCATGATTAGAGACATGTAAACAAAGGCATGTGGTAATACCACCCAAGATTAATAAGAATTCAGCCAAATAATTTAATCTGTATGAATTTTTAAAAAGACATCCTATATGTTTAAAAGTGCCCAGTATGATTACTGATCCTGTAATTCTATTATTAAAATATTGTAATATAACATCCCTTCATCCAGATGCATGAGTCCCTTCTTTATTTTTAACTACCAGGTTAAAAATAACCTCTTTTCTCATTAGAGGAAAATAACCTCTTTCCTGGTGTTTATTTGTTTCCAATTTAAGGATAACAATGAGGAACGGAAATGGAATGGAATGCACCACCACCCCGCAAACTAAGCCTTTTCTTTTAAAAAGACTTTAATTTTTTTAAAATATATATATATTGTTTTCTTGTTTTTGTCCTTGTAAATAAATTATCTGGAGAACCTATTATTCCCAAGGATAACGCAAGATCCATCCAATTTCATTCTTCTACAAGCTGACTGTGCAAATAATCTCCATCTTCTTTTGGGTCAGTGATCCCCAAAGTGGGCGATACTTCCTCCCTGGTGGGTGGTGGAAGATTCTAGGGGGGGCGTGAAGGGCAAGTGGGGCAGTAGGGGGACAGTGAAGAGAAAAGGGGTGGCAGGGGGGCCTTCAGTCAAAGTATTGGCATGCAAGAAAGACAAGGAGAACCAGCAGCATTTAGGACCATGAGGAATGCATGAAACATCTTTTCAGGGTCCTCAAAAAACCAGCACAAAGCCTCATCGATCATTTTGTGTGGTGATGTCTCCTGCTCTTTGCCTGCCCATGTGAGTTCATTTGCTTACTGGCTTATTTCACTAGTAGTGGCAATTGGGAAACTCTTGTGAGCTTTGGGCACAAGGCATCGCTTTTGTGCCTTGCAGAGGCACCATTTTGGGACAGACTAGAGCAAAGAGTTAGAGCACATCATGGCATGGAGAAGTGGTGGCAAAAATGAGCTTTCAAAATTTGGGGCCCTATTTAAGCTTTGTGAGCTTTTCTGGGACTAGGCTGGCAGGTTAGAGTTGCACAGCTGCTCCTGCTTTCTTTTATCGGACAGGCTGAGAGAAGAGGTAGCAGAAGAAACCTTTTTGTGTGTGTGAGAACATGGACACTTGAAGCTGTGTGGGGAAGACATGTCTTCTGCTCTGACAGCATTTCTAAAGAGTGGGGTATAAATAATAATAATAATAATAATAATAATAATAATAATAATAATAATAACAATAACAACAATGTCTCTGGGGAAGGAGTAACTGTGCTCAATTATTGGAAAGAGTCCTTTGTCTTGGAGCTGCTCCTGTACTTAAATCTCTCCTTTTCCTAGTCCATACCAGTTTCCAATACACAGCATGTGGCCTCTGTAAACCCCCTACATCAGGGGTAGGCAACCTTTCCCCTTTAAGGGCCAAGGGACTTCAGCTCCCAGAAGCCTCGGCCGATAGTCATGTTAGCCAATAGCTCCTGGGATTCTGGGAGCTGAAGTCCGTCGGCCCTTAAAGGGGAAAGGTTGCCTACCCCTGCCCTACATACACACTGGCTGTGCCTTTCTCTGCCCCAATGAAGGATTGAGAGTCCGTCCTCTCTGAGGAGAAGCTTCTCCTTTTCACCTGGTCACCCTGAGAGCAGCAACTGAGCAGCTGGATGAGCAGCAACCAAGAGCAGTGGGGTATAAATAAATAAATTTATTTATTATTATTTATTATTATTATTAACACCAAGTTGCATCATGCTCAATATTTAAATCAGCATATTAACGGCTTTATGACAACTTTGTCTGGAATTACAGCAGCTGGAGAATCCTTTCCAGAACTTGCTAAATTTTAACTGTTTTTGGCAAGTCTTCCAAAATATTACTCTCCAATAATTAATGCTTTGCAAGTTAAAGGAGATGTTTCTTTTCAAGATGCTATTGCTCAAGTTATTGAATTTCAAAATAGGCAGAACTTGATGGAAGACAACTATAATATAAAAACAACAGACAGAGAATTTGCTGCAGAAGATTTGAAAAAGACTTCCTTTTCTTCTAAATCAACTAGAAGCAATGTTAATGTCAAAGACTAGAGGTGAGCTGCAAAAGCTGCAAAGTCTTGGACTGAATAGTAAAAGCAAAAGCAACTTTAAGAAAAGAGGCTTTTAATCCTAAACAGAAATCTTCCAGTCATGTTGATATCAGTTTGATTCAACAACAATTATTTCAAATTAGATCTTTTATACACATCTTTTTGGACCAATGAATCAAAAGTCAGCAGGAGGTAACTCTTATTTTATAACTATTATTCATGATTTCAGCAGAAACACATATACTTCTCAGAAATAACCAGTCAAACTTTTCAAAAATTCAAAAAAGTACTTTAATTGAGTCTCTAACAAATTTGGTTACAAACCAAAGAGTCTGTGCACAGACAACAGCACTGAACTGGTCAATGCTGAATTTGATGAATTTTTAAAGGAACATGGCATTGAGCATCAGACTATACAGGTTTATTCTCCAGAAGAAAATGGTGTGACAGAGAGAATGAAAAGAACTCTCAAGGAGAGACCAGTCGCTATGCTTTTGGAAGCTAATATGCCTAAACGCTATTGGTCTGAAGCCATCATGACTGCAACATACCTGTGTAACTGACTGTCAACTAAATCAGAAGATGTAATCCCATTCCAGTTATGGCATAGAGTTAAGCCTAAATTAAACCATCTGAAGCTTTTTGGAAGCAAATTATTTACCTATATTCCCAAGCAAAAAACAATATGCAATAGTCTCAGTTTAGTGAGTCTAGTGACTTTTCTAGTCAGTTCAGACTTCATTTGCTCTAAGACTCATACATTTGTGTTCTTAGCAGTTCATGGTATCCATAGAACTCTCCACCAGCGCCACATTTCAAATGAATTCATTTTCTTCCTGTCTCCTTTCTTTGCTGTCCAGCTTTCACATTGGTACACAGAAACCAGATATACTATGGCACAAATAATTCTGATTTTGTTACAGAAGTTCACATTGAGGATCTGCCCTTCCAAGTCCTAGGCTTCTGATTTGTTGACTGCAATCTCTATGACTGAGCAAAGGTATGGAAAATCTTTAACTATTTCAGTGTCTTCACTTCCCAATGTAAAGTTATGTGAATTATCTGTGGTTATTATTTTTGTGTCATAATATTTAGCTATAAACCTGTTTTTTGCACTTTTCTTCCTTAAATTTCTTCAAGTAGTCATTCCAAGTCTTTGCTATGTTTTACAAGTAATATGTTGTAATTTGAATATCTTAAATTGTTGCTATTTTTTCCCCCAATTTTCAAACCTCCTTTCTTCAAGTCTAATCCCACATTCTGTGTGATTTGTTCTGCATATAAATTAAGCAGATTTGGTAATACAATGCAATCTTTGTCAATAGGAAATCATTCTGTTTCTCCATATTGTATCCTGGAAGTGACCTTTTGTCAAGTAATGCATCAGGACAATCAGTCAAGTTATGCTTGGTAAAGGGGAAGACAGTAAGAAAAGAGGAAGACCATATTACAGGTGGTCATATACAGCACACTCATGCCTTACTCAGGCTCGCCATCTGCAGGTTTCAGCTTACACGGATGGCAAGCCCTGCATCTTTCAATGGTGCATGTGTCCGCAGTGCACTGATAGCGCAGTGCACAGGAGCACACAGCCATTAACAACAATGGGATTTGAGGTCCCGCATCTTTTTGCATACATGGGGGGGGGGTCAGAATGGATCCCCCATATATACAAAGGGGCTACTGTATTTATTTGTAACTACAATCAATCTAGCATGTTTATTTCTTTAAAGTGAACTATGATTTCTTATACCTAAACAATCAAAGGGTTCACTGTAATCTTTTGAACTTTTTTGATTTTTTTCTGAACTTTTTTGGTGCATTCCATTATCCAATGTATTTTTACAATATGATCCCAAGTATTTCTTTCTTTTCTGAATCAATCTTGGACAACTAGCATTTCTTATTCCATATACTCTAAAAGTCTTCCTTGTAAGATCTGGAGCATCATTTTGTTTCCATTGGAGATCAATGCAATAGTCCAATGGTTACTACATTTTTGGTGTTCCATTTCTTGGGAAATGGAATGTAGATTGAGCATTTCCCATCTTTGAATTGTTTCTAGGCCATTATTTTGTTTCCCATATTTGTTGACCAAAAAAAAAATTGGAATTGGAATGGATTCTGTTTCTGTAGCCTGAAATAACTCTATTGATATGCCATATGTACCTGGTGATTTATTTCTTCCAAGTGCTTTTCCATTTCTCTTTCTAAGACAGAAGATTCATTCTCAAATGGTTTGTCCTTGAAGGAATTTGTCGTCGATTCATCACTTTTATAAAGTTTCTCAGTATACTGCTTCCAATATATTTTTATTTTGTCTTTATATAATGTCTTCCCTTCTGAATCATACACCCATACTCTTCATTTGAATTTCCTCCAAATTTCTTGGATCTTGAAGAAAAGGTCTCTTGTTCTGCAATTTTGGTTGTTTTCTTCTATTTCTTTGCCTTAGTAATTATAATACTTCTCCTTGATCCTATGCACAGTTCACTGAATTCTTGCATTCAGAATTCTGAGCCTGTTTCTGTCATCTTTGACTTTTGCTTCCTGTCTCTCCTTAACTGCTTGAAGAGTTTCATCTGTGATCCAATGTGGCTTTCTTTCTTTTTGGCTAGAGACAGTGTCTTTTCACATTCATCCCTGGCAATGTCCCTGGGTTCAGACCAGAATATTTCTGGTTCCTGTCAATTAGACTTAGGGCCTAAGCAGACGACTAAAACAGTCGTCTTGGAGGCCCGGAAGAGGAGGAGCCACCGCACGCGCGGCGCTCCTTCCTCTTCCTGAGGTCGCCCTGAGCGCACTTTTTCTGACTTATGAAAGGAGCGCCAATTTGGCGCTCCTTTCAGGGTCGCTCCAGGAGCTCCGCGGTGTGGCTGCCATGGCCCCGCAGCGCTCCAGACCAGGGCACTCCAAACGCCCTGGTCTGCATCCCCCCTTAGTAGGAGAAATCTGTCCTTTATATGGTCTTTAAATTCTACAGTGATGTTCTTTAAGTTGTATTTTGGCATGATTATTTTCTCTTTACAACTATTGAAATACAAGTAAACAAAGTATAGTGAAGAATAACAAGCTAATGTCCTAGCTGAAACACACCAGAAATTTTCATTAGAAATCATGGCACAGCTAACTCAATTCATTTAGAAGCTATGATACATTTTTATTTGTGTGATCTGTATGACCATCATTCTTAATATTTTTTGGCTGGGAGTAGGGTGCAAGTAGTTAGCCTTGCCAAAATAGCCTGGCATTGGTACTGCTGGCATAATATGATGTCAAAATGATATTCCAACCAGCAATTGAGCTGTTGCATTTTGCACTAGTTGCAGTCTCCAAGTCATCCTCAAAGGCAGCCTCACTTAAAGCATGTTTTTACAAATCTAAATAAAGAGCCTCCAATCTCGGTTACATCCAGTGGCATCCCTAAGTTTGGTGTCACCCGGTGTGGTAACTTATGATGTAACCCCCCCACCATTGACCCCCTCCCATTTCACACCATACAGAATCCTTAGTAATGCTTTTTTGCACAATTGTTACTTATAAATCGTAATTCCCATAGACACTGAATGTAATGCTAATAGTTGTGACATAAACAACTAGCAAAATTAAAATTGTATACCTTCAAATTACAATATCATAGGCACAACCTAAATGTATTTGTATATACATAGTGAATATTTGGTTAAAATGTGATGTTTTTAAAGAAAATTTAATTATAATAATTTTTTTAAAAAAATCATTTTTTTAAAAAAAAATTAAAATTTTGAAATTTGAAATTTTATTTTTTTTAAAAATCTGAGGCCTCTCCTTTCCCCTCCCACTGAGCTTCACCCTACTCCCACTATCTCTTAAAGCATTTTAAAGGGAAGCAAATGAATGCCACAGCCCCTTTCTGCCAAAAGGTAGGTGTTTGAGGAGTAGTGGTGTTACACACACACCCCTTTCAGGCTGTCACTTGCTGCAGTCCACATCCCCTAGTGATGCCACTGGTTACACCTGAGTGTAAAATTACTTCCTTGCACTCCTGCTTCAAGTTACAGCATCTCTACTGATGCCAGGTATCACTACCACAGCTCTGATCAAGAGCAGAATAACATCAGAGAAACATTGGCCTACCAAGCCAAACCTGTTGTTTCTTGCTTGCTGCCACTGTCATTGTCACTGTTACTTCATCCTGTGCCAATAGCTATCAGAGCAGTTACCTCAGAAGCAGAAACCTCAGGTCTGAGTGCCTTGCTGCATGCAGATGTCCCAAAAATCTGCTTCCTTTCCTTAATAATAATAATAAAATTTATTTATATCCCACTTATTGACAATCAATCCAAACGGCTTACAATAAAAAGTACATACATCGAATTGTTAAGGAAAATGCAACATGGGACTTACAGTAATAGAAATAAAATGTGTATGTGAAAGTCACAGTGATTAAGCAGGAGCAATCATGAAGCTACACAGGTGAAAAGGATAATGTAATTTGGAAGCCTTGAGAGACAAGGACAAAGTTATAGAGTGTATATTGAAAACACCTGTTATAGATTGCAAACACCTGAGATTCATTAAGTAGTCAAGGTAAAATGATGAAATACTTGGGTTGGTCTTAAGTATGGGATGATCCATGTAAACCAATCAAAATGAATGTACACACCCACTGGGTGGGAATCGACTAGTGGGTGGTGATCAACAATGGCTATAATGTTTGCCAATGCAATGTTTGCCAATGCATATTGTGGAGTAGTTTGGAGTATTGTGGAGTAGTAGAGATTGTAATTTGTAGGGCATATAGTATATAGTATTTATGTATATAGTAAAATAAAGTAGATCTTTTATATAAGACTACTGAGTTGTCTGGTGTCTTGAGGGAAGATACAAGTGCCAGAAGAATCCTGGAGAAGTTTGGAGACATCTCAGGAAGAAGAGTGAGAAGGCTTGGAGAGTTTGTCAGGGTCTTCAGCCTATCTCTGAAACTCTGCTGCTTGGGAAAGAAGCATCAACTACTGCTCAAAGCTGGTCAGCTCTGCTGCATAACAAGGTGGAGAGTTAGAGCCAGAGGTGAAGAGCTACAACTCCCATCATCCCTGACACGAATTCCCAGAAACATCCCACCTCCCAATAAAACAGTATTAAATAACATATAATTAAAATAACAATAAACAGGATTTTAAAAACCTTACAATCTAAATGCTTTACAAATCAAGATAACTAAAACAAATTACAATGCCCCAATTCCTTCATGACTGCACTGAAAGTCAGCAAACTCTAATGAGAACTTGGGAAAGAGGTTTTGGCCTGGTGAGTCTGAACCTTCTTCTCATTCTCTGCAATAGGTCATCTGGCACTTTATTAACTCCAGAGAGGACTGGATGGAAGTAATGAACAGCTGCAGTGCTCTGATCTGAAATGCAATAACTGTCTTTTAGAGCTATTTTACACCTTTTTGTTGATCTATAATGAATTATGTCTGGAGCCTGGGAGGACTGAAATGACCATTTTGGCCACAAGATGGCACCTGGAAACTATGCTAATAAAACATGGGAAGTACTTGGACAACTCTGGCATGAAGTCATAATTTATAACAAGTTTCTACCTTCATCAAAGGTAAAACTTTTTCATTTGGATGATAACTGGCAATGTTTTTCCTATACAGCATCTAATTATACCTATACAGGATCTAGAAGATAGACGTCTTAAGAAGCTCAATGTTCTCTGCCTAAGAAAGGGGCCTGTGGCTTCACAAAGTATGGAGACATCCTGGATCCTAAGAGAGGTTATTTTACTGCTGCTAATGGAGGGTTTTGTTTTGGTGTGGTGTTTTTTTAAAAAAAATAAAACATCCAACAAGGAGTTTTATTCACTTTAAAATTACAGATATTGTTTCTTTTGTTCAACCCTCTCCCCCATACAAAACAAACCTGCTGGGATTTACCTACATCTTCTCTGAAGAAGAAATATACAGTCTCTCTCTCTCTCTCTCTCTCTATATATATATATATATATATATACACACACACACCTATTTTCAAGTTTCAGTGTATGCTGGGCATTATACATCTTCATCATACTGATCATATACTTCTTATGCTTCTTTCTGGCCTTGTCATCATCCTCTGCTTTCCTCTTCCCCAAGGTTTCCCCCTCATCATCACTGTTGAGTTTCTTTGCCTTAAGTCATCTCTGTGCTTTATCTTCATCTGTTCCTTCATTGCTGTCTGATGAATATATTTGAGCATACTCCTCTCTGATTCCACTTTTGTATCGGTTCTTGATGGCTATCAGGCTGATGGCTTCTTTGCCTTCATCCTCTTCATCATAGTGATCTGACTCCAAGTAGCTAGCACTCAGGCCCCACTGGTGCTGCTTCTTCCATTTCTGCTGGGACAGAAATAATTAAGAAAGAAGAGGAGAGGCTGTGAACATCTACTGCTACTAATGGAGTTCAGATTTTACTGCCCTTTGTCCCAGTGGCCTCTGCCTACATTGAAATCCCACCAGAACAACTGAACTACAACATAAACAACATCTGATACAAAATGTAGGCCTGTGACTCTAACATCATCACTTTTCTTCTCCTGTATGATTTTTAACATCTTTGCCTGATGTGGAGCTTCGAAAGCTTGAATTATGTATTTTGTGCATTTTGGTTGGTTAATAAAAGTGTTGGTTTTTGTGGATTTTGAAATTTGTTGTACTTGGCAAAGGTGAGGCCCATGGATCACACAGAACCTCCAAAGCTGATTTTGAAGCCTGCACACACACACACACACACACACACACACGGTATTAGAAACCCAAGTCTATAAGGAGGGATGTTGTGCTCTTACTCTCTCTCTCTCTTAAAATAACAGTAAAAGTTAGATGTTCATAACTATATCCTGAATTCCTGATGTATTTCCACTTATTTTTACCAGTTTATGTCTATTATTAAATTTATCTTAAACATTTTTGGAGCCTAGCTAGAGCAGTTTTATCAATGAGCAGAATCAAGCAGGATATGGGTAATGATGAACACTGTCTATTGATGGCACCACCAATCGCTGGTGATATGGGACAGAGATCAAAACATGACCACTGACACTGAGCAATCACCTAATGGGAAATGCTTAACTCAAGCACACCTTCAGCACATGCATCAGGAAATGTAAGTAAGGGGGATTGCAGACTGCCAGAAATAGTGCAAATTGAGTCCACTTTAAGGATTAGGGTTAGTGCTAGGGAATCATGGGAATTTGTTTGGTTTTTTTCCTGAGACATTGAGCCTTCTCTGTCAGAGAGCTCTGGTGCCACAATAAAATACAGTTCCCATGATTCCCTAACCCTAAAAGTGGACTCCATTTGCACTATTTCTGGCAGTCTGCAACCCCCCTAAGCTGGTCATTCACAGGATCATGCAACTTCTTTGTCAAGGCACAAGCATTACACCAGAGTTCCTGATTCATCTGCTTAGCATAAAATGTCAGCAATATGCTATGTCCACTTTAAAAATGGCAGCCCTTGAGTTGCAAAGACATCTTGCAGCACCTTGCATACTGATATTCCAGACTAAGGAAATTATTGTACATGCTTTCCGCATGGGCTGGGCATGGGCATAAATCACTTAAAAATGGATGTTTTTGCACACCTCTATGCCCAGCTCAGAGGCATCACGTACCCAATCCGTACTTCTCCCAGACTTCAGAAAGAATGGGAAAGTCACATTCTTTGTGAAGTACAGATTGGTACTCAATGCCTCCAAGCTGGGCACAGAGGTATACAAAAACATCCATTTTTAAGATTTATGCCCGTGCCCAGCTTGTGCCCAGCCTGTGTGAAAAACGTTTGCAATAATTTCCTAACACAGCTCTGTCTCTGAATTCTAAACGTTTGAGTTGTTTGATTTGTTTTTAATTCAGACAGAAGGAAAGCTTCTTCCTTCTTGCTCCTACACCAAAAAGAAAAAAGAAAGAGCTGTAGCTCAACACTAGAGCATGCCCTTTTCTTCAGAAGGTTCCAGAATAAATCCCTGATAGCGCCAGGCAGTGTTTGCAAAGACTGAGGTTCTACACACAACTCTGGGAAGCTGCTACTAATCAGTGTAGATTATAGTGAACCAAGCCTGCATACACACTGTAGAAATAATCCAGATTGACAATGCTTTAAATGCTATGGTCCATGCTATGGAATCCTGGGATCTCTAGTTTGTTGAAGCACCAGAGCTCAGTGACAGAGAAGGTTAATTTGTCTCACAAAACTACAATTCCAGAAATTCTATAGCTCTGAGCTATGGCAGTTAAAGTGGTGTCAAGCAGCATTATTTCTACAGTGCAGATGCAGCCCAGATAGACAATTGGTCTGACTCACTATAAGGCAGCGGTTCTCAAATAGTGGGGCGGGCCCCCCAGGGGGGGCGCGAGGCTCCATAAAGGGGGGCCCGTTACGGCTGGAGAGAGGGAGATTGTCCCAGCACAGCCCCAGGAGCTCTATCCTGATTGGCCAAACCCGCCCATGTGATCGCGCGGGGGGGCGCGAAATGTTTTCTTCTTTCCTAGGGGGGCGTGATAGAAAATAATGGAGAAACACTGCTATAAGGTAAATTGACACATTGCCTTCCTGTCATGCTATTATCCTTTGCCTTCCATATTTACTGGGTGGTTTGGGGATTTGTAGTCCGAAAAGTCAACTTTTCCAAGCTTCTGGATCAATATACAATGAAAATTCTCATATACCAGCTGATAAGAACCACTAATTGATGGAGAGAATTTATTAATATGTTGGTGAATGTAATATAAGGGAGTAGATGAGGTCATAAAAGTGTCTGTAGAAATCTTCACAACATCTCAAGATGAATCAAAGTGTCTTTGTTCTTCATTTGTGGGGACTGCACTCTCTAGAATAATGCTAGGTGCAGATAGTCTGTTTGGATGTTGGTGCCTTCAGATCATGACAGACAGGTGCATGATTCATAAAGCTTCATTTTTTTGTAAAAGATACTGATTCTTCGCTGAACTAATGGATCTGGCTGAACATTGACCACAAAGAATTCACATGACAGATGGACACTCTAAATTCAGCTGTCTTTTTGTATATAAGGCCATAACCAAATGTCTTTTAATCACCCGGTGTATTTAAGCACTCTAGTATCTTTAAAAAAATCACATCCACAAAAGAACACAAAAGTGCACAATTCAGACAAAATATTCCTGTCATAGGAGAGTAATAGGAATGACAATAGCAGCTTCCATAGTGGAAGTAGCTATTAACAGTTATTGTTTTCTCAAGGTGCAACTGGTAAATATAATAGCAGATAGATGGGTAATTTGTAGCTTATTAACAGGGTTGCTGTAAGACCTTTGGCTGCCTGAGTCAAAGAAGAAGATGGTATTCCCTGCCTCAGTCTACCTAATGGTAGGTCCAGCCCTACCAGTCAGTGCTTGAAAAATTTACTTTTTTTGGAATACAGCCACAGTCACCAGACCCATAATGAGGCTTGTAGAAACTGTACTATAGTCCGAAAAGTAATTTCCTCAAACTTTACTGTAGTTAGCATCTGTTTTTGTGCCCGCCAGTTCACAGGTTGATCATCCTAATACACAAATTTATTATAATGTACTTTGTTATCCTTTCACAGCTTTTTTTTTTTTT
>CM034706.1:65124355-65134468 GCA_020142125.1 Phrynosoma platyrhinos | reverse complement strand
AAAATCACCAAAGAGGAATATCAGACAGGGGGAGGCTTTGAAATGACCTCCTTGATTGTTCCCCAATTCTTGTGTGGTATTTGGTCTAATCCAAGTGTTTTCACCTTTGGTCTTCCAGATATTTTGGATGTCAACTCCAACCATGAGAAGTGAAATCCAAACCATCTGGAGTGACAAAGGTTGAGCACCATTGTCCTAATTTCTGGCTTGTTTTTTCAGGTTTCTTTCTGGACAATTGTTTATAGTTTCCAACTTGTTTTTCACTTCTAACCCCTGAGGTGCACCTTATTCTGCTGTTTGGTTTGCCCTTTGTTCCCAGTCAGCTCTTCAGACCTGATCACCAGATCATCCCATGGCTTATTTCCAATAGAGGCAGTGTATTGAAGCCTCCACACGAGTGGCACTGGTTGCAGCATGATTGTGTCCTTTTCAAGGGCACTATGCACAGACTGGATGATTTCTGACATCACCTCGAAAGGATCCCTTGATCCTCAAAAATGGGAGGGACTCTTTTATAGATTAAAGGATTGTGTTGTGTGGAGGGGAATTGAGGTCAGGGGATGTGTTGTCAACTTAGCCCCAATTTATCTCCCTTCATTAGGCTCTAGGCAGAAGTGAATCAAGTATTAAGCTCTTTGATTCCCTCCAGTCTTATGGACAGCTGGCAGTCTGAAGACATTCTGCCCATAAGTTTCCAGGGCTCCATAGCAGTATTATGGTGAGCCACTAGTTCAATATTTTTTCTTCAATGGAAACATCAAATGGTTTTTTCTTTGAATTTATGTGTCATTTTCCCCTTAATATTTTAATGCCAGTACATTTCTGCATGCTTGGGCTGTTGTCCGACCTTTACCTTGGGTATCCCCTTTCACTGCCTTGCCAATTGGCATAGAGCCACCCACTTTACTATAAGAGGGAATGGCTTTGGGAACAGCTTTTTGTATGAATTTCACTCCCTAAAGTTGGAAAATTACATAATATCATTTGCAAGACAATTCCTAGTAGTTTATTAGGGAACATCCAGACTTTATGAATATATTTCCCTCACCCCACCTGGATGGTTCTCAGCAAATTTAGACATGCAGGCATAATATTTTGTATTTTGTTGCAGACCACACAATTAGCTGAAGCAATTATTTAAAATATATATACCTTGTATAGCTGGTGTCCCACACTGAGAGTGACATATTCATCTGGAAATTAAGGAACATTTATAAGACACCACTGTTTTACTCAATGACAACCACAAGCCACTTCCTTCTTGAACTTACACAGACTCTTAACTTCATTATTAACAAATAGGTCATACTTGTGTTTAATTTCAGCTTTCACTCAGTAGATGGTGCTATGCCCTTATGTAGCCCCCCCCCCCCATCTTGTTACATGTAATTATAAACTGATTGTTGTGTTGCTCTTGCAAATGAGGGGAAGGAAGGAAGGAAGGAGAAAGAGAAAGAAAAAAGAGAACCATTTTAAATGCAACCATGGCCGCTAAACTAACTTGTATGTTTATAAATTATGGTCTGGGATCTTATTTCACGTGTGTGTATTTGATGTTCTAAACCAGGGCTGGGGAAATTTCAGCCCATCAGTTGGATTTGACTCACATCCTCTTTCATCATCCCCATGTCCTGCCCTACATTTTCTAAAGGCTAATTTCTAAAGGCTAAAAATGGCCCATTTCTAAGACTCATTGCTATGCTGTTTGGTACTGTGGAAGCTAAGGATGAAAAGGCTAATCTAGACATAGGACCTTATCACACGGGGGAAATCCTGTGTAGAAATGGGGTAAATGGGGGGGGGGAAACCACAAAAGCGGGTAGATTTTTAGATGACATCACTTTTAAACTTCCAATTTTTCCCCATTTGATAAACTCTAACTGACCCTTTCTTAGCCAGAGAACTTTGAATTTTTTCGAGAAGTCTCTTTACTGATGTATCTGGAAAAAACTTTTTGGTGCTGTATAGGTTAACGTGCTGCATGTGCCCCCATTTTCATCTGTGAAATATTGCTAGATATGCTTGAGACAAAAGTGGGAAAGGAAGAAAAGGGGACAGGGAGTAAAAAAGGGGTGAATATGAGCTAACCAACACCATTATATGTACTTTATGACAGTTAGGAATTAAAACTGGAGGATTAAGATCTATGTTCTACTGCTGCATTTCCGGTACCCTTGGCCATTTTCTAAGATCCAAAGGCTACCGAATATTACATACCCCCCTAGCCTACCATCCACTAGTCTGGGCAAGGGAGGTATGGTCTGGAAAGAATCTGGTTGTTCTCTGTATAAATATCCTCGTTGGTAAAGTGGGAATACACAATTATTTATTTCTCAGAGAGATTAATATTTTTGAAGAGCTGATCTAATACTTTAATGGACAAGCAAAATCATTCTCCATTAAACCTCTGGGGAACAGGAAAAATTGAGTATTATGACAGTCTTATTGATATAGGATGCTACTATTACTGATGGAATGCAAGCTGAGAGACTATGAGGGAGTACCATAAAGTTTTAATTATCACTTTTAAAAAAAGTTAACAGAAAGTTTGTTTTGATTTGTAGTTGTTAAATTATAAAAATGGATTTAAGGATAGTACAAAAAACAAAATATCTGGGCATCACTATGACAAACCAAAATTCCGATCTTATGATAAATAATTACATAAAGACTTGGAATAAAGTCAAAGAGGATTTGAAAAAGTGGAAGTCATTACAGCTATCATTACTTGGAAGAATTGCACTGATTCAAATGGATGTGTTACCAAAAATTTTATACCTTTTCCAAACTATACCTGTTATTACATCAAATAATATTTTCAAAACATGGTCAAGTGATATTACAGAATAAAAACAGCTGTAATGTAGGATTGTAAAAGGAAAGGTGGTCTGTGCTTACCTAACCTCCAAATCTATTATAATGCCTCTGCTATCACATGGCTAAAAGACTGGATTGGTCTGAAAAATGAACACCTACTAGCATTAGAAGGTGCTGATCTGGAAAAAGGATGACATATGTATCTATGTTATGGGAATGAGACAACATACAAAAACTTTAATAAATATATGATAAGAAAAGCATTACTAAAAATTTGGAACAAGTATAGGAAGTTTTTCTACACTAAAATTCCAATATGGATTTCAGTGCAGGAAGCCTTTCATAAAACAGAAAAACCTCACAAAGGAAAGTGGATCACATATAGAGATATTCTAAGGGGAAAATTTTAAAACATTAGAGGAACTTCAAAAGGGAGGAGTAGAAATACAGTGGCTACTGTATCTTCAACTAAAAGAAATGTTTCAAAAAGACAATAAACATATCGGAATAGAAACTGGAAAAAAAGATCTAGAATTTTTTTTGGAAAGGGATGAAAAACGCATGATATTGAGAGTATATAAGATGTTACTGGATATTGATTTGAAAGAAGAGTCAGTCAAAGGAAGCATGATAAAATGGATGCAGGACATAGGAGAACAAATTCCACTTAATATCTGGGAAAAAGTATGGACAAAAAAATTTAAAATTTACTAAGAGCACACATTTAATAGAAAACTACTACAAAATGCTTTATAGGTGGCATTTGTCACCTGCAAAATTGGTGAAGATGAAAAACAATAATGAAAACAGCTGTTGGAAATTAGGACAAAATAATGCTAGTTTTTTTCACATGTGGTGGGAATGTAAAGAGGCTGTAACATTCAAGAAACAGGTTCATATAAAAATGCAAGACTTTTTTCAAATTCAGTTTGAGATGAATCCCAATTTATTTTTATTAAATATAACTGAGAGGATGAAAACAAAGTTTAATAAAGATGAGATAGGAATCATTCTATACATGACCACAGCAGCCTGCTTAACTTATGCAAAGCATTGGAAGAGAATAAAGGAGTATATATTTGAAGAATGGGTAGTAAAAGTAAATGACTTAACGATAATGGACAAATTAACAATGATGGTAAATGCTAAATTTGAACAACAATTTCTTAGGAAATGGGGAAAAAAATCAAGGTATTATGGCACTGACAAAATTTCATCAATATACCATAATAACTTCCAGGTGCTAATTATTACTTTACGATACCCCCTTGTAAGGCACAATCTGCAGACTTTTACAATATCAGGTATTCTGAGGGTCAAGAAACACTAGGAAAAATGTGTAAATCTGGATGGTGACTACATAGATATAAGTTAACAACTACAAATCAAAACAAACTTTCTGTTACATTTTTTTAAAGGTGATAATTAAAACTTTACGATACCCCCCATATATAAGGATTGTCACTGGGATAGAAGGAAAAGTGATGAAAGAGCTGTGGATCCAAGATCATTATACTAGCAAAAAGTATTTCTTCAGAGTTGAAAGATTAAGATCAGGTTCTATCCCACTAATTGTAACAAAGTGAAGATAATATGTGTATGTGTGTGTGTGTGTGTGTGCATACAAATGAAAGAGAAGGAGAACATATACACATATTCCCATATGTAGAATTATAGTTTGGGACAGCAGCAAATAGTAAATAAATACCTTTGAAGATGCAAGAGCCAGCATTCCTGGACTAACCATATGAGTAAGGCCCCATTCACACTTGCATTTTTGGGCTGGGTAGATCTGTTGATGCAATACTGAATCTGACCCGAATAGAAGTTCACACTACGTTTACCCCAATCGAATCTCTCCAGTGCAATTTAACCCTATCAAGTTCACACTGATTAAAGTACCTATTAAAATGGAGCCTTCTTATCGATCGCATTCAATCATTTTTGGGGGGTGGGGGTTGTCCTGTCAATCAAATGATGCATATCTACATCACACTGTTTGGGTGTCCCCCCCATCCTCAGAGGATGGGGAGGACAAGCCTTTTGGATGACCTCTTGCCATGAAACCCCCATGAAAGCTTCTCCTTGGGGGGATCCCCCCCTGCCAGCCTCAGACTGGAGAATAAAATCACCATGTGTTGAAGCCACGGAAACGCAAAGGTTTACACTTTCTGTCAAATTAAAAAACAAAAATAAAAACCCCAAAAGGCCCTCCTTCACCACCTTGGGCAATGTCTGAACATCTGGGCTATATTATAGTTGGGAGGAGGAAGCAGGAAAGAGGGAAACAGCTGGGCGGTTGTTTAAAAGGCCTGGTAGCATAAATTTTGAAATCATCAGAGCCGGCAACTAGGTGCGAGCACAAAAATGGCACTTGCCATGCACTCTGACCTGTGAGAGGGGATAGGCATGTTCTGCCCCTTTGCCCACCCTTTGGCCATTAATTCTTCCCTTCAGGAAGCCCCAAATAGGATTGGGGGCAAGTTCACATTAGCAGCACCCTGACAAAACTAGTTTGTTTGTTTTTTTCAAAAGAGGGAACCTCGATATTGGAAAACCCGCAATGAGGGAGATTTGCCCCATGTCCACACCTATTTGGGTGTGCAAAACCCGGCACCAGTGTGAACTACCCACTTTAAAACTGGTTTGCCAACTGGATTATAACATAGTGTGAACGGCCCCTAAGTATCAACCATAGACTCTTGGTACTGGACTGAGTAAGAGGGAATTGTCATGTAACATTTTTTTTAGAGATCACGTCACCTGTCCTTAGTAAAGCTGCTCCAACTAGAGTCTTTCTAGTTGACAGCTCAATTATGTATATTAGCTGTAGTAACTAGGACTCCATAAAATGACAGATGGTCTCCAGAGCAGCCTACAGAGGATCTGCAGCTGACTTTAGACTTCTGATAAAGCTGTAGCTGCATTATTAGACTGGAGAAAACAATAACAAGCAAAGCAACTCAGATCTACCACCTGGCTTTGCTAATCCTGCCACTGACTTTTGCTGAAGATGTGCAGTAGGACACAATCTTATCTCGAAAAACTGTCATTCTAAAATATATATATATATATTTTTAAACCCAATGTAGTGATTTCCTTGATGCTTCTTTCCATATTGGAAGCCTTAAAGTCACCATTCTTTTGAAAACATGCAAGCATTACACAGCCATGAACAGGGGCCCTGCAAGCAGTGCCTCAACCATCAAACATCAAGGGCTAAGAACAGTTTGGATCCACATTAGTGACCATTAATTTTTCCTGCGGAAGTGAATGGCACTCTGAGGTGTTCATTTCCTCAACAGTGCCACTGAGTCTGAACCCAATCATAGGTGTCAATGCTCTTTATGGCCCCTGTAACTGGTAACTCTATTATCAAGCACAAAGAACAAGATGCACCTCAGAGTTTCAATATGAATGTTGTTACGGCTCCATGCATTTCTGTGTGAGAAATGAAAACACTGATCTTGGGGCATCATTGTAGGGAGTTCAAAACATGAACCTTCTCCCAAACAGTTGTGCTTCCTATGTGAGGATCAATGACATGGGCAACCTAAATTCCTTTACACAAAAGGGGATGCCTATTTTCCTCCACCTTGCATCCCACACTCTCCTGCAATTTCTCACTATTCTTTAACAATTTAGGTTCAGCAGGATCAGTAAGTGAATAATGGGTTTAGACAATGAGATTAGTGGAAGTTATTTTCATAAAAGAATTAGCCTATGAAACCTATTCCCCATGGTGATATAAGTTCATATATGCATTTTCACTGCATATACCTATTCCATATTTATATATGGTTTATGTATGCAAATGTGGTCACCTTCAGTGTATATGAATTAGAGCATAACAAGCTCATATCTGGTAATATTAGCAAAAGTGGTAGACTAGAATTACCTCAATTACATTAACAAGTAGTGCATTTCATGCCATATAGTGGTAGAGCCCCAAATGCAAAAATTAAATCCTACCTTTAATTAACATATGGAGTGATAGATCAAGCGTAAACAATTCAAATGAGGATTTAAATCCTATGTATGCTTTCTAAATGTTTTATTCTTAAGAACTAAACTTTAAATCCTGTTATTAGTCTGAACTTATGCAATTTACCTGTTCCAGATTGTAACACTACTTTCTGATATCATAGGCCTCTTTCACACTAAAAGATTATTGCACTGATACCTGTTCAACTGCCATGGCTGCATCCTGGGTTTTGTAGTTTGATGAGGCACTAGCATTCTCTAGCTAAGAGAACTATGGAAGTTAACGTGGACTCATAGCACTCTAACTGCATAGTATGAAAAGAGAAAATACATTAAGCATTAGAAGCTCAACATCCAAAGTCAAACATACAACTGCACAAAGTTATTAACCTTTTTTCAATTTAATACAGTCACCCCTCCATTCTCGCATACTTCAAGTCTGCGGTTTTACATATTCACAGAGGGATGACCTCCAATTAAATCAATGGGGCGTGCCCCGTTCAAGCCTATGGGGCTTGAATACTCACTAATCTTCATTTTTGTGGGGTGTGTGTGTCTAGAATGGATCTCCTGCGAAAACAGAGGGCCAACTGTATTTTCATTTTCAAAAAGTTTTATTTCTTGAAAATAATAACATTTTATTTATGTCACAAGCCACAGGAGTGGCTTAAAAATCACTAGGACCATGTGAATATTTATACAATTGCAAATCCTTTATTTTTTACTGATTTCAAAATTAAAATTAACATGCAAATCATAAAATCATTATCATCAAATATGATACAAAATCATCAAATTCTTTATTTTTGTAATTTAAATTATTGGGGGGGCACATATTTCAAATTTAAAAGACTTCCAATGTGACTTCTTGTTCTATAAGAATTGGAGTGTGATATATTCATTATACATTCCACCAGGTGGAGGGAAGAACAAAGAAGTGGTTATTTTTTTAGTAACCATAAGCAACACTTGTGTGTCAACAAATGGAGACAGGGTATAAAGAGATAAAGATTAGTGAACAACAATACGGTTTGCTTTATATAATGTAATCCGGTTTGTCTGCTGTAACTGTGACACAAATGTGAAAAGCAACAGCACAGAATTGTTACTATGAGATCTGCAAATGCTTTTCCCTTCTAGTAGTGAACAGTTTGGGTCACTTGGTTTAAAACCAGTCTTTTTCATTTCCTAGAAACAAAATGGAGAGGGGGTATTTTAGAAACCATGTGTAGGCTTTCTTTACTCTCATGGAGGAAATTATATGAATTTTCTTAAACAGATGTTGCCTTTGCTCAAAAAAGGGTCTTGTGTTAATTCTTTGTTTATCAGTGCTTGTTACAAGAACAGTTGCTACGAAATGTTTTAAGAGATGCACAATTTTTTGATCCTAATAATTTTAATTTGAAATGGTAAGCGGAGCTTTAAAAAGTTACCCTCCCTAGGCAGTGTTGGAATAAAATCAATGGAAATCAATGGAAGTTAATAATAAATAAATATACAATGTAACAAATGTCATCTTTTACTGGCACAGAAGTGATTCTATGCAGGGATCATTCTATGCAGGCTAATCTGTATGGATACTTATCATTTGGACAGTAGACTCTGGAATGATTATACTATATATTATACTATTATACTATTATACTATTCTTACTAAGCTGTTTGCCTCTAGCTGAATTCTGGACACTTTGTAAACTTTCAGATTTACAGACAAGGTTTGGGCTTTCACACCAGGCTATATTCCTTTTGTTTTCGCTAGCTGTCTTGGCACACTCTGTTAGCCACACTTGTCAGAAGAACATCAAAAAGTATATATAGTGGAAATACATTCAATCAAGTCCTTATAAATTTATAATTGGAAAAATAAGATTGGCTCTATGTGTGTGCCTTCAAGTCACCTGCCGACTTATGGTGATCCCATGAATTTCACAGGGTTTTCCTAGGCAAGGAGAACTTAGAGAAAACCCTTGAAGGCACACATACACACAGTCTATGGAACTATAAAACAATGGTTTTTTTAAAAAATTGCTCACATAAAAGCTTGGGGTGACTATAAAATATGTATATGAAAAAGAATCAAAGATAAATGACAGGAAAAAATGGCTACAATAGGGTGGCCATACATCAAAATTGACTTGAAGAAATTACAAACTTGTATGTAAATAAAATAGTCCAAAACATTTTGCTATCTTATGAAGAAAACACTTCAATGGTCAAAGCAAATCAGGTTATTTTCACATCTCAGGCAGAAAATCTCACAAATGCCTGTTCCCTGCCATGTAAGTAAAAATATAGTAATGGCAACAATAGCAATAGTCATAAACTTAGAGGAAACCAAAATAACATTATATGGCACTTTAGTGAAAATAACAACTGATCTTCAAACTATTCAACAGGAACATATTACCAGGCTCTTAGTGTTCCAGTGTTAAGATTAAAAAATTAGAAAGGCAGTTTTGCACAGGAAAATTTCAAACCTGATGCAAATTTCTTTAATGCCAAGCATAAGTATGGTTCTTTGATTGCACAAAACAAGGGTAGTTTTAGGATGTAATTGCTATGGGCAAACTCCTACTGCTCTTTGGTTGTCAGTTTTACCATAGTTGGGTATAATTGTGTCTCTCTCTGTCTCTCCCTTCATACTACTTTGCATTTTTCCAGCTCCAAGCTACTTCTGCACATGAAATCCTACTATAGTTACTTTACTTTTTCTAAACAACATGGCAACATTTTAGACTATTATAAATAGTGGTGATTGATTTATTTGCAAATCATCTTGTTCTACATTTTTGTGTGTTTTAATGATAACCCAAATCAGCTGGCTGAGGCCTAATAGTAGCCTAATGGTAGATTTTTCCTGATAAAAGCTCTAATTGTAAATCTTTTCCAAAATCAGTAAGAGCCAATCTCCAACACTTTTGTCTACAGTAGGAGCTGTAGCAGCAGCATGTAGGGGAAAAAATTAATTTCTCTGAATTATCTCGACTGAATTGTTTAATACAAAGTAAAACATGGGGAAATAAAACAACAAACCTGCCTGTTCTTGTAATTTTAAGGCACTTTTAGAAGGTTGGTTATGTCATCATTAAGATTTTGTCATTTGAATTAAACATACAAGTCCATTGTTACACAGTATGGATTGTGAATTGTATTCAACAAAAACCTTCCTCCCCTTGAAAGACCGGTGTTGCCATGGAACTATAGGTACAGCTTGGCCATTAGGCAATATGGTCAGTACAGAATAGGGCAAAGGGCCTTTGCAGATTGCCAGAAATACTTCAAATTGAGTCCACTTTTAGGGTTAGGGTTAGG
>CM034706.1:65096752-65118684 GCA_020142125.1 Phrynosoma platyrhinos | reverse complement strand
TCCTGAGGCATGCTCAAAATGGAGTAGTAGACTTTAGTGTGTATCATTGTAAAATCTATGCTCCTGAGGCATGCTTAAAATGGAGTGTCCTCACAGACACCACAAAAGTAGGACAGTCAGGATAAATGGAGGAGGCAACAGCCTATAGGAGCTAGAAATGCAAATATAAGTGTAAATCTATGCTCTTGTGCATGCTCAAAATGGAGTGGTAGACTGTGTTTCCTCACAGGCAACGCAAAAAGTAGGACATTTGAGATAAATGGAGGACACGACGGCCTATAAGACGGAGGGGTAGGCAACCTTTCCCCTTTAAGGGCCGAGGGACTTCAGCTCCCAGAAGCCTCAGCCATGTTGGCCAATAGTCCCATGTTGGCCAATAACTCCTGGGATTCTGGGAGCTGAAGTCCCTCAGCCCTTAAAGGGGAAAGGTTGCCTACCCCTGCAACGTGTAAATCTGTAAACGTGAATATAAGTGTAAATCTATGTTCTTGTGCATGCTCAAAATGGAGTAGTAGTCTCAGTGTTCTCACAGACACCACAAAAGTAGAACATTTGAGATAAATGGAGGACATAACAGCCTGTAAGAACTAGAAACATGAATATAAGTGTAAATCTATGCTCCTGAGGCATGCTCAAAATGGAGGAGTGTTCAGGAGTTCGCTTGCCCCCACAAGGCGACCAAGTGTCCTCACAGGCACAGCAAAAAGTAGGACACTCAAAATAAATGGAGGACATGACAGCCTGTAAGAGCTAGAAAAGCAAATATAGGTGTAAATCCATGCTCTTATGCGTGCTCAAAATGGAGGAGTGTTCAGGAGTTGCCCCACAAGGTGACCAGGTGTCCTCACAGGCACCACAAAAAGTAGGATATTTGAGATAAATGGAGGACACAATAGCCTATAAGAGCTAAAAATGCTAATATAAATAAATGTACATCAGTGCTCCTGAGACATCCTTAAAATGGAGGGGTGTTCAGTATTGAGGAGTTCACTTTCCCCACAGTGTGACCAGGTGTCCTCAGCGCAAAGGCACCTCAAAATGGAGGACATTTGAGATAAATGGAGGGCATTACGACATATAGAAGCTAAAAATGCTAATACAGTATAAATGTACATTCATGATCTTGAGGCATGCTCAAAATGGAGGAGTGTTCAGTATTCTGAAGTTCACTTCCCCACAAGGTGACCAGAAGTCCTCACAGGTACCGCAGAAAGTAGGACATTCAAGATAAATGGAGGACCTGAGCAAAGAGAAGGTGAAAACACTCCTAGAAATGTCAATTCATGCTCCTTAGGCATGCTCCAAATGGAGGACATCTTGGGATTCCTCCTGAACAGAAGGTTAAAATGGGAAACACATCCTGGAAAAGGAGGATGCTTGGTCACTCTGAGCTGAAAACACTCCTAGAAATGTCAATTCATGCGCCAAATGGAGGACATCTTGGGATTCCTCCTGGACAGAAGGCTGAAAATGCAGGACATGTCCTGTAAAAAGAGGACATCTGGTCACTCTGTGTTGGAGGCAATATATGGTGCGTGTTTTGGTCTCACAGCCAAGGTGGAAATTCTTCAGAAAGGGTTTCCTTTCGTGTTTCATCCTCAAGGATACATTTTGGGGACAGATTAGGAGTCTGTCTCTCCTCCTTCTCCACCTGGCTACCCACTAGCCAGGGAGATTTGTCTTGTTGTTGTTGTTGTTGCTGTTGCTGTTGCTGTTGTGGGGCTTCAAATCCTTTCCAACTTATGGCGACCCTAAGGCGAACCCTTCACAGGGTTTTCTTGGCAAGTTTCTTCAGAGGGGGGTTGCCATGGCCATCCTCTGAGGCTGAGAGAGAGTGACTTGCCTAGGGTCACCCTGTGGGTTTCATAGCTGAGCTGGGATTCAAACTCTGGTCTCCAGACTCATAGTCCAAGGCTCAAACCACTACACCACACTGGCCTACTTAATGCCAGGTGACACAGGGGTAGGCAACCTAAGGCCCTGGGGCCACCTGCCGCCCGCCATGATGATATTGATTATTGTTGTTATTACTTGTTCTTGGGGTTTTCTTGGCAAAATTTCCACAGGGGTTTTGCCATGGCTTTTCTGGGGCTGAGACAGTGTGCATGCATATTTTTTAATTTTTATTTATTTATTTATTTATTTATTTTTGGTGCTTCGGCCCCCCAATTGTCTGAGGGACAGCAACCCGGCCCCCGGCTCAAAAAGGTTGCCTACCCCTGAGGTAACAGATCTGAACAAAAGGGGTCCTCCAGGCATTGATTGACTACCCAGCGCTTGTTAGATATTTTGTTTTGGAGAGGAAATAGGAAATAGGAAACAAAGTGATACAAATATCTACTCTCTTTTTCATCCCCCCCTCCTTTCCCCATTCCAGTTTCCTCAGTTTTTAACTTTCTGCAATTGCTCAGGAAGCATTTCTTTCATTCTCTTTGGTATCCTCTCAAGCAATCATGTTGCTGTTAATGGAAGTCCAGATCATTTGCTCTCTTTACTTTATATACTTGGTCTGTGTCATGCAGCGTAATTCATGATTTTAAATATAACCTGTATGTAGGCAAGAAACATTGTGGCTGTAGCTGTTGTGGGTGGGACGTTTTTTAATAGAGATAAGTACCGAAACTAAAACTTGGCTCCTAATGTGAACTTTGGACTGAATAATTATTTTGGCTTTTTGCCCACCAATAATTTTGAGACCAGTCAGGTTCTTATTGCTGTTGTTGTTGTTGTTGTTGTTGTTGTGTGCCTCCAAATCATTTTTGACTTATGGTGACCCTAAGGCAAACCTGTCATAGGGTTTTCTTGGCAAGTGTCTTCAAAGGGATTAACTTGCCTTGTAAGAAATCTTATAGTTAGGATTCAGTCAAATGTTTGAGCTTTTTATTATCCAGCATGTGGATATGATATTTTTACATTTTGAAAGGCAGTAGAGAATTTTTTTATTCACTTCACATCATTTGAAAGGAGGAGAACCCTTCTTTGCAGAATAATGAAATCCTCTGTGCTTACAGTGCTTGGTTCTGTAATTATGAGCATGTGTACCTCTTCGAAATATAGTGGTAGTTCGGTAGTGTAGTACATATTTTGCATGGAGATCGTAGGCTTAATCCTTTGTGTGTTAGTGGTTAAAATATTGGAGTGTGCAGGTCCAAAACACACTGCAGAAATAATCAAGTTTGAGACCGCTTTAATTGCCCTGGCTCAATGCTAGTGAATTTTGTAGTATTCTGAGATATTTAGCTCTCTATCTGAGAGCTCTGGTGCCACAATAAACTACAGTTCCCAGGATTCCCTGGCACTGAGCCAGGGAAGTTAGTGATCTCAAACTGGATTATTTCTGCAATGTGTTTTGGGCCCCAGATTCAAACCCCCTTCACCTGGGAAGCTAACTATTAGACCATCAACGCTCAGCTCCAGCTTTCTTTACAGGGTTTCTGTAAACATAAAATAAGGAAGGGAAGCTGAGAACTTTTTACAGTTCCTTGAGTTCCTTGGACAAAGGCTGGGATATAAAATGAAATAAATAAGTCATCATTTGTCCTTGGACAGAACGTCGGAGATGCCTCTGCCACTCAGTATAGACAATAAGAGCTAGCTGGACTAGTGATCTGATTCTGTATAAGACAGCTACATACGTAATCTGATTTTTTAAGAAATCACTGGATTAACACATGGTAATTTTTTAATCTAATCTAATGGTTAAATTTACATGTAAGCTAACAATTTATAAAGCAAGAAGCATTTTTTAAAAGACTCTTCACATATGTCCAAACTGGTGTCAGAGTAGAAGAGGTATTCCTTCTAGGATGAGTAAAAGAATTGAATACTTTTAAGTTCTACAGTTTTTAAGTATTTCTGATAAATTTATTTTAAAAATCTATCACCTCATGAATCAGTGACAGCTTTTCAGTTGATTCAAAGTTATCCAATTGGTTAAATATATTGCAACTGTTATAAAAGCATAGATCAGGGAAAAAAAATAGTTTTGAAAGAACAATTGGCATTGTTTGCAGTTACATTTCCAAATGCTTCTCGGAATTTTTCATGTTTTTGTTACTAGTTTTGAATCAAACTACTTGACATTTCTTTAATATAAGTAAAAAAGGTTTCTTTCTTTCACGTTCTCTCTGTACTTAGTAGTTAAGTTACATTTTCATACTAGTGAATGCAAAAGTTGTGGATTTACAGATCGATCCCATGCAGTGTTTTTAATAGCACTTTTGTCTGAAGTTTGTGTATATGGGATTGCAACCTTGAACTGCTGCATTGCCATATGTTTCAAGTACATTTTGATATTAAAATGTTGCAGACTAAGATCCAAGATGTGCACAATACCTTCCAAGACTTTTTCTTCCAAAACTTGACAGCATAGCTCCCAGTAAACTGTGCACTACCCAAACCACAGTGAAACCAACATTGAGAAGATTCTTAAGTGTTGTGCTGGAGCTGTGATCTCAACAAACCTTTATGCTTTATCCATAAGTAGGAGAGCTTGTGTGAGCCTGAATGCTTTTTGGATCACATCTCTTGTAGAGTGACGTTAAAGCTTTAAGATGCCTTTAAGATTGCATGGCATTATTTGCAAGGATTTTTTCATATGCTCTAAGAATCCTTTTAATATTTAATTAACGGATCTTTCTTGTGTTGTTGTTGTGAATGTTACGAATGTATAGTCTGCCATTTTAAAGAGTCTCACAAATTGATTTGCAAAAATATATATAATAAAATGTGAGTTTACAATAAATAATAACCTTCATATTTAGTATAAAAAAGCACAGCTAAAAGCCACCTATTGTGCATAAATTTGATATAAAAGCCATTTAGTTTGACAAAGCCAGTCACTCGCATATTTTTAAATATGCCTTTCTGAATAAGAATATTTTTATAAGCACAAAAATCAGCTCATCAATCCTCTCTAGGACAGACATTCTGTAACTGGAATGCCACTGTGGAAAATGTCTCTAGCTGTATCTTTAGTAATCACCAAATTTAAATGAATAACAAACCTTACGATAATAATCTTAAATATGTGATAGTTCATGTTGGTAAAGATCATCTGAGGTTGCAGACAAGTTAGGACTTTATCAAAATCAGCATCTTAAATTGAGCTCTGACTGGAAACCACTACGTAGGAAAGGTGTTGTATGATTTAGCAGATATTCTCTTATACATATACTGATGAATGCATTTTGAACTGATGGAGTTTTTTGATATGGTCATTGGGGAGCATTGGAGTATTCCACTCTAGGTATAAGCAATGCATGTGCCAGTTCCACTTTCTTCAAATACAGCTGGTGAATTAACTAAAAAGTGATAAATTGCATTCCTAATCATTGAAACCACTGGAGTGCCTATGTTTATTGTCAGGTCCAGGAAGTCCCTAAACAATTAACTTGATTCTTCAGTAAACGTGTAGCTTAATCATGAACAGGTAGTATATCTCCATACCAGCAAAATTCCCAAATAACAGGACTTCTGGCTAGTCTAAGGGCCTAAGCAGACTGCCAGAAATAGTGCACATTAAATTGAGGCGCTGCCCTGGCTCAGTGCTAGGGAATCATGGGAACTGTAATTTATTGTGGCACCAGAGCTCTCTGACAGAGAAGGCTCAGTGTCCCAGAAAATAATACAATTCCCATGACTCCCTAGCACTGAGCCAGGGCAGTGCCTCAATTTAATGTGTACTATTTCTGGCAGTCTGCTTAGGCCTTAAATGTTTCAGTTTGGTCACATTCATCCATCCTAGGACTGTTGCCAAATGCTGGTGCAGAATAGCCACTGCCCTAGGATTCGTTAATGGAAATGTATGGTACAGTTAATTATAATCAGCAGATTGCTTTGGCACTTTAGGCCAGACTACAAAATGATCTCTTCAAGCAGCTTTCCATAGATGCTAAAAAACAGACATTTTAAAAAATGTTGAATTTAGGATAATTGGAAGATCCTTGTATTATTCTGGATCACATGCAAAAAAAATCTTAAAAGAATTCAAAAGTGAAATCATTGATCTAATATAAATATGTAGCTTGTCACTACTATTGGTTGTATTGTTATAAAACTTGAATATAGCCAACATAGTACTGATTCTTAAAATGGAATTCTGCTAACCTAACAACCTTTCTGGTTAGATTGATGGAAATCCTGATTAAAGGTAGAATTATTAAACACAGAACAACAATTTTTACTGCAGACATATCAACCTAGATTCTGCAAAGTGAGATCCTTCTTTACTAGTATTTTAAAGTGTCCACAAGTAAATAAATAAGGGTTGATCCATTAGATACTGTATACTTGGATTTCCAAAAGCTTTGACTAAGCCTGTCATCAAAGACTGTTGACTAAACCTAGATAAAGGACAGATCTGTCTGTGAATTGATAACTGATTAAAAAAAATGGAAGCAAAAACCAGGAGTAAATTAAAAGATGTCACAATTGATAGATTTAAGTACCGGGAGTAGGCTGAAATGGTCCCACTTTGTCATCCTGTTCTTAGGCTACAACAAAGAGGAACTGCTTCTTTTGGTGATTTTTTTTTTTTTTTTTTTTTGGAGTGGAGTAGGAAGTCTACAAACAAGGGCAAGAAATTTACTCATTGCCCTATGCTGCTAGTTAATACCACTTTCTCTCTCTTTTTACATAACATGATGCCAGAAAAGGGCAAGAAGCATCCAAGTCATTCTTTGGTGACACCACATAAACTGTCAGGTTCGGATGCTTGGTAGTTGAAATCCAAGGAAGGCCAATTCTTTATTTTCTTTGATACTATATCTCACAAAGAAAAGGGAAAGTAGCACTGACTGGTGTTGCAGAATATGTTGCAGAATATGACTATTAACTATAATCAAGATCATAAAACAAATGGTCAATAAGGGGCTGCCTACTAGAACTAAAGTGTAGTTTATTGACAAGAGTCAGATTCAGGAGAGGCAAAAGGACATATTTCTCCAAAGCATTTGAATAATCTGATGTGCCTAGCTTGTTCTTGGGTTCATATGTTGAGAGAGTTTTTGATGTGAGCTGATAAAAAGCAAGATAACAGTCCTTCATTGAAAAGAAATAGATGCTGTGAAACTTAAAAAGCAGATATTAATATTAATACTGGTATTGTATTAGAGGTTACCAGCTCCATTAGTAGGATGAAATAAACTATCTGTGTTGTTTACTGTTTCAGTGTGTATTTTCCAAGATGCAAGACAAGCCGTATCTATATTATGATTCACTTTTATTTTATAGGACCAAAACACACTACAGAAATAATCTAACTGTTCTGGCTCAATGCTAGGCGATTCTGAGAACTCTTGTGAGACATTTAGCCTTCTTTGTCAGAGAGCTCTGGTGCCAAAGGGGGGGGGGGAATGGCATGCGGGCCAGGCGGGCGCACATGCCCATGACGCCTGCCATTGAGCGCATGCCCACGGGTCATATGTTGCCAACCCCTGGTGTAGATGGAGTACCATGACTACCCCTTAGTCTTTTACAGCCCTATTTTAATACTGTTTAGACAGTCCCTGAGGATCTTACATCCTTAAGGATCACAGCTCGATCACAGGCCATTCCTTACAAACCATGGACACAAGACAGAGATTTCAGGACAAGACTCACAGAAAATTAAACACTACTATGGTGTTCTAATACCTAAGCACATATATTAGTACAATGTCTGGTAGAATCATCATAATAAATTATTAAACACTTAATCTTGTTTATGCTTTCATATCTGCTTCCAGTCCACAGGACATTTTTCTGTTACATTATTCTATGCATTTTGGGGAAAGGATCCTCTGCTTAATCTGCAGATCACATTTAGTTGGCAGAAATGCTTCCAGTTTACCACAATTCTTTGCTAACGCATTGTTGTCTTGGAAACGCTGCCTCTACCTACTCCTCATTGTCTCTGGGAATAGGGATGTTATGATATTGTATTGATGCTTCTGAAAATGTAGTACCAACTAGGGTCCCCCCCCCCAATTGTATCCCATTTTAAAACAGTCACAAAATGTTTAGCCAATGAAACCATTCTAAAAATTGAGTGAAAAGTATTTCTGTATTCTCACATTTAAGGAAAGGTTGCTTCTAATTTAAACTCAGTTATGTGCTTCCCCTCCTTCCTGGTATTCACTGGAGACGTTTTTTCTTCCTTCTGATATTTATGTATATTTAGAATTAGGGTCATCACTCTCTTACAGTACTTAAAAATGGCATAAAGGTATCTGAGCCCATATGAGTTAGGGGATTGAAGGAAGTTTCTGCATTTGTTGTTCTGTGCTTTCGAATCATTTCTGACTTACGGTGACTCTTGTTGTTGTAGTTAACTGCCCTGTGAATGAGACATCTCTAGGATCTCCTGTCTTTGACTGCTTTGTTTAGGTCCTTCAGGCTCAGGCCTGTGGCCTCCCGGATTGAGTAACCATCTGGTGTATGGTCTTCCTCTCCTCTGCTGTCTTTCACTTCTGCCAGCATCATTGTCTTTTCTAATGAGTCGTGCTTTCTGATGATGTGGCCAAAGTATGACAACCTTAATTTGATCATCCTGTTTCTAGAGGTATTTCAGGCTTGATCTATTCTAGGATGCATTTCTTTGTCTTTTTGGCTGTCCACTGTATTCTCAGCTTCTCAAATAAGTTGATTTTATTTCTATCAGCTTTCTTCATTGTCCAGCTCTCACATCCATCCATGGCTATGGGGAATACAGTGGCTCCTCAATTTAATGTTCAGTTATATCTTTGCATTTTGGGCTTGTGCCCAGTTCCTTCATAGCTGTGCTTCCCAGTATAATCTTCTTCTGATTTATTGACTGCAATCTCCATTCTGGTCAATTTTTGATCCAAGTTATGAGAATTCTTTGATTATTTCAATTTTCTCATTATCTAGAATCTTCTGTGGTCATTACTTTTGTTTTCTTAATGTTCAGCATTAAGCCTACCTTGGCACTTTCCTCCTAAACTTTTTTAAGTAATTGCTCCATGTCCATGTTGGTTTCTGCTAGTAGTATTGTGTCATTTGCATATTGTAGGTTGTTAATGTTCCTTCCCCTGATCGTCACTCCTCCTGCCTCTGAGTCTAAGCCTGCTGTGTATATGATATTTTCTGAAAACACCTTAGTGATCCTAAGGTGAACCTATCATGGGATTTTCATGGCAGAATTTGTTCAGATAGGTTTTGCCATTGGCTTCTTCTGAGGCTAAGGGTGTGTGACTAGCTCAAGATCACCCAGTGGGTTTCCATGACCAAGTCAGGATTTGAAACCTGTGTCCTAATCCAGCACTCAAACAACTACACTATGCTTTAATCCTGGCCTTATTTCCTCATTCAGAAGCCCAGCATTTGGCACATAGGCCTTCCATTTTTCTAATATGTGGGATTACCGTATATCTGCCTGTATTTCCTAATGCAGATTAAAATGTGATTATATATGACTGCTGAAGAAATTCAAAAATAGTTGGGTACAATACAGCAAGGTTAACATGGTTTACATAAAAATAACTTCATGAAAATATTTAGGTTTTACAGCATACCTCCCCCTCATAAAAGAAAAAAAAGAAAAACCAATCAGTAGAGCTTTCTATTGGGCCACAAATGTATTTCTCAAGTACATGGAAACATGTGGTCCTCCACATGTTATTGGACATCTAGCTTCTATAATCTCTTGTCATGTTTATTAACATTGTCGGGGGCTGCTGTTCAGCAACCTCTGAAGGGTTAAATATTTCTCACCCTGCTTTGGTAGTTTTTATCGTTACTATTCAGCCTTGCTATAGAATGGGCTGCCAGATTATATAGAGCAGGGGTAGGCAACCTTTTCCCTTTAAGGGCCGAGGGACTTCAGCTCCCAGAATCCCAGGAGCTATTGGCCAACATGGGACTATTGGCCAACATGGCTGAGGCTTCTGGGAGCTGAAGTCCCTTGGCCTTTAATGGGAAAAGGTTGCCTACCCCTGATATAGAGTATAGATGGTCAGAACAAAGTTAATTTTATTGTAATGTTACACACTGTGGGTTATTCTGGGAGAAATGGAGAAGCTGAAATAAC
Organism: Phrynosoma platyrhinos; assembly: GCA_020142125.1. Taxonomy (NCBI): domain Eukaryota; kingdom Metazoa; phylum Chordata; class Lepidosauria; order Squamata; family Phrynosomatidae; genus Phrynosoma; species Phrynosoma platyrhinos. The sequence goes on along the minus strand of CM034706.1, from coordinate 65,108,654 downwards.
CACAAAACCCTCAGACTAATATCTGGTTTTCTATTCTTGTTTCTGTAGTTTGTGACAAAGGAAATTAGATAACTTTATTCTTCCGGGCATGGCTTTGTTTCTGTAGTTTCCTAGAGCCAAAAACCTTTTGCTGGCATTTTTTTGCACTGTTTTTATATTGCAGTATGTAGTCCTGCATGTTTCCAAAGTTACATATGCAGGCACTTTTCTTTCAGTAGACAAAAACAAATAAGCACATTGACTGTTTCCTGAATCTTTTATTATAAAATAAATTTGCCAAACTGATGGAAGATAGTTCATGAGAATAATAATAGCAATAAAAAATCCTTGGGGAGTTTTCAGGGATTTTCTCTGAATTAAAGAACAAATGATTCCTTCTCAATGTTTACCAAAATTAAGAATTTTAAAACATCCTTTATTTGCCTCCACTATAGAAGCAATATAATTAGTCTTTCCTAGACTTACTAGCCAAGCCTATAATTCTGTTATGCTACCAGCCCACTGAGGCCACCATGGAACAAATGTGATGTAGTTAGGATCCTATACTCCCAAGGTACAAAAACAAGAGAAGAAAAAGGAGCATAGCACAAAACCAGAAGGCAGCAGGAGTCACCTCCAACCATGTCTGATATCACCAATCACAGTGAGATGACATGCTTTGATATTTACGTCTGTCTCACGTAGATGAATTAAGTCTGCTTTGTGGCAGTCAGATCTTTTGCAGTGCCCTCCTGGGTTTGTGGTGGGTTCTGTCGTCCATACCTGTTAAAAAGCTACCTAGGATAGCAAAGGCAGAGGCAGAGAGAATAATGACCACCTAAATACATGGTCTTGGAATCTTCTTGTATAGTGGATGTTTATGATTCAGAATATTTGTGTTTGGGTACTTTGGATTTTCTCTCAGTGCCTTTCTCTTAAGGAGGAAGAAATGACTAAGGTAATGGTTATCCCTTCTTGTGTAGGGAGTTGTAGCAGAATTCTGTGTGTACGTACAATGAGAATTCATAGTCCGTATGTTCAGGCTGCCTTCCTGCAAGACAAATGGGATCATGAGTTTTTGGCCTGTAGTAATAACTGTTGGAATATTCGATACTCTGCAAGATAAAGTACATCTGAAGGTCCATGCTTGCATCTCCTGCGTGGGGAAACACCACTGGTAGCAATTGAAGGAAAGGGCTAATTTCATTCATACAGTTTTGGAATATTTTTTTTAAAAAAGTTTTCTTGTTAGAGAAAGGGGGAGGGGGAGTGACTATACTGCAAATGTGCTTTGCCCTCTCCTTGCTCAAGTGCTTTGTCCTTGCCTCTTTCATTGAACAGGTGCCATGGAAGCTGCTGTTGTATGTTTTTGTGTGTAGTCCTGAGGTGAGGCACCTGTTGGAGTTCTGGGGAGGGAATTGTTTATATAATGTACTCTCCCTGTATGCGTTCTGAGATCAGACATTTCAGCAAAGGGTCCTTTCTCCATAGTCCCATCATTTTGTTTGTACAGCATGAAACCAGATTCTTTTCATCTGTTAGCCTTCATATCAGTTATAGGTTCCAAACATGAGCTTAGAGTCTCCTGGTGGTATGCTGTCCTTGGGTGCTGGACAGTCTGAATCTAGCAGAGTGGGAAGCAGTGGTGGACATTCTTTTGTTGCTTTCCAATGAATTCAGTGGGAAGGTGTTAATTTGCTTTGGCCCTGGAGCTGGCATAATATTACGCTGGTATAAGAGCTGGGGAGGAGATGGCTCCTTAGTGGATGTATCTGTGAAGACATATTAGCATTAAGGCTTCTGCCACATCAGGCAGCTCCTTAAGATACACATTTGACTATAGGAATCTTTAATTATCCTAACATGTACTAGTTTATTTGCACAAATCTTTGTAAAATGGCCTACTCTGTAGACACTGATACATAAGTAATCTGCTGTTTTAGTGATAGCCATGTGTTTGAAAGGACTTTCTATCTTATCTTACTAGTTGCATACCTTTTGTTCACACTTTTTAAAATTCCTCCTTAACACAGCAGAAATATAAGTATTTCAATTTTGCTACTGTTTTTCAGTTTCTGTGCATATAAAAATTTGGTTTATGGTTTTGGCATTCCAAGGGGCTATGCAGACGGGCAGGAAAAGGTGACCTGAAGTTGCCTTTTCCCTAAGCTGCAGCAACCACACTGCCTGCCCTGAGGTTGCCCTAAATGGGGACAGAGCAGCTGCGCTGGGGGGAGTCAATCCAGCTTTTCTGAAGCTTCATTGAAGCCCCAGCAACTGCACTGCCAGCCCCAAGGACGCCACAAAGGGAGACGGAGCAACTGCATGGGCCGGCAGCAGCAGCTTTAAATTTTTTTGTTCTCAAATGCATGCACACGTGTGCAGGACCATCTCTCCACACCTGTACATCTGCGCAGGAAAACATCCCGGTGTACCTGCACAGGACCTGTCATAGGCTAGTATACAGTCTGTCACTCTCTGTGTACAAAGGTGACTGAAGTTCGGCATCCCTGTGCACCTGCACAGGACCTGTCATACACCCACATATCATGCAAGGATTCACTGACCTCCACTTCCCCCCAAGGAATGGGTGCAGTAGACAGGTGTCACTGTCTGATTGTGCCACCCTTGGGGTGAAGAAACAGGTTTGTCAACTGAAAAGACACTCCATCATCCTCCACAAAACATGTCCCACACAGATCAGGGAGGAGGGGAGAGGTACATGCAAGGGAGGTTTGTGTGGACAGACTGGATACATGTAGCTGGTGGTCATGCAAGGGGCATGGTCTACAGGATACACGGACAAACGTTACTCCAGGAGCCCCCTCCCCATCATACCAGGAAGTGGTGTGCAGGTCTTAGGCACACCTGCACAGAAAAGGTCACAAAAGCCTCATTCATGCAAACTGCTGTGCATGCTGACAGCAAGTGTACATGCAGCAGAATGCATTTATTGTCATAACAGAGAACAGTTGCTAGGGCGCATGCGTAGGGTTACAGTTAGGGGTAGGGTTCTAATATTCAAGCGCACCTGCACCAGTGCATCCACACCTGGAAGCATAGGATCCTTTAAATTAAAGCTTTCATTGTAGGGCGCATGCTCTGGATCACTGGGTCAATTTCCGCCGCACGTGCAACAGTGCATTTATATGGCCTTTTTCTGGTGCATCAGTGTCACTGCATACATACACACGCATCTTCACCGAAGGAGTGGAAAAAAGCAGCTCCTTTTTGGAGCAGCTTTTCTCGGCATACGACGGCTAGAGGGCGCTTTCCTGGAGACTTTTAGGCGTGTGTCGTCTAAAGGCCACACCTACAAGTCATGCTCAGAGCACCCCTTTTTGCCCGTCTGCATAGCCCCCAAATTAGCTAAGTAGCTATAACTAACTACTCAGATTATTTGGGGAAAAGATTTGAAATATTGTTTGCTTTTTAAAAACAAAGATCTGAAACATTTTGCTGCAATTTGGACAGTTCTGTAATCAATTTGATACAAGTAAAAAATTGATAAAAGCATGCTAAAACACCTCCCAATATCTTCACCAAAAGAAATTAAAATTATAGCACTTTTGTCCAGTAAGTAATTTCGTGATCTAAAGCCAAGAGGACAGTGGTGTAAGAAAACATGTGGTAACTGTTTAGATTACTAGGTCTGTTCGTGCTTGAATTACTAAAGTTATTTAAAAACTGGTTAAAACTGGAGTTCATAAGCCCTAACATTCATGATGAGTTCCAGCTTGCTGACCATTTTGAATCATTTTTATTGGAAATTTGACAGTATAGCTCCCTAGTGATACTGTTTAAAATCTATCTCTGAAAGGGAAATCAAGAAAATGTCATAATGCTAATAGCCAGTTATACAATTCTCTTTTCTTTATAATTTTACAACTGTATTACAACTGTAATGATGTCATAGCTATGCTGAACACTAAGGGATGTCTGGTTCAGATTGTAAACTGGTTAGCATCTTATCTGAACCTTTAATGGTGATTAATTTTAATTATGGTTTGTTCAAATGGCAGTTTGCTAAGTATGAATAACATTAAAAACTGGATATAACAACATCCAAAGTCCACAGAACAGTGATACTGTTATTGGCCACCAAAATGCACAAAATACATGTTGCAAGCTTTTGAAATTCCACTGGCTTCTTCATCATACATGAGAAAAAATATATGATAATGTTAGTGACTAGCCTGCATTTTGTCAAGATGCTGCTGTTCTCAATTCATATAAAAACTGGAGTTAATGAAATATGGAAGCAAAGAAAAAACTGCCAAATGCGATTTTCTCACATCTGTACTAGATGCACATGAACTGTAGCTTGGGACAGTATATTCTTGTTTTCTATGCAAACTTGTAATGTGTATCTGTTGTCCAATTTAAATATGAATTGTGGTAGCACAGTTTCCCCCTTGCTGTGTGTAGACTGTCACATATATTGGTGTGTGGATTCTAAAACAAAAATGCAGTTCATGTGAGATTTCATAGAATCATAGAGTTGGAAGAGACCACAAAGGCCATCCAGTCCAACCCCATTCTACCATGCAGGAACACACAGTTAAAGCATCCCCAGCAGATGGCCATCCAGCCTCTGTTTAAAGATCTCTAAAGAAGAAGACTCCACCACGCTTGGAAGGATTGTCTTCCACTGTCGAACAGCTCTTACTCTCACTCAGGAAGTTCTTCCTTATGTTGAGGCAGAATCTCTTTTTCCTGTAGTTTGAATCCTTTGCTCCTGGTCTTATTCTCTGGAACAGCAGAAAACAAGCTTGTTCCATCCTTAATATGACACCCCTTCAAATATTTAAACAGGGCTATCATATCACATCTTAAACTTCTCTTCTTTGTTTTTGGAAGGTTTTGCATAGAGGTGAATACAAACAAGTTGCATATGGCATTGGACATAATGATATATATTCAAGCACTCTGCATAAATAGATTACAGTGACACACATTGTCACTGTCCCCATGGACACTAGACCATCCTTTGGAAACCCTGATCTTTTTCTGTTAGGCAGCAGGATCTGTATGGCCCTTCTATTTGCATTTTGTTTGAAAGCAAGTAGAATGCCTTGCAAAGTTCCCAGTTGTGTTCAAGCTTATATTCAGAACTTGGAAAAATTACTTTTTTCTGTTACAGTCCCCAGAATCTCTTCTGGCTGGTGGATTCTGGGGATATAACCTTTTCCAAGCTCTACTTCTGTTCATATTCAAGTGAAAGTCAGTAAAAGCTTCCTAGAGAGAAACCACATACATCTCAAAACAGGGAGACTGAGAATGATGCAGGTGGATGTGGCGTGCTTGATTCAATCCTTCACAAACATGATCCATAACCATATTTAGGCATAATGTTCAAGTACAGCAAGAGGCACTTGGATCCAAGACAATTAGGGTACACAGGTGAATGTCTGCCTCAATTTCCATAGGCTTCTCCCCATTACCTTTTGGACAAGTGTTACAAGCTCATTCAAATTCTTCAGGTAGTAATAGTATGGGAGCCCTGGACTTTTCTACTGACCTTGAGGTCAAGCTCATATGCATGTGTAGTTGAAAGTAATCCTGTTGAAATCGGTCACATTTAACTTCCAAATAAACATGCATAGGATTGGTCTGTAAATCCATGCTAGTAGCTGGTAAGCCGAATTCTTTAAACTGAGGAGTGGGGAGGAAATTTTAGCTCTGGATGAAAGGAAGGAAGAAAATGTGGACTCTGACATGATACTGCACTTTGAATGTACCAAAAGAGCTGCTTGCGAGTTTTCCAGTAGTTGATGTATAGAAAGGCAACTACAGCAAGTTATCATTCTGTGTGTATGTATGTATGTATATCATTAGGATGTATTTAAAGTTTACGGCAGAGGTTCTCAAACTTTTTACCCTTAGGACACCCTTTACACCTATGTGCAGATGTTGTCATCCCCCCAATACATTATATGAATAAATATATTTTGTTTGGTTTTTGTGCATATTTTCATTCATTTGCACATTCATGTATATTCATATTTTAACATTTTATAACTAAACATTGTTCAAATTATAATAATTTTATTTAAGTGAATTCAATATTTAACTCAACACATGCGTAAATTTAACACATTAAAAAGTTTGGGAAGAGAACGAGGAAGAGGAGGGATCAACACTTAATAGATCTCACCTCCCCCCAGCAACTCTTGCACCCCATCCAGGCCAACCACCCCACAGTTTGAGAACCACCCCACAGTTTGAGAACCACTGGGTTGTGCATTTTCACAGAGTGTATCACTTCTGGAGATCTTGCTTACATTTTTATATCTATGGATGGAGGGAGTATAGTATATTTTAATTGTTATCTGATTTAATACTGTTTTAAGGGGGGGAGGGATTGTTGTTGGGATATTTCATGTGATTTTATTGTTGTAAGCCACCCGGATTGGGTCCCCAATGGGCGGGATATAAATAAATTTTATTATTATTATTATTATTATTATTATTATTATTATTATTATTATTATTATTATTTTGACCTGAAATGGAAATTACGCCAGATGACTAGTTGAATAGTTGCTTAGTCAAAATTACTAAAGTTAGTGTTGAATAGGAAGCTTACATTTCAGCCATACTCACACTTGCTAATGTTCTGCAGGTTTCCTATTTCTAGTGGACAGTAGAGTTTAAGTGTGTATCTACAGCAAATTTGTCTTTCTTGAAGTGGATTTTCACTCCAAAGTATTGTACACAATTCTGTAAATTCATTGACTCTGATGGAAGTGAACTCTGTCAATTACTAGAGGTTTGATTATGCTGGAGCATCTCATGCATTTTCCATGCACTGTATTTGAAAGCATTTGAACCAGTATTAAACTTGCATGAAGCTCTTTGCTGTATTCTGCTAACCTGAATTCCCTAGTTGTTTATTCCTCTTAAGACAGTGTGCCCATGCTGCAGGGGAAAACCTAGCTGCTAACCAATATTTTTTGTTCTGTGCATGGTCAAATGTATCCCTTGATAAGTCTGGACACTGGGTACACATCTATCTGCACCTGCTGGAAGGGACATTCTCCAATGCAGGGGTAGGCAACCTTTTTGAGCTAGGGGCCAGGTTGCTGTCCCTCAGACAATTGGGGGGCCGAAGCACCAAAAATAAATAAATAAATAAATAAAAATAAAACATTTTAATTTAAAAAATATGCATGTACACTCTCTCAGCCCCAGAAAAACCATGGCAAAACCCCTGTGGAGATTTTGCCAAGAAAACCCCAAGAACAAGTAATAACAACAATAATCAATATCATCATGGTGGCGGCAGCAGCAGGACCAGCCTGGGGCCGGTCCAAAGGCCTCGGGGGGGCCGCATCCGGCCCCTGGGCCTTAGGTTGCCTACCCCTGCTCCACTGTATAGAAATGTGAAGGCCCAGGAGAAGAAAACAGAAAAAAAAATGAGGAATTTTTTTCTTTTTCTATTTCTTTTCTGGAAAAAATGAATTATGGATTATTTTCTTTTAAAATGATAAATAAAATACAATGAGTATTCACATACTGATTTTTTCCAAAATGATTTCTAGAATTGATGTAAGAGGAAGATGTTTATGTAATACAATGGTCCAAAACAGACTGTAGAAATAATCCAGTTTGAGACAACTTTTAACTACCCTGGCTCAGTACTAGGGAATCCTGGGAATTGTACTGTAGTTTATTGTGTCACCAGAGCTCTCTGATAGAGAAGGCTAAAGGTCTCCAAAACTATAATTCCCAGAATTTCCTAGCATTGAGTTGGGGCAATCAAAGAGGTCTCAAGCTGGATTATTTCTGAAGTATATTTTGGACCTATGTGCAGTATCAAATCATTACAATTCTTAATCTTAGAATGTAAATGAGTGTGTTATGACTGCTTGACACTGTGGTGAACTAAAGAAGATAAAATAATTTTCTGTTTTACTAATGTTGATTTTTCTTTTTTTATTGGGGCTTATGTTCCTGCTCCTCAGACTGGCATAACCAAATAAGTTACTTGTAGTCCTGATGTTCCTTATGGTTAAGGATCTTGTAGCTCTGCTTGTCACAAAAAAGTAGCATTTTTTAAAATTCATTTTGTAACTGTATTCTGAACAACCCATATTTTAATATATAAAATTTAGTAATTTTATGCTAGTCCAAGTTATATATAATATGTTTTATGTTCCTAAAGTAAGAAAATGACATTCCATCTATAAAGAGTGTTAATAGCTCATTTTTCAGTTTTTCTGAAATTTTCAATTAAAATAAATAAATAAATAAATAAATAAATAAATAATTTATTTATACCCCGCCCAATGGTAATCCAATCCAGGCAGCTTACAAATTAAAACACTCAAAGTACAACATAAAATCCCAACACAATGTATACAATATACCCCCCTCCCCCTTTAAAATAATATTAAATCAATAATAATTAAAACAGGGCAATTTAAAAACCCAATACAAAATAAATTTTAAAAAGCCTGACATACAATCCTCACCTGGCATACAATTAAAATGTTATTTTAATTGAAAATTTCATGGCCCCATGGCTTTAAAATAGCTGGGAATGTTACTTCTGTACTTTGCAGTACTTTACTTATTGAAGAATAAGTTTTGCTTGAGTGTCCCCACTTTTTAAATGCTTGTAACCCAGCAAACCCAACCATCTGGTATGTGTCATGCTGAACAAATGTTACACCAATCAAAAGTAATTCAGTTTTTCAGGCATGAGCTTTGGTTTATTGATAATCATTTAGCCCATAAACACCTTTTTGATAAGAAATCTGTAGATGGCAGTAGTAAACTGACATGCTCCAAATCATAAGCAGCGTTGGACATGATTGGAGATGGCATAAATGTGATAGGACACAGGTTGCCCAGAGCCACTTTCTTGGACCAACTCAAAGGAGTAAAATCAGCAAAATATAGTACTGTACAGTACTTTCAATTTCAGTTGCAGATGGTTGATCCAGAAGGATGCCAAGGACATGGTATTGAAAGCTAATGAGAGGAATCACAAAGCTGCACACATATGCACAACTGACATCCATCAAAGTAACAAAGGCAGTCTTGATCCCAAAACCAGACCAAAATCAGATTTAAAGTAGATTTAGATGATTGGTTTCATTCATTTTTAGCTGGGAGTTGTAGACTAACCTCAGCACTGTGCTTAGGTTGGCCTTTGGTCAGTAATTTTCCAAGAACATTGTTCATCTAGAGATTGGAGGTAGTGCATATAAGTAGTTTCTTTTATACTGACGCATAAGGTATATGTGCAAGATGAAATTTAAACCATTTTAAATATGAGTGAGCTATTACAGCTTTCCCAAAATTACATATACTAATGTACATCTCCAAGTCTTGCATATTTCTGATAAAATGTTGAATAAAGAAATTTTTTTAAGTGTGATCGCTTCACATTTCCCTGGGAGTATGCCCAGCTGATCTCTGTGGGACTGACTTCTGAGTAGATACTCATAGAATTAACTGTTGGAAAGATAATCCTCTCCTTCTCCCCCCCCCCTTTTTTTTGTGCAAAATCCCACAAACAATATTGTAAAGAGCTAACTCTAATTTGGTAATGTAATGTAGTGTATGCAGTTTGATAAAAGAGCATGCAAGGGAGTAATTGAAAATATTTAATTATTGGCTACATTTTCAAATGGAACAAAAACACATTTTGTTTTTGTTTTCTTTCTAACATGTGGCTTAAGTCATAAGGCCACAGAACCTCCAGCCTCTCCCGGAAACATTCTTTATTTGTATCTTCTTTAGCTTGCTTCATTTCTTTAGAGGCCCGCTGTGTTTTTTAGAAAATCTTGCTGCAACTTCTTTGTGACTGAAGCACATTGTCAGTCAACTCAATCTCTTCCATGCCAGCCAACTGTCCATTAATGGAGCGCTTCAGCTGGGTGAATAGGACTCATATTTTAAGGAGACAATTGGCTAGCAGAGAGGGTGCCAAATTGATTTAACTTTGCACAACTGTGAAAGAATTTGTAAAAAGACACTGTCAGCTAATGTTGGCAGAAGTTCCAGCTGTCTGAAAACTGTTCTACATTGCTAAGTGCCCCATTTAAACAAATGTGACTGTAATAATTTACAACATACTACTTGGTGAATCTTTTAATACCGTTAAAAATTAAGTAATTATAGCCATCTTCCTTGGTGAACTATTTATGTATTCAAACCACTACATATTTATTATATTAGTTGTCCATATTTAGATGTACAAGATAGCAAATGGGATGAGGGAGTGTTGATGATTTCTACATGATGCCTCTTTAGCTGTTTGCCCAGCTTAATTTACCAAATCTTTTTGCTTGTTTCTTTGCTTTGGCAAACACCCGCCCACCTCAGATTTTCATAGACCTGAAATGTACATTTTTTGTGGGTTTTTCAGGCTGCAAGACCATGTTCTAGAAGAATGTATTCCTGACATTTTGCCTGCATCTGCAACTGGCATCTCTGAAGATGCCAGCCACAGATGCATGCGAAACGTCAGGAATACATTCTCCTAGAACACAGCCTCACAGCCCGAAAAACCCACAAAAACCTATGGATGCCAGCCGTGAAAGCCTTTGACTTTACATGCTCTGTAGTTACAGGGCATCCCTGACAGCTGGGAGAAGCTTGCATCAGATATTAATTGAGGTAATTTGGTTAGGGAACAAATTGTGTTAACTCTGGGGAAAGTTCCAGTATCACTTCAGCCAGGACCTTGCTGTTTCCTGGCTGCCATGTCCAGTGAGCTTTAAGGATGTGGTGATCTGGAACTTTCTACCCAGAGTGAATAGGGGAGAGGAGATTGGCAACAAGTAGAAGAAAAAGGAAAAGACCCCAAACCCTCAGTTGCTGAAAGCAAAAAAAATATTTTGCTATATGTCCAGCGCCTATGAAATGAAGATCAGGGACACTAATGTATAGTACTGACACTTAATAACCTTCAGACACTGTGCATAAATAATAAACACTACAACATAAGTAAATAATTGAATTCTTGAATCATGTAACATCACATTACCATATATGAGAAACTTGCAAGTATGAATGGTGATAAGTAATTTGAAAAAGATACATCAGTACACTTTTGTCAGTGAAACTACTTGCCATTTCCACAAAGCTTAATCACTGCTATGCTAGTGAAATGGCCACCATGTGCAGTGTGTGTACACCCCAGGAGGGAAGGCATAAAATAAGTAAGCCTATATCTCATTACTAAAGGCTTCTATTGCTAGATACTATTCAGTTGCCAAATAGTAAGTCAATAGGTTTATAAATCCCAATGTACATTGATTTAGGTCCAAAGCTCTGAATGTGCATGTGCTGTGGGCTCAGACATCCATATGTGAAATTTATCTACTGATGACAGTGTGTTGTCACTGGGCTCTGAACTGGCAGTGATGGCAAACCTTTTAGAGATCGAGTGCCCAAACTCAGTAGCATTCCTGTACCAGGTGTCACCAATTGCCAAGGGGCAGAACTTCCAAGGAGTGGGATTTACGGGGGTGGGACTTCCAGGGGACAGGACTGTGGCTCAAGTCAGAAGAAATAATCCATCAGAGACTGCTTAAACTGCCTTGGCTCAGTGCTAGGGAATCCTGGGAATTGTAGTTTATTGTGGCACCAGAGCTCTCTGGCTAAATATATCACCAACTTCCAAATCCCAGGATCCCATAACATTTAGCCCTGGCAGTTAAAGCAGCACCAAACTGGATTTTTTTGCAGAGTGGATGCAGCCCTGACACCAGCAACTGAATATCACTACTGTATTTTCTGGCGTATATGACGACTGGGCGTATAAGATGACCCCCAACTTTTCTAGTTAAAATATAGAGTTTGGGATATACTCGCTGTATAAGGCTACCCTTCTTCCAACACACACCAAATAAAAATGAAAAAACATCAGATTTGATTTCAATATGGCAATTTTAATTCAAATGCT
>CM034706.1:65074470-65091300 GCA_020142125.1 Phrynosoma platyrhinos | reverse complement strand
GGTGGAGCCTGCATCTCTTCCTTCTCTGGAGGAGACCCATCCTCCTCTGAGTCCTCCAAGTCCTCCTCAGGGCTGGCCATGACAATTTCATCATTTTGGTGTAAAGCTTCATTTGGTGACGTACTTTTTGGAATGTTTCCACAGAGCTTTCCTTATGTAGTAATTTTTAAAATCACTATTTGCTCTTACTTTGCCATTATATAAATACGCATGCCAACCAAAAACATTGTCTATTCCCTCTAAATATCGTAATCTTCTATCCTCTAATCAGAACCATTCTTTCATCCATTCTAAGGCACATGTGTAATAATACAGTTTTATATTAGGTAAACCTAGCCAAGTCCGCCCTGTTTACATCATGCTGAAGATCTTTTACTTTGATTCTTGGTTTTCATCCTGCCAAATGAAGTTTGTGATATTTCACTGCCAGTTTTTGAAATGAATATCATTTAATACTATGGGAATAGCCTGAAACAGAAAAAGCAGTTTTGGTAATACTGTTGCCCCTCCCAATTCATGGGGGATCCGTTGCAGACCCACCCACCCCCACAAAAATGGTGGCTCGTAATACTTGAGCCCCATTGAAACTAATGGTGCACACGACTATTTTACATATAGCCACTTGTCCCTCCCCCAAAGAGTGGTTCCGTGGACTCAAAGTCCGCAAACGGGGAGGGACAACTATGCATACATTTTAATTACCAATATATTTCCAAATAAAGACAAATGTAGTTTATTCCACTTCTCTAAATTTGTCTTGATCTTTTTCCATGTTGCTTCATAGCTGTTTTTAAATGAGCCTGAATTTTTGGTTGCAAATGACACATCAAGATACCTCACTTGGTTTTCTATTTTGAAACCAGATCTTAATGTAAACAATTCTTTTTCTTTGTGAGTCATGTTCATTGTCAACACTTTTGTCTTATCTTTGTTAATTTTGAACCCTGAGTAGAGCCCGCATTCTTTTAGCAGATCTAATAGTTTTTGTATAGTTTTTAGAGCAATGGTTCTTAACCTGGGTTCGATTGAACACCAGGGTTTCGGTGAGTCAGTCTTGTGGATTCGGCGGAAGTCGACACACATCCGATTCATATGATTCGTGATGACACACCCCATTCATCCATCATTGGCTGCAGGTGATAACCTGTATACGTTTTATATGCCCCACTATTTATATGCCCCATCCAACCAAACCAGCTTGCCCCGCCTCCACCGACAGAAGTGGCCCTCTGATTGGCCGTGTGGCGTGATTGACAGCACGGCAGCTCACTCTCCTCACCGGATAGTGCTGACGGTCCATCTGTATTGGCGGTAGAAGGGTTCGGTGAATGTGTAAGAATCGTAAGAAGGGTTCGGTGAATGCGCATATGAAACTGGTGGGGGTCAGTACCTCCAACAAGGTTAAGAACCACTGTTTTAGAGTATCAAACAAGACCTTTTATCTGATCCACAATTTGTATTATTATTAAAATGGAATAATTTAACAAGTTGTTTTTCTGTCTCAGAAGTATTGAGGGTGCAATGTTGTAAGCTCTGTAATCTTTAGTAGAAATCTCTAGGGTTTTATCTACCATTATAATTTGTACTATAATAATCTGAATCTGCCTTTATAAATGAAACCTAATAGCTAGCTCCTGACATAGAATATAGAATATAGACCCATTCTTGTATTTGTTCTTCAGGAGATAAGATAAACCCAGTTTGAGATTTGTTAGGCTATAAGGTACTAAATGGACATGTCATTTTAAAACGTTATGTGCATCTAATAGAATAATGTAACTATAGTTTAGTTAATCCCTATCTATCTTATACCTGCTTGTTCTGTTTTTAACATTCTCTGTATGGGCTGTAGTCTACAAATGTGCATATTGCACTAATAGAATTTGTTTTACTTTTATCAGAATTTTGGCCATTTTTTAAAAAAAATATATACTGTTTAATCTCACTGTTCACAGAACTATTGAAGAGAGAACAATTTGTGCATCAGTACAAAAGCTTGTTTAGGCACAGGTCTGAGAATAAATAATACACATAGTATTAATTGCTGCTTAACACCAGTATCCATAGATAAGCTCATTTTTAATTCAGCATAAATGATAGGCCTATAGTTACCTCTGCTTCCATGTGATCTTTGATTAATTAGGATTAACTTTATAGAATATGAATGAATTGTAGGATTTCTCCAATTCATTTGAGAGGACTTTTTTTCTCTTGCTGCAAAATTTGCAGAATAGAGCTAGCAATAGTCCAATTACATGTGAGATTGTCTAGTCCTGCAAATAATACTTGAAAAGGTTGTTGCTGAATGCAAAATACTCTCATTTTGATCCTGATCAATATACACACATTTAACAATTCATTTAATGAATTGTTAAATTTTCATATTCATTATGGATCAGTATTTTAACAAAGGACTGTAGAATACATTTTAGAAAAGGACTGTGATCTTGTGAGCAGTTTGTTGGTTCTATACCAGTATTTGGAAGACCAGCTTGACAGTTTTTAAGACTGAGTTTTATTGTCCTTTTAATTTGTTTTTAAGATTGTATGATCTCATGTACCTAGTCTGTATTAATTGTAAATGGAAGACATCGCAATCAGTTCAGTTTTAGAATTAGTGTCTATCTGCATAAGGAATAGTGTCTTATTTAACTGGTGACACAACATAGTAATAGAGTCTTTTTCTCTACAGAATAAACCATGGGGTGTATTAAAAGTAAAGAAGATAAAGGTCCTACCTTGAAGTATAGGACTGAGAATACTCCGGAATCTATTACATCTCAAACCAGCAATTATGGATCTGATTCAACACAAACAAATCAATCGCCTGCAATAAAGGGATCCTCCGTTAATTTTAACAGCCATTCCATGACTCCTTTTGGTGGGCCATCTGCTGTGACACCTTTTGGAGGAGCAACTTCCTCATTTTCATCTGTGCCATGCCCATACCCTAGTGGCTTAACAGGTAAGCACCATTTCAAAAATACTACCAAATATCAGTATATCCTCCAATAAGAGAACTTGAGTAAACTAAAACCTGCATTTGATGTGTAGGTTCATTCATGGGCTTGTTTTGGACCTGCTGTATTCCCTGTATCCCTGTATATAAATCATATAATTATATACAAACTCAAGTAGCATCAGGAGAGCAACTTAAATGAGTTCCTATCACTGAAGCCAGCAGTGATCATACTCTTCCACTGTAGGCAGGACAAACACACTCTAGAGCCACTTTCTGCAATTTTGGGCTTGTCTGTGCTCCAGAGGGTTGCAGTGGGCATCACAGCTGGCATTTTGGGTGACTGGAAAAGACTCCCAGTAATTTTTCTTTTTGTTTGGTTTGGTTTTGGTTTGGTTTGGTTTTGGTTTTTCCACTGTTTCAAGGTGTGTAAAGTGGCAAAACAGAATAATTTAACCATGTTTATTAAACCTAGGTTATTTTCAGCTGAAAACAAATCTAGCCAAAAATTGGACTGGGTTGGTAGGGATCTACCAACCCAATGTGCTGCATAAAGCCTGCCTGCCATGTAATTCCCACTTCTGTGCTACAGGTACTTTATGTTCCCAGAATACTATGCAAAGGTGGGAAGGGGGGGTCTCGTAAAAAACAGTGCACTGAATTGACTAGACCAAAAGCAAGATGGGCAGTTTCACCACATTCACTTTTATAATTTTAAGTATATAAGAAAAGGCTCACTTCTGCCACTAAAGGTCCATTTGATCCACCATGCAAGACTTTCCTCACAGATGAGAATAGAATAGTTTTTAGGATATTTCCCAAATGAGCAAGATCCCTAAAATTTGGAACATGCATGGCCAAACCTCAGATTATTAGTGGGGGGGGGGTCTACAATTAAAAAGGAACATCGTCCAATTTTCCTGTAAACAGTTAAATTACAGTTAGCTCTTCCTATTTGCTGGTTTGCCATCCGTGGACTGGAGCATACGCAGATGGCCCTGTCCTGTTCTTAGTAGCAGTGTAAACACACACCATGCCAACAAGGTCATGCACACATCACAACACCATTCAGGAGAATAGGATTTGAGTCCCACAAAATTTACCATGTATGCCAGGGTCCAGAATGGAACCCCTGTGGATATGAAGGGCTGACTGTAGTCATAAAATAGCTAGAAAGTTCAAATTTGGTATTCTATCAGTGAAAGATATCTTTATAAGTAAAATCAGGAATGGAGACTTTTTTTATCTGTTTCTCACCAAAAAAATGGGGAATAGGGATTCTCAGATTACCTGCCACAGTTATCACTACAAGAAATGGTGTGGGAATCAGGGAACATTGCCAATGTGATGCTATAGGTTGCCCACCCCCCCACCCCCAGTAATCAAAAGTAGTTGCATTGAAATATTTCATTAACATACACACAGAAATCAGTATTGCATAATTACTATTGTTTCAATGATATATTCACTGAAAGTGTTACTTGGACATTTTGGAGCGTGGTATTTAAAATGATAACTCGGAAATAGATGCCTCCTTTTTATTGTTGACCTTTTTTTGGGGGGGGGGGAATGAAGTTTCTGAACTGTAATTGTGTGTTTGTGTGTAATATAAATGAAGTTATGTCCTAGGGATACTCAGTTGTTAAAAAATGTAAAATTCCATTTTTAGAAAGTGCGTGTGAAAAAATATATAAGCCAGAATATTTCCACCCATGTCACTGTGCGTACTCAGAATACTGAAGTTTGGTGCATATATAGTAGTGTGTATCACTCGGAAAACCTAAGACATTTATTCACATAACAGTCGCAATTCACCTCATAATAAGGCTAACATTCCAGCAAGAACCAAATTAAGTCATACATGGAATAGAATTTGGGAGGACTGCGGGTTCCATTGCCACACCAAATTGAGATTTAAGCACACTGACTATCTGCAGCCGATAAAAACATGCAGTTGGACTTGTTGAAAGCTAGTTTCATCTACTCATAATTTTACAAACATCTATCAAACCTCAACCTTATTGTTTTTAATTGTTAAATTAAAAAACTTGGAGCATTTTATGCCATCAATCTCATTCACCCCTCATACTGGGATACTTACATTACTTTTGATGGGCTGATGTTGTGATATGGTAGCAGTAACAAGAAGGCACTCTGCAGTGATGATCATCTGTACTCAAAGTAAGTATGCAGGCAGAATGGAGATGTGTTCAAGGATTTATTTTTTATTTTTTTAAATTACAACTCTGAATGCTAAAAAGTATTGTCTTTTAAAGTAAATCAACATTATGTATTTTGGATATTTGTTTGAGTTGCCCTATTATAATGACAACCATTCAGATTCATAGAATATAGATATGTATTGCATAGTGAACTTGAGAAGCTACTGAAATAAACCAGTAAAATTGAGGGGATAGCTTGTTTTTAGAGTTTGTGGTTTGTTTGGCAAAGTTTACAAGTTGTATTTTCTGATGCGTTGACATTTGCTTCTTATTGAAGTGTAATAAACTGCCATTTTTAGATCTTTCCTGAAATGAACTGCTGGAGAATTTTAAAATCAAGCATTTTCTGCATTATTAAAATACTGATGAATATGCCCAGCTTTGCATGGATTGGAAAAGCTCTTAATTTGATACACTGAAGGCTTGAAACAAAATCAGACATGGTCCACAATTACCCATAGAGCCTTTCCCATCTGCGTGAACCCATGACTGTTGGCGGACCCCTAGGCATGGCCTCTTGCAATTATTCACTCCAGAACCTTCTGAGGGAAGAGTTTTCCAACTGTATGTACATGAGAGGCATTGCTTCCATGGCAGTGAGAGTGCCTCTGTGTGGCTTCATTCTGTATATCAACTGCAAATCTGTGTGCTAACACATGTATGCATGCATGCACACACACGGACGCACATGCACACACTTTTTTTTATTAAAGAGGTGCACTAACAAATGGTATGAAACAGTAAATTTGAAGAGTGGATTTGCAAAAACATTAGTGTAATTATATATTCCAATCAATTTTAACAAAAAGCAAACACAATTCATTGTGGTGCATCTGCAGATGAAACTGCTTCCATAAATTGAGTGTGTGTGCATGCACGCACACACATGTGCATGCTTTCTTATTGCCTGTTGACTTATATTGACTTGAGGTATTTCATAGGGATTTCTTAGGCAAGGATTACTCAGAGATGTTTATGCCAGTTCCTGCCTCTGAAATACAGGCTACAGCACCTGCTATTAAATTACATGTAATGGTGGGGATTTTCACTCCCAATTGCATCCTCTGTCCTCCAAAAATCCCTATTTTAGAGGGTTGTGACATACTCTGAAGCCCATTTGCAACCTACACTTATGGTGGTGGCTTGGGCAGATTCCACTGAGCTGGAATTCACACTGGAATTAGAATTGAAGTGCCTTTGCAGACTGCCAGAAATAGTGCAAATTGAGTCCACTTTAACTGCCCTGATTCAATGCTAGGGAATTATGGGAACTGTAGTTTATTGTGGCACCAGAGCTCTCTGACAGAGAAGGCTCAATGTCTCAGGGAAAAAAAATACAATTCCCATGATTCCCTAGCACTGAGCCAGGGCAGTTAAAGTGGACTCAATTTGCACTATTTCTAGCAGTCTGCAAAGGCCCAAAGTCTTGACAGAATACAGTAAATTATCCAAAAAAGAAGCTGTTGGTTTTCTCTGGATGTTCCAGCTATTGTGATCTAATTCAAATTTCTGTATACTGTATGATACAATGTAGAACATTATTAATTTGTGAAATCCATGTTTAGACTTCCTTTGTTTTCAAAAGGTATTTTAAGTATTCTCAGGATAAAACCTTTGTAATAAATGCAAAGCTCATTGGTGAGCTTAGGTAAACTGAAAAATACATACTGTTTCCAAAACTGTATCCTAGAATAAAATTGTTTGATTGTGCACATACACAAAATAGACTCTTAGCACAAAAAGAGCAATATACACTATGAAGAAGAGTTACCCATTTATCAACAGCTTTGCTCAGATCTTGCAGATTCAGGGCCTTGGCTTCCTTGCCTGAGTTTACACCTGTAATGCTGTCATCTTCTTTTCCTACACCTTGTCATCTTACAAAGCATAATTGTCTTTTCTAAGGAGTCATGTAATGAATCACAGCTTAACGAGTCATGCATTCTCATTATACACATTATAGTAGTATGCAAAATTTCCAACATGAAAATATACATAGTGTATACCAGGGGTTGGCATATCTTTTGGGGGGGGGGCTGGTTCTGCTGTCCCCCAGATCATCGGCAGACCGAAGGGAAAAAAATGGTGGCGGAGGTGCGCACGCACTACTCCCAGCATCGTGCACATGCATGCGCGAGCACAGGGCGCCATTTGTGTTTCAAAATGGTGCCCGCAATCATGCATGCACGCACACAATGCCAGGAGTAGTATGTGTGCACGGGCGCCATTTTGGAACACAAAATGGCGCCCCGTGTCACGCACATGCGGTGGTGACAGTGCCGGCAGCACCAGCAGGAACGGCCACGGGCCGGTTGAAAGGCTTCAAGGGGCCGGGTTTGGCCCCCAGGCCGGAGTTTACCGACCCCTGGTGTATACAGTTAATTCCAGACGAAAATCAGCATGGCTTTATAAACTATTGCAAAGCCTTTGACTGCTTAGATTACGAAAAGCTGTGGAATGCTCTTAAAGAAATAGGAATGCCACTACATTTGACAGTCCTGATGGGGAATATGTACTTGGGACAAGTGGCCACTGTTAAAACAAAATATAGAGAAAGAGAATGGTTCCCAATTGGCAAAGGGGTCAGGCAAGGCTGTATTTTGTCACCCTATTTTTTCCACTTGTACACAGAAAATATTACATGAAGAACAGGTTTAAACTCGGAAGGAGGAGTGAAGAACGGAGGAAGGAACATCAACAGTCTATGATATGCAGATGACACCATACTACTAGTTGAAAATATCAAGAGTCTTGGAACAATTACTAAGAAAAGTTAAAGAAGAAAATGCAAAGGCAGGCTTACTGCTGAACATAAAGAAAACAAAAATGACCACGGAGGATCAACATAAATTCAACCTAGATAATAAGGAAATCATAATAGCTAAAGATTGCCCATACCTGGATCAAATATTGATCAGAATGGAAACTACAGTCAGGAAATCAGAAGAAGACAAGGCCTGGGAAGAGCAGCTATGAAAGAAATAGATGAGAAAAGGAGATAAGAAGAAAATTCTTTAGCTATAATTCTTTTGAGATGTGTGCTGGAGAAGAATACCGAGGATACTGTGAATGGCCAAAAAGACAAATGGATCCTAGAACAGATCAAGCCTGAACTTTCAGTGAAAGCCAGGATGACAAAACTGAGGCAGTTGTACTTTGGCTACATCATGAGAAGGCATGATTCATTAGAAATTACAGTACTGCTTAGTAGAAGGTAAGCGAAAGAGAGGGAGACTGCACACCAGATGGCTGGACTCAGTCCAGAAGGTCATGGACCTGAATCTTCAGGACCTAAGCAGAGCAGTGGAGGACAGGGGGTCTTGGAGATATCTCATCCACAGGGTTAACATGAGTCAGGGTGGACTCAAGTGCAGTTAACAAGAACAAATACAATTAATAAGTATGCAAACAATACAGAACATCTATAAGTATTCATGTCATTTTATTAAAGTATCCAGCTCACCTTCCAAATGAAATTCATGAAATGTTTTGGCATTCTTCCTGTGTATTTGCCTTCTCCCTCTTTTGTCATGTTTAGCAGCTGGCATGATTGCCATACTTTTGTTTTTCCTTAGGTGGTGTGACTGTTTTTGTGGCCTTATATGACTATGAAGCCAGAACTACAGATGACCTTTCCTTCAAGAAGGGTGAACGGTTCCAGATAATCAATAACACGTAATTATATTCTCATTTGCATTGGGGATTGATCAAGTTGAATCCTTTTTCACACTGCGTAACAGCCTTACAGGTGTAGTTGTCCATTCATATGATGGCTGCTGCCTGGAAGAGCAGGTCAGTAGCACAATGCTCTTGCATGCAGGACACCCCATGTAGTTGGGTTCAGAAAGATACAAAGGGAAACTGGATATTAAGTTACCTATTTCTTGGAAATAAAAACATCTTTAAAATGTTACTGTTACTTTGATGGTTACTTTTTGAATTTGTTTATGTCCTGTTGAAACCTGCAGTAGAATATTTCCAATAGTTTCATTTAATATGAACTTCTGGGCATCTTTCACATTCTGATGATCTTTTGATCCTATATATTAAAAGGTATAAGTCTACAAAAATTTCCATTCTTTTTCAAAGGTGGGACTAAACGGGGGAATAGAACTTTTCATAGTGTGCCTTCCAGATCCACCTTTTCATTTTCGTTGATCAAAGGTTTACTAGAGACATAATGAAAATTTCCCTTTCTGTTGCAACTATTAGCTCTCCATGAGAAAATCAGTACTTTTTTATAGTACAATTTATTTGGTAAATCATTTCCTAAATTTAAGTGAGAGCAAATCAGCTAAACTGTATTTGAGTAGAGTTTGTCTTTTCATACTGTTTCACTTTACAAAATGATATATTCATGTACTGTATATTCAGTGTAACTACCTTTTTTTTCTTCAGGGAAGGAGATTGGTGGGAAGCAAGATCTATTGCAACAGGAAAGAGTGGCTACATTCCTAGCAATTATGTAGCTCCTGCAGACTCCATTCAAGCAGAAGAGTAAGTCATTGTTGTGTCAGTCATTTCACCCATAATCTTTCAACAGAATTATAGGCAGAGGACTTCTAAGCAAATATAAAATTACTCCAGTCTAAGTGCTCAAATAGATAAAATGAAACTAATCTCATATATCTGTGTGTGGTATGTTTGTGCATGTTCTCTCCTTCCCCACACAGATTCTAGTCATCCCCCTCTCCACTACACAAACACAAACATTGTTTCGTCTGCTACCTCTTTCCTTGGCCTGTCCATGGAAATTAATTTCAGTTCACTGGGCCCAACTATGTGGAAGTTGGCTTCACAGTAGCCATGTTTATATAAATGTTAGCAGCCACAGTACATTTAGTTGCATTTCAGTAGCCTATTGCTGTGAATAAGGTTGACAGAAGAATAGTATTCACACTGTTAACAGCTTTTACCTTTTGCAGATCAGTTGAGCCTCCATTCCTATATACTAAGGACAACAAGGTCATAACTAGATGGCCCACTTCCAATTGAGTGCTGAAATACTACTTGTAGAATATGAAAGTAACAATCTGTTAATTTACTCTGGGTGAAACAGTCACAATGGCTGATGATTCATATAGAGTTAGTCATTAGACAAAGATGCTCCAGGGATTTGTTTTTCATGCCACATTCATTGCCATGAACCACCACCACGCTTTTAAAAAAAAAAAAAAAATCTAAATCTTGACAGAAAAGACAATGTTCTGTTTGTACTGGTGTAATTTTAAATGCTGTAAACAGAAGTTTATCAACATTGGCATATTATTAGCCAGTTAATCCTTGTGTTGCCTAGCACACACATACAGGTGCACACACTCCCTGGAGTTCCCTAGTGTGTGTAAAGAGCTTAGGGAGTTGGTTGGAGGCATGACATCTCCTGTATTTATGTATTTATTTATTTATTTGGAGTATTTATACCCTGCTCTTCAGCCAAAAGGCTCTCAGAGTGGCTTACAAACGGTTAATTAGACATTTCCCTGCTCTCAGGCTTACAATCTAAAAAAACAAGACATAAAAAGGGGTTTGTGAAGTTTTCCTGACCTGTCCTTGGTTTTATCAATGTTGGGAGGTTGAAAAAGAGCCCCACCCACCCTGTTCTTCTTTGGATTAGATCAAAGTTCCATTTTTATAAGAATCCCTGTCCTTCCCATGGCAACACAATTTCTTTTTATAGTCATTCATTTTGAAAGGGGTGACAAAAGCAACCACAGGGAGGGAGAGGAAAGCTGAGGGTGATTGTCCCTTCTCAGTTTACTGACAAGACTCTAACAAAGCTCATAAATCTATGAGAACTGTAGCTCTCTCCCAGGAGCTATTTAGATTGTAGCATGGGGGATATACTTGTCTCACACACTATACAAGTATATCCCCCATGCTTCTTCAACACTCAAGTGTTGTTAATGCAGTTCATGAAGGAGGAAGCAGGTAAAAATCATAAGACTTCTTCCTCTGCTCCTCCCTTGTAACTGCCACTGCAATTCTCTATGCTTTTGGGGCAGTGGGGTCTGGGGGTAGAATGTATTCTGAGGATGGTAGCTTAATTAGAAATCTCTTCCTTCTTTGGATGCACCTGGGACATAGAGAATAACGTTAGTCACAGAATAATCCAGAGAAATATAAAGCTAACTAGTGGGATAATGAAAATTACAAGAGCAGAGTAGCATTTTGTCTATATATAATTCCATTTTTAAAACATTTTTAAAAGTGTTATTGTAGTTTTAAAAAGCAGTTGTTTTTATAGTTTAAAAAGCATATTTGCCTCCTTGTGCAGTAGTCTTTGGTATGCTTGCTATATATATATATATATATATATATATATATATATATATATATATATATATATATATATATATAATTTAAATCATGTTAATTGCAAAGGAACACTAATCAAAGAACAACTAGCTTACAGAATGGGGCAGGGGGTAAATGTATTTTGAAAACTATGGTGATGTTAGTGGATAGAGACTTGACTATCCTTGGGCTATGGACCAAGTGGCATGATTACTAAATTATAAATCGAATAGAATAAATTATAGCTCCCTTTGAAGTAGCAAATAATCCATCTCCATTTTAAAAGTACATGGGAAGGAGGACTCTTGATTATAATGAACCAGCCTTCACTTTGAGATGCAACTTTCTGTTTTGTAATATATTATCTTTACATTTATATTATCTACATTAACTAAAATATTGCAATACTTATTTAAGCATATTTTCCTTTGAATTCTTAAGATGGTATTTTGGCAAGATGGGCAGGAAAGATGCAGAAAGATTACTTTTAAATCCTGGGAACCAGCGTGGTATTTTCCTAGTTCGAGAGAGTGAAACCACAAAAGGTATTGTTTTTGTTTTACTTCATAGGACAACAGACTGTTATTTTGTTTATAAACATGTTGACAAAAGCAAGCTGTTTTTCCCCCAGGTGCTTATTCTCTTTCAATACGTGACTGGGATGAGATTAGAGGCGATAATGTGAAACACTACAAAATTAGAAAACTTGACAATGGTGGATACTACATAACAACTAGAGCACAGTTTGAATCTTTACAAAAGCTTGTTAAACACTATACAGGTAAGCTTTAAATCATAAAATTCTGCAGCTTGATATGTTACTTTGTACATAGTAGATTGAAGTAATATCTGGTCAAAAGTGTGTTAAAGATGTGTTAAGAATACTTTTGGTCTTGAGAGGATTACTGAAAATTTCACTTGGTTGTTTTAATATGTTGACCATTTAAAAAAAAAACATTTTTTTTCTAATTACCAGATCATGCTGATGGCCTATGCCATAAATTAACAACAGTGTGCCCAACTGTGAAACCTCAGACACAGGGTTTAGCAAAAGATGCCTGGGAAATTCCTAGAGAATCATTACGGTTAGAAGTTAAGCTTGGCCAGGGATGCTTTGGTGAAGTTTGGATGGGTAAGTATCATATGGAGAAGAGCTGTAGAAGCAGTAGCACATCTGTAAGAGCCCAGAATATTTCTTATTACTGTGACATTATCTCTGCACCATAACTGACAGTTTAATGCACTGCTTCCTTAGGAACATGGAATGGAACTACAAAAGTAGCAATCAAGACACTAAAACCTGGTACAATGATGCCAGAAGCTTTCCTACAAGAAGCCCAGATCATGAAGAAATTAAGGCATGATAAACTGGTTCCACTATATGCTGTTGTGTCTGAGGAACCAATCTACATAGTCACTGAATTCATGACAAAAGGTGAATATTTCTTATTAGACAGAAATCAAAGATCTGACAGTAGACAAGACTATAAAGTGCTTAGGCTGGATTCCAAAAAGCATTTACCTGGATTTTCACTGCATATAATTTACTGTTCTCATATAGTCTCTAACATTTATGTTTCTTATGTTGCTGCAGTTTTAATTATTCTGCCTTGGGTTCAGTTGGGAAAATATCCAAGAACTTTATGACTATTATATAGGAATGTCATTTGTATTTGCAGCAATATTATTGCTACATAAATTTTAATATTAATTTGAAACTACTTGAAATAAGAAGGTTGTTTAAACAACTCTTGTTCACATAGCTTAATATTATGGGCACAAGCAGTTGCAAAGGGAAGACTGAAAATGTCTGCTTCCTTCAATTAAATACAGTTTGTCATTATGTCCAAACCAGGAACTGCTGATAGTATTAGTAATGATTTCTCTGAACAAGCAAGTATTAAGGACAGTGTGACTTGTATGAACAAACCATAATACTGCAGTTAACTGCAGATGGAAGAAGGGGCTTCTAATCCTGCCCCAGTGGCCATTCTGGAGGAGATGATTCCCTCCTATCCAGGTCCACAAAATTCAGGTAAACTGAGAATGTTTCATGGACAAGAAACAAGAATAATGAGTTCAAATAATGATACTCTGCAGTTTGATAAGCTAGGTACTACTATGAAATATCTTGAGGCTATCCTTTTTCAATACTGCCCATGACATTGTACATACACCAGTATTCACATCCATTTGCACAGGCCACTTTTCATGTGCATTCTTCTGATATTGAAGTAATGTCTCATAAAGCTATTAAAGCTATTTCCTTTGGGGGAGATCTATGTTACACCATTAAATTTAAGTTCTTAAAACTAATATTAACACTCAGTATAATAAACCAAAGGAATTCTGCTGCTATTGAAACATGTTATTTCCTTATCTCTACACACAACAACAAACGTCCTTTATATTGATTCTGTCAGAATTTACTATATGACATGCACTTAAGGCAAATGCAGTACAAAAAGCACTTTCTGAAACTGAGGTCTGTGTAAAATTTTGTGAAAGTTTGTTTGAATTAAAAACTCATATGTTAGAATAATATTAAAAAGATGATGGGCTCCACAGCTGGAAAATACATTAGAATTGTCTTCTCTATGTTTCTTTCCTTTAGGCATTTCCAGCTGCATCTAAATTCATGCTTTACTGTCTTTCTGCAGGTAGTTTACTAGACTTTCTTAAGGAAGGAGAAGGGAAATATTTAAAGCTTCCGCAGTTGGTGGATATGGCCGCTCAGGTATTTATTCTCAATAAGATGTCTTTCTAATTAGTATCAGATGACATGTAAAAAAGTTGGAAAATGGCTGTCATTTCTTACTAGTATATAGCTTTTTCAGCTTCTGATTATTTAATTCTGTTGCAAAATCCTAATTATTACTGCATGTGTTTGAATAAAACATATATGTTAATCTAAAAACTGGCACATCTTACCTTTGCAATATGTAATTTAACATAACTACACAGGAACAAACATTTTCATAAATGTCTGTTCAGTATTTCATGAACTGAACACACTTTTGTCAATATGCGTTTTTTTTTAAAAAAGATTGCAGATGGTATGGCCTACATTGAAAGAATGAACTACATTCATAGAGACCTTCGAGCAGCTAACATTCTTGTGGGAGACAACCTGGTGTGCAAAATTGCAGACTTTGGCCTAGCAAGGTTAATAGAGGACAATGAGTACACTGCCAGACAAGGTACACATTTACTGTTCAAATTAATAGTTACTGTCATTGGATTAAAATATCTGGATTCTTGATTAGCACATGCCAATTCAGTCAGCATTTTATTGTTTGTAATATGCTAATTCTTTCAGAGATACATGTGTATGTTCACCACTCTATTTATTAAGTAGTGCTTAATAAGAAATTCAAAATTCTATAAAAAGGTGGGTGCAGTATTTAATGAGATCTATTCAGAGCACCAACACAGCTTTGGAAATCATTTTTCTGATGTATATGATGGAATTTCCAGTAGTCATGTTGCTAAGTTTAAGCCTGGACCTTTTCAAACTGTTTCAGAATAAGTCATTTGAAAATTCCTTTCCAAGTCCATTTCAAAAGATGCAGTATACCATCACTTTCCTCTTAAGGAGCAAAGCTGCATACTGAAGAAAGGTAGCAACCCTGAAAATGGTATTTCTGTGTCAGACTGTGCATTCCACAAAGCCACATAGTACAGCCATTTCAGAAAACCAAGAATAGGATATGCATTCCTCATGTCCCCACATTAGGTAGAGCGTTTATAATTTAGTCCTCCCATCTATTCCCACTCCCCCATGCTGATTTTCATGTATAAGGAACTCCTTCATGGAGAAATATTATTTAAAAGGCCATTCTCCTGCCTACCAACTAAAGTGTTAGAGATAGGAAGCACCCTGTCACATGACTTTGTTGAATATTTAAGTACACAATCTCAGTCTTAACAAGCTGCAGGATACACATATGTTATCAGATGACTGAGTTTGCTATTTCCCTCCCAGCACTAAGACAAGTACTGCTGCTGTGAGCCACATCAGCTCTTAAGTTCCTTATAGTTTTATCCTTCAGCACAACAAATATGACTTAGCAAGCTAGACTATTCTTTTTCAAAGAATCTCAAATTTTTAAAATGTTATTGGTTGCTGCCAAAGATAAAATTGACATTAGTCTGATCAACAATAGAAAAAATAAATTATTTATGTGGCATATAAATACAAAGCGACAGTGAAACTACATGAGATTCTGTGGCATGAGATGTCATATGAGATAAACCTGAGGCTCCTTCTGCACCTGGAGCTTAAAAGGAGAGGGTATGAACCCCTTCCCCTTCCCAGATTCAGCGCTTGTCTGTAGCATAAAAAGCTGCTTTACCTTTGTACTTGCTGGACATAAATGGAGATTCATACATACTTCATCTCCAGTCTGAGCTGGAAGGCAGATGCATATAAGCAGGTTTCAATACCCTACAACCTGGAGCACTCATTGGTTGCAGAGGAAGAGAAAGCCAATATGCCTTCACTCTCTTGTGCACAATTGCAAAACAAACATCCTTGCTCTAGCTCTGAACTGTTGAAGAGGAGTGGCTCATTGACTGCTTCTTTGCCAAATTTAGAATGAGGAAAAGAAGCAAATCCCTTAAGCCATCCTGTTTTGAGGCACAGAAAGTTTGGGACAGTAGGCTTGGTACCAGGCAGAGGCTAATAAGGACAGCCAAAATTTCTGAATCTTGTGTAAATATAATAACAGAAGAGATAAGCTTTCTAAAGTGTGTTTCTAAAACAAATTCACAGCTGGTCACAAGAAATATGCTACATTACCATTTACAGTTTGAATTCTAATTTTAGAAGTACGGGTTGCTCTGCAGATAGATCAGAATAAATAAAGCTTTCAAATGGAAGGAGCTACTCTAATCCTGTCTAGTATCTAGATCAGTTCCTATTTTAATACAGTTCAGACATAGTCGTGTTAGGGCCTCGGCAGACGGCTTAAAAAGCCATCCTCGGCGCAGGGAAGGGGAGGGGCAGCCGCATGCTCGGCACCCCATCCCCCTCCCGCTGTCATCCTCAGAGCCGCTGGCCCTCCGCACGGCCAGCGCTCCGAGGAGGACCTCCCGCCGCAGCGTCCAGACATACTGTGGTGGAAGGGTCGCCGAAAGTGCGCCTCAACGTTTTGGGGCGCACTTTCGGTGACAAAAGAAAGGAGCGCTATTTTAGCGCTCCTTTCCAGGGGCACTGACGGTGCACCGCTGGATCGAGGCATGGGGATGCCTTGGTCCCGCAGCGCACCTTCCCAGGGTGGCCCACGGCTGCCCATCTGTTTAGGCCCGTAGGGGGGTTGCAGACTGCCAGAAATAGTGCAAATTGAGTCCACT
>CM034706.1:65057931-65074370 GCA_020142125.1 Phrynosoma platyrhinos | reverse complement strand
TTAAAGTGGACTCAATTTGTTCTATTTCTGGCAGTCTGCAAAGGCCCTAACAGTGCAAAAGAAGTTACAGTTTAAGTACCTTTGAAACTTAGCAGTGCGGGGGAAAAACAGTAGCTTATGCTCTTGTAGACTTGGGGCCTTTGCAGACTGCTAGAAATAGTGCAGTTTGAGTCCACTTTAACGGTTAGTGTTAGGGTTAGGGAATCATGGGAACTGTATTTTATTGTGGCACCAGAGCTCTCTGACAGAGAAGGCTCAATGTCTCAGAAAAAAAACCCAATTCCCATGATTCCCTAGCACTAACTCTAACCCTTAAAGTGGACTCAATTTGCACTATTTCTGGCAGTCTGCAAAGGCCCTTGGTCTACAATCCTCAGATGCATATTTGAACAAAAGTGATACAAGGGAAAGAGATTCTCAAGATAGTATTTTCTCACAAAAGAATGATAAGTAGCGTATAGGTACTGCTTTACCAAAACTGTTTTGAAAGTTAATTATAGATAACTAAGAGGAGTTCTTATTTTTCTCCACTTTAGGGGCCAAATTCCCAATTAAATGGACAGCACCTGAGGCTGCACTATATGGTCGGTTTACAATTAAATCTGATGTCTGGTCATTTGGAATTTTGTTGACAGAGCTTGTAACAAAGGGTCGTGTGCCATACCCAGGTAAAAAAAAAAATTTAATCAGGTCTATATGAGAATGTAATTGTTATTGCTTACTGGGGTTAGGAATCAAGTGGCTCTCCAGATGTTGCTGAATTGCAGTGTCCAGCAGCTGTAACCAGCATAGCCAGTGATGAGGAATGCTGTTAGCTGCAGTTCAGCAACAACTGGAGGACCATCATCAAAATGGTGCTGTGTCGTTTTGTGTTCTGCAGATTATTGTGCATTTTTCTCTCTATAAATCCCTACAGCGCAAGGTCTGTTTTTTTAAATAATTCCTTTCAAAATAGGACTATAATAGGTTTTGCTCAAATGTGAATTAGGGGGGTTGCAGACTGCCAGAAATAGTGCAAATTGAGTCCACTTTTAGGGTTAGGGTTAGTGCTAGGGAATCATGGGAATTGTATTTTTTTTCTGAGACATTGAGCCTTCTCTGTCAGAGAGCTCTGGTGCCACAATAAAATACAGTTCCTATGATTCCCTAACCCTAACCCTAAAAGTGGACTCAATTTGCACTGTTTCTGGCAGTCTGCAACCCCCCTTAAGGCCTAAGCAGACTGCCAGAAATAGTGCACATTAAATTGAGGCACTGCCCTGGCTCAGTGCTAGGGAGTCATGGGAATTGTATTTTTTTCTGGGACATTGAGCCTTCTCTGTCAGAGAGCTCTGGTGCCACAATAAATTACAGTTCCCATGATTCCCTAGCACTGAGCCAGAGCAGTGCCTCAATTTAATGTGCACTATTTCTGGCAGTCTGCTTAGGCCCTTAGTGATCTCCACTGAACTAAAACTATCAAAAATTCTTTGAACTATTGCAATTGGATTGTCCTTGTATATGAGAAGTATAAAACATACAAACAGTATTTTAAATAGATAATACTCACTTCACAGTGTTTTTCAAACAGTAGTTGACATCAGTGGCTTTGTGAAGTCTCCTCAATGCTTAAATGTGAGAGGAGATGAGTGAAAAGAAGAATAAAGGGCTACATTCTACAATGAAATAGGGAGTAAAGCTTAAGATCAAGGCATGGGCGGTTTACTTTATTCGCCTGTTGGTTACAGGATATATGCATATTTATTATTCTAACAGTCATATATAGGGCTGAAAAGGGAGGAGGATACCATAGATACAAAGGGAATAGGAGAAAGTCTTTGAAGAAAAAAAAAGTGAAAGCCTCTTTAGAATCTGACCTCCTATTCTGACACCAGAAGGATTGTGAGGGAGGGACGATGGAACAAATTCCAATCTCTGGTTTTGTTTGTAATAACATACTAGGTATGAATTATAGTTAACCAACATCAAGCTTTGCTTTCAAATCCTGGTTTATTGGCCCCAATCCTTGGGATCCCAACACTGCTGGAGTAACATTTCCCATCACCAGTTTAGTTTAAATAAACCATAGTCTGCATTACTTCTGAATCCACTTTGGGCAAAACAAATGGGCAGGAAAAAGTGGCTTGAAACTGCCTTTTCTGAAGCCACATTGAAACCCCACCAACCACACTGCCAGCTGCCAAGGCAGCTGGAGTGCCCACATCATGACCACACGGATGACTTTAAGCTGGGCCACTGGGTACTTTTTTTTTTTTTACTCTCCCTACCACCATTCCTGTGCACCTTTGCAGGACTGAACTGATGGCAACTGCCATCCTGTTGCATGGCCATCCCTGTGAACCTGCATACATTCACACGTGCAGTGCTTTACCCAGACAGGACATCAGAGCAGAATTGTGCCCATGCAGATTCCAGCAGGGTACAATCATGCCTCCCTTCACCCCCCTTCAATCTATGCCCTCTCTTTGACTATCTTGTGTGTGTTGTACTCATCTCCATGAGAGGTTCTATGGCTTCTCTTTTGGCATTGCCACTCCCACCACTTGTGTACAGCAGCTCTGTTCCTTTTAAATGCACTCCTGCAACGAGGCATTTACATGCACAATTAGGGTTAGGGTTTGGAGAAAGCACTACTTTAGAACCATGCTACATGTTTTAACTTCTTTGTGTTTTAATTATGCTGTAACCCACCCCAATTGCCGAGCAGAGGGGCAGGCTAGAAATAAAAACTATTATTATTATTATTATTATTATTATTATTATTATTATTATTATTATTATTATTATTACATGCAAAGGTGCACACTTTCTGGGAAGAAGTGGAAGCTGCTTCTTTTTGAAGCAGCTTTTCTCCCCATTAGACGGTTAGCGGACGCTTACTGGCTGGTTTCAAAGCATCCGTCATCTAAACACCCTGCCTGGAAGCCAGCTTGAAACCTGCTTATTTTGCCCATCTGTTTCGCCCCTTTGTTTCCAGAAAAGCTACAGCACCTTCTTGAGTAGTCATCAGTATTGTTGGATATAAATGTCAATCTCTGTATAATTATAGGCATGGTGAACCGAGAAGTTTTGGAACAAGTGGAACGTGGCTATAGAATGCCTTGTCCTCAGGGGTGCCCAGAATCTCTCCATGAATTAATGAAACTGTGTTGGAAGAAAGACCCTGATGAAAGACCAACATTTGAATACATTCAGTCTTTCTTAGAAGATTATTTTACAGCTACAGAACCACAATACCAACCTGGAGATAATTTATAATTTCACATTTTACATACCATGCATAGATCTGCCAAATCTAAAATATTTTCAAGAAAATTCCTTGTTGCTTAGAAGGACTTAAAGGAGAGCAAATTACCATTTGCATGCTCTCAAAGGCTAGCAAACTGGAATTCCATAATATGGTTGCAGAAACGACTTTTAAAGTATTATAGTGAAATATATTAATGAGGCAATATTTTTTCTCCCCTATTATACATGGGTCCAAAGGAAGCATTGAAAAAATGGGGGGTGGAATAAGCATTACCTTTTAAAAGACCTAATTCACATGACACAGGAAGCCAAGGACCCTTGGATATCCATTACAAGCAGCGTGTTAGTACACACTACATGGTCATTCCTACTGACAGAAGGAGCTGTTAACTCCAAGGTATCTGTAGTCTCTGGTTTGTTGGGATTAAAACCAAACCAGCAGTTGCAAGTGAGCACGATGAACTGCATGTTCCAGCACATTGCTGATCCTCTGTAAGCTGTGGTTCCTGCAGATCCCTGGTGACTATGTCATGCGACCATGACTGAAGGGTAGAGCTACTAATCTGTTGGTTTTTCTCCTACTTTTTAGCTTTACTGCTAATGGCAACCCCAGTAATTATATAAATCTCCGAATGGAAATGTTGAAAGAATAACAAAGTTTCCGGGACCAATCAATTCCAGATTTATAAAATATCCTGTGATCCAAAGTAAAACAAGAATGGGTTTTCATTGAATTGAGATCAATACAGCCCTAATTTTGATTTTTTTAAATAGTCATTTAATTAGGGTAGAAGAAGTATTCTTTTTAAAAGCAACAAGAAATTATCATCAACTTGATTAAATGCTAGACCTCATTAGTGGAATTGAAGAGCATAATGCACTGTGTTGATACTTTATGTTAATGTAACTGGAAAGTAGCATATGGGGATTTTTTTTCTTGCATAGTTTAAGTAAGAATGATTAAGGTAACTACAAAATGAATTAATGTTTTATATGTTAAAGGAGAATAACGTTCAAACTTGAAACCACAAAATGCAATCAGAGGGAAAGAGAAAATCTCCTTAATCTTTTAAAATAGACATTTCTAGTGCACCATGGCCCAGCTCTGTGTTTAAGGGGCTTCTTTTAGAAGAGGCAAATCTGGAACAGGGAAAGATGCAGTCAATATTAATGAGTACTTCCAAAGTAAAATGTCATAGATTCAGGGATTCACTTGATTGCACTTCTACTTTTGTTAAAAAGACATACATAGACAACACCAACAATGCATTTATACACAACATGACCTTAAAAGCTAAGGGACCCCCACTAGGTTGGATCCAAAGCTGACTACAAGTGAAAAGGTTCCTTGTGTTGAAGTAGGCATTCACCTCACACTCTGTTCTAGATCCATCTCATGCTGCTTTCTGCAGGGACCGCCTGCTCTTTAAAGCAGATTTCCAGAGCCCTAAGGGACTGCAGTGGAAGGGGAAAGCTGTAAAAATACTTTTCTGTACCTGCAGGATCACCCATTTCCCAGAATCCCACTCTGGAACTCCTAATCCAGCCCAGTATAGTTACTATTAAATTAATGGTGGCAAATCAGGAATTGATCTTTAGCTCTCAGATACTACATCCAGACTCCAACCCAAATGGCATGCAGGAAAGCTAGGGTTCTGCAGTTCTTTTGAAAAAGTCAAAATGCCACAAAAATATTGTTGGAAGTGGAACTGAGGTGAGACTGGATCCAGCTCACCTTCGCAGATCCCAATGAATGGTTAGACAAAAGTGGGAAATGTGTCTTTTCTAAGGGCTGGTGAATTACTGGATTGGACTGCCTGTGCCATTCCACATATATCTAGTGATAAAAGTGCAGAAGCCTTCTTCCATATATGTGTTACCCCCAAGTATAATGAGAATTAAGATTTTACCATAGCTTCTGACATATCAAGCAATAAAATTCCCATTGGCATTGTGAGAATTTGCTGGTTATACTCAAAATATGTTTTGCACTGCAAAGGTTTTCTGTGAAAATTATTATCATTCTTGTCATATTATCAGACAAATCATATAGATTTGGTTCTGGTGAAACAAATATACCTGTTCAGAAGTTTTGAATTATCTCAGAATTATTTTTATAAAATAGTGCAATCATGTTGCATTTCCTCCTATCATTTATATTTCCCTTACTATGAAATTTTTAAAGGGCTTTATGTAGAAAATAATTATGGGATTGTATCCCCCCCCCCCTCTATTTTAGAATGGGTAATGCAATTATACTTGTGTAATAAATCAAAATATCAGAAAGCTATTCTGGTATTGACAGGGTTTTAACTAACAAATGAAACAATTCATTGTAACATCATTTGTATAGAAAGGAAATTTAAAGAACACTAATTTAATGAACTTGTTAATGAAAAAATTATGCATTTTTAAGATTAGCTTCCATATCTATGATTTTTCTGATAGTGTTTTACCTCAAGACTTTGATGGGAACTTATTTTGTCAAATGAAACACTTTTTATAAATAGTAGTATGTTTAAAAGTGTAATTATTTTTATAAAACTTGGTGTTAAATATGTTTTGCAGGATTGATTTGAAATTAAATTACTAAAGCTTATTTTTTAAAAAAATAACCTGGTAAATTTTCAAGCTTCTTTGTTAACACTAATATCTAATACATGCTTACCTGAGAGCAAGTCCATTATAACTCAAATGTGGCTTACTTCTGAGTAGACATGTATAGGATTGAACTTTTTAAAAAGCTAATTTTTTTATTCTGCAGGACTGTGATCTCAACTGTTTCATTTTGCATTCTTTTTAAAAGATCAGAAGACTTTTCAGAGTACATTTTGCAGATTTATTACTTAGAATTTTTTCTAGAGCATAAGCGCTGTTTTTTCAAAGAGAATTATCAATCCTATCTGTGAACAATTCCCACTCCCATTAATGATTGCTAAACACTAATGATGACTGTGCTACATTTGCATGAGGCACTTTGTTACACTGCACATGCTAATAATTTCTAACGTTTCCATTGATTTGAGGGATATAGACTAAAAAACAATACTTCTGGATACTCCCTTGTCTGGCCCCTCACCAGAAGATCACAGAGGGAGATTGTGTTTGGACTATATTTCCCAATTGCAAGCAAGGGGAAAAACTGGTGTGGGAGAGATTCCATGAATGGAATAGTAAATGCTTACTTTGCATGTACACCTCAGGATTTCACACGCACCCCTGTGTCAGTGGGCATGCAGAATTTTGCACCCATTAGCAGTCACTTGCATGAGAGATGAGGTTGTGTGTGTTTGTTTTTAAGTGGATTGCCCCTCACAGAACTGGGGGCAATTAAGCACAAATAAACTATTAGTTTTTACACAATCCCAGTTACAAGAAATGGATGCCACTGTTTTCTTGTGTGGCTCTTATTTCATTTGGGACTTGTGATGGGAACGTTCCTGATAGATTGTGCCTCTGGGTATAACTGATCAACCACTATTTATATACAAACTCACTACATTTTACATACAGTTTTGTGTATTGTGTCCCATGTCTTCTGCCACCGCCTCATTTGTCAGTCAATATTGTACAGCCAGTCCCAACATCTCCAATGTGTAGAAGTGCCACTGTATATTATGACTTTAGAACTGAAAGAATACCGTTTTCTACACATAAGAGATGATAATGCAAACTTTCTACATGTTTTCAACTACCTTTATTGTATTTTCAGCACTTCCTGTACTGTAATCATGGTTAATCATTTAAGAATGATTTTGATATTTTAATGGAAACCGTTATGTAACATGTCTGATCAAAACTGTACTGCAAGCCTTGTTTATCAGTTTTGTTGAAGATACATTGTGTGGTAACCTTCCATTTTTTTTGGTTTGGTTTTCCTATCATGCTGTGTACACTTGCTTAAATATTTTTAATAATATTTTATTACTTTTGCATAATTAAACTTCCCAAAGTTTAATAAATATGTAGTGAATACCTTTTCTCTTTCTCACACACACAAATCATTGATGGTTAAAAGAGTTCCTCTGCTCAGCAGTTCTGTTAGTAACTACCATATATTTGTGAAATATTTATGAATTGATATTTGCCAAATTCTTCCCTCTAGATTTGATATAAAGCTTTAAAATACCAAATTGTTTAAGCTGTATGCTCAGTTTTTATTTCGTGTAATCATGAAAATTTATATTTGCAAACAGTACATAGGTAAAAAGCCCTCCATAAATATTTTTCATATACTTTCAATGTGAAAAACTTATCCCCACCATTCCAGAACCCCTTATTACCTCCTAAATAAATTTGCTGTCACAATGTTAAGTTTACTGCAGAAGTAAACAGATACATAGATGGCCCATAGGGAAGTTGCGGGGGAGAGAGAGAATTGGCCCTGGCCCCAACATAGTTGCTCACCCTTGAGTAAAAGTAATATCTGAACTTAACTGTATTTACCAGTATTATGCTAGCTTAGCATAATAATGAAGTGCACTCACAAAGATTTGGTTCAGCCCTTGATTCACTTTGAGGCCTGTAAAAACAATATGTCATGTCCTCCTAGACATATGTTTAGGAGGACATGACATATTGTTTTTACAGGCCTCATAGTGGCCCAGATAGAGATACAGTTCCACAGTGTGAATAACTAACCCGGGCTACGTGAGTGAGTTTATTTGCATCATTCTGCTAAAAACAATATCTGAATGAGTCCTCTGCCTCTCCGCCTGGAGAATCCAGAGGCCTGAGTGCACATATTCAGGCAGGGTTTGAACCTCTCCGAAGAATTCGACAAGATGTTTTCACACTGGCAACTGGTGCCATTTCTACTGCTATACTGAAATTCTGCAGCTCCTGTCTTCACCAATGGATGAAGCCATGATGTTGATGTTTCTTCTCCATTTAAAAGATAACTCACCTCCTCCTTTGTGAATGTCTGCCTTGCCACCAATCCTCTGGTCACCCCATGATCTCCTATTTTCAGAACCCTACAGTTTAGAAGTTCCTTAAGTGGATGGCTCACCTTTACCTTCCCATAAGATAGTTTCCCCTCCCCAGTCTCTCACTGGCGCTGCCCCAACTAACAGCCAAGCCATGTGAACTAATGGCCATGTTAGACCTCCAGCTCCTCACGCTAAAGACAGTATTCTCAGTGGCAGTGGCTTCCAGGAAATAAAAGCAGGTGAACCCTGTGCCTTACAAGGGAACCAACCCTACATGTTTTTCATTCAGAGAATGTCATTCTGAGAAAAGACCCCTCCTTTCTTCCAAAAATTGTATCCCTGTTCCACTTCAACTAGGATGTGGCACTCCCTGCGTTTTACAAGAGTCTGTCAACTCAGACAGAAAGATTGCTCCATAGTCTAGATGTCAAATGTGCATTAGCGTACTAAGAACAGCTTCAATATGCAAGTACCCATGCCTTTGCTTGTGTTACAGGGGCAGGAAAGTGGGTTCCCCGTCTCTTCATAAAGACTCCAGGTACCATTAGTTGGCACCATTATCCTGGTGTAAACATCCTACCAAAGCCTGAACCCTTGCATCCCAAATCTCCATGAGAGCCGTGACCACATCTCATACATAGCTGAGGGGAATCTCCCTGAGAGATGTTTATAGGGCAGCTATAGCTCACAGCTTTCTACCTTCATCCAGCAACAGCAATCGGACTGTAAAGCCAGGGAAGATGTGTCCTTTGGAAGGACAGTCCTATCAAAAATGCTCAACTGAACTGTCCCACCATTGGTGG
Source organism: Phrynosoma platyrhinos (assembly GCA_020142125.1). Taxonomy (NCBI): domain Eukaryota; kingdom Metazoa; phylum Chordata; class Lepidosauria; order Squamata; family Phrynosomatidae; genus Phrynosoma; species Phrynosoma platyrhinos. The sequence continues at coordinate 65,065,387 of CM034706.1, read as the reverse complement.
TAAACTTGCTAATCACCCAAATGTGTGTGAGGACTAAAATCCCAGGATCCTTCACAGATGAAAAACGTAGGGTTCCCAGATCTCATGGCTTTAGCACAAGAGAGAAGAATCTCAGAATGATAACACTGTTGGAAAAATATTTTTGTTGTAAACCATCCTTGAGCTGATGTAATAAGTATTATTCCCACCCCCCTCCATTAGATTTGGTGTTTCTTATTTGAATTACATAACCGCCTTGAATCCCATGTTGGGAGAATGGTGGGATGTACATCCCCCTAAATAATAAAATAATAATACCTTATACAGCTGCAGTAAATACTTAAATATATCATGAGAAGGTTAAGAGGTGATATGAAGCCCTGTTTAAATTATTTGAAGGGATGTCATATTGAGGATGGAGCAAGCTTGTTTTCTGCTGCTCCAGAGAACAAGATCTGGAACAACGGATGCTAGCTCCAGGAAAAGAGATTCCACCTCAACATTAGGAGGAACTTCCTGACAGTAAGGGCAGTTCGACAGTGGAACACACTCCCTTGGAGTGCAATGGAGTCTCCTTCTTCGGAAGTCTTTAAACAGAGGCTGGACGGCCATCTGTTGGGGATGCTTTGATTGAGAGTTCCTGCATGGCAAGGGGTTGGGTTGGATGCCCATCTGTCAGGGATGCTTTGATTGAGAGTTCCTGCATGGCAGGTTGGACTGGATGGCCATTGGGGTCTCTTCCAATTCTATGATTCTCTGATCAATGCCATCACTGGGGCCTGCCTCCTGTGACATGACAAGGGGCAGATCGCCCCTCAGTCTCAGGTTTTGGCCCAGAAATTTCAGAGCCTGGGATCGCCCTGATCTGGTAACTTTAGAAAAAATGGTTCAGCTTTGCTCCTGGCCCTGCAAAATGTCTGCTTTAGAAAAAGGTTCATTTATGTATTCTTGTCAAAGCACAAAACTGCTACGTCAGTCAAATGACAATATTTTTGCATCTGATCCAATGGTAGCAATGTTAACCCCAGAATATTCCACTTGATTCCTGACTGCAGAGTGAATCTGAAATTTCCTTATTAGCCCAGAGTCCCTGGCCATGTTTACACTGCTAAGCCTGACTAACTTTCTGGGAAGCACAATGTATTGCTTTAACTCTTCAGAAGAATCAACAGCCCCGCAGGCCGGTGTGTGGTTTACAGATTGTTGCTATTGTGTGCCTTCAAGGTCCAAAACACACTGCAGAAATAATCCAGTTTGAGACTGCTTTAGCTGCCCTGGCTCAATGCTAGAGAATTCTGGGAACTCTAGTTCTGTGGGACATTTAGCCTTCTCTGTCAGAGAGCTCTGGTCCTACAATAAACTACAATTCCCAGGATTCCCTAGCACTGGGGCAGGGCAGTTAAAGCAGTCTCTGCAGTGTGTTTTGGACCCAAGTCATTTTTATGCACCCACTTAAGAGCCATACTGGGAGAAAGCAATAAAGTACAGGAAGATACAGTGGGAAAACATTCTTTTTATTGTCAACCCCCCTATCCCCATGTTGTTCTTGTGCATGGCAGACATGAATAAAAATGTGGCTCCCATGCTTTAACAATTAATTAATTTGGCAACCTTAAGGCAAACCTATCGTAGGGTTTACAGATGCCAAATACTTATTCTAAATCAACCCTTTTGAAGGACTAATTTTACAACTGTCATATTCTGTATCCCATTTCACTCAGATTCTACTCCCACAATTATGCGTATAGTGTATACCTTGCATGCAGTTCTTCATCAATGCATCTGAAGAAATAGATCACAATCCAGGAAAACTTATTTTAAAATACACCCATCCTTCTTCAAGAGGTCAAAAATATCCTAAAGGCACTGGATTCCAATCTGATCTTGGCAGCTAAGCAGGGCCAGCCCTGGATAGTACTTGGATGGGAGACCACCAACAAATACCAGCTGCTTCATGGGCAAAAACACCTGGGACTAATATTCCTTGCCTATGAAATTCATGGAGTTACCATACTTTGGCAGGTAACTTGAAGACATATATATATATATATATATATATATATGGAATGGAGCCCTGGTGGCACAGTGGTTAAATGCCTGTACTGCAGCCACTCACTCATAAACCACAAGGTTGTGAGTTCAATACTAGCCAGAGCTCAGGCTAGACTCAGGCCTGCATCTTTCCGAGGTCGCTAAAATGAGTACCCAACTGTTGGGGGGCAATGAGCGTACAGTTGTAAACCACTTAGACATTGCATAGCACAGTATGAAGCGGTATATAAATGAAGCTGCTATGCTTTATATATATATAGAATTCAAAGATATAGCTGTGTTAGGGGGGTTGTAGACTGCCAGAAATAGTGCAAATTGAGTCCACTTTTAGGGTTAGGGTTAGTGCTAGGGAATCATGGGAATTGTTGTTGGTTTTTTTTCTGAGACATTGAGCCTTCTCTGTCAGAGAGCTCTGGTGCCACAATAAACTACAGTTCCCATGATTCCCTACCACTAACCCTAACCCTAAAAGTGGACTCAATTTGCACTATTTCTGGCAGTGTGCAACCCCCCCTTAGTCTGTAGAATCAATATGTAGAGAGATCTTGTAGCACCTTTGAGGCTAATTGAAAGAAAGAAGTTGGCACCATGAGCTGTTCCTCAGATGCATATAGTCTATCTATATCTATATCTATCTATTTATCTTTAATAGCATTTGATGAACTAGACTGAATATATCTATCTATACCTGTATCTATATAGATATCTATATAAAGCAGGGGTAGACAACCTAAGGCCATGCGGCCCCGAGGCCTTTGGACTGGCCCCAGGCCGGTCCTGCCGCCGTCACCGCCACCGCCACCGCCCGCCATGATGATATTGATTATTGTTGTTATTACTTGTTCTTGGGGTTTTCTTGGCAAAATCTCCACAGGGGTTTTTGCCATGGCTTTTCTGGGGCTGAGAGAGTGTGTATGCATATTTTTTAAAAAAAATTTTATTTTTTTTTTTATTTATTTATTTATGGTGCTTCGCTCCCCCAATTGTCTGAGGGACAGCAACCCGGCCCCCGGCTCAAAAAGGTTGCCTAGCCTTGATACAAAGTCTATATAGACCATATGCATCTGTGGATGAAGACTGAATATATCTATCTATACCTATATCTATATAGATATCTATATCTATATATAGTCTATATAGACCATATGCATCTGTGGATGAAGACAATATATCTATCCATATAGTCCATATGCATCTGAGGAAGTAGACTGAATATCTCCTCTATATCCATATATCTATCTATATAAATATAGATTATATGCATCTGAGGAGGTAGATTGAATATCTATCTATCTATATAGACAGATATATTTATATAGTCTATATAGACTATATGCATCTGAGGAAGTAGACTGAATATCTATATCTATCCATATAGTCTATATGCATCTGAGGAAGTAGACTGAAGTCTAAGAAAGCTGATGCTGCCAAAGTGCTACAAGATCTCTCTCTTTCTATATATATATATATATATATATATATATATATATGCCTTAAAGTGCTACAAGAGTCTTTCCTCTCTCCCCTGCTGAAATAACCCGGTATGACACCGCTTTAGCTGCCAAGGTGCAAAGGCGATGGGATTCTGGGGAATTCCGCTCCGCTCTGGGGCCCACCATCACAAACTTCCAGACCCTGGAACTCCACAGCCTTGGGCCATGGCGGTTAAAGCGGTGTCAAAACGGGTTATTTCTGCAGTGTGGACGCAGTCTCTAAGGGGGGTTGCAGACTGCCAAAAATAGTGCAAATTGAGTCCAATTTTAGGGTTAGGGTTAATGCTAGGGAATCATGGGAATTGTTTTGTTTTTTTTCCGAGACATTGAGCCTTCTCTGTCAGAGAGTTCTGGTGCCACAATAAATTACAGTTCCCATGATTCCCTAACCCTAAAAGTGGACTCAATTTGCACTATTTCTGGCAGTCTGCAACCCCCCTAACTCCTCCTTTTCCTCCTCTTCCAGGCCGCCTCAGCCGCACCGTGGTCCTTCCCCGGAAAGGCCTCGCCTGCCAGCCTCGGTCTCTGGGCGGAGAGAGGCCTCATTGTCTGGCTGGGCTTCCTGAGGAGAGCCGAGGCCTCGCCTGAGGCTTCTCCTGTCAGCCATGAGGAGAGGCCGAGTGACGGCGCTGAGCGTGAGCGACGTCCGCTTCCCGACCTCTCTGGCCGGCCATGGCTCCGACGCCATGGTAAGGGAGGGAGGCCCTGAGGAGGCCTCAGTTGTCTCTCGCCTCAGGGGAGATCTGTGCTGCCTCCGCACTGCGGGGATAACCCGGTTTGACACTGCTTTAGCTTGCTGCTGCTGCTGTTGTTGTTAGCGGCCCTCGATTTTCCCAGGATTTCTATCAATGTATGTCATGGCCCAATACTATGGGATTCTGTAATTTGTAATTTGTTGTGGCACCAAGGCTCTCTGAGAGAGAAAGAGAAGGCTCAGAGGTAGGCAACCTTTCCCCTTTAAGGGCCGAGGGACTTCAGCTCCCAGAATCCCAGGAGCTATTGGCCAACATGGGACTATTGGCCAACATGGCTGAGGCTTCTGGGAGCTGAAGTCCCTCGACCCTTAAAGGGGAAAGGTTTCCTACCCCTAGCTCAAGGTCTTCCAAAACTACAACTCCCAGGGTTCCGTAGCATTGAGCCATGGCAGTTAAAGAGGTGTCAAACTGCATTATTTTTGCAATGCAGGTTCAGCCCAAGAGAGTTGTAGGAGATAACCAGATCCAAATGAGCCATGTTATATCTGTACAAGAGTGAGAAGACACTCCTGCTGATGTTTTTGATTTTATGCAAATACTATAGATAGGAATTTGCTCTGTTTTTTTGTTTGTTTGTTTGTTTGTTTGTTTGTTTGTTTCCAGTCTTTCCTTTATGTATGGTCTGCCTTATTGCACTGAAGTGCTTGCTTAGGCACAGTAGAGCGACTTCATTGTTGGCTTGTGTAAAGTTTTGAGCTTAAGTTTAGGAGCAGAAAGATACCTATACAACTGAGAAATCTGTTGGAAGCAGAGAATTGATGCCCGAAATGGTTGTCTGTATTGAGCCATGGCAGTTAAAGTGGTGTCAACCTGAATTATTTCTGCAGCCTTGGTTGCAACACCTTGCTTTGTTGTTGTTGTGTTCTTTCAAGGCTTAGGCTTGGTGGCCCTTGAGGTCTCTCTTTGGATTCTAGGTCCAAAACACAATGCAGAAATAATCCACTTTCAGATGGCTTTAACTGCCCTGGCTCAGTGCTAGGGAATTCCGGGAATTTTAGTTTTATGAGACATTTAACCTTCTCTGTCAGAGAGCTCTGGTGCCACAATAAACTACAATTCCCAGGATTCCCAAGCACTGAGCAAAGAGAGTTAAAGCACTGGCAAATTATTTCTGCAGTGTGTTTTGGACCTTAGTTATTTCTGACTTACGGCGCCCCTCAGGTGGTGAACCTATTATTGTGGGGTTGTCTTGGAAAGATTTGTTCAGAGGAGGTTTGCCATTGCCTTCCCCAGAGGCTGAGAGAGTGTGACTTGCCCAAGGTCACCCTGTGGGCTTCATGGCCAAGTTGGGAATCAAACTCTAGTCTCCAGAGTCACAGCCCAATGCTGAAGCCATTGAGGCACAGAGTGTAGTCCAGCCCATCATAAAGATATTTGTTATTTTTGTGTGCCTTCAAGTAATTTCCACCTTATGGCAATCCTAAGGCAACCCTATCATGTAGGTTTCTGGGGCTGAGAGTGTGTGACTTGCCCAAGGTCTCCCAGTGGGTTTCTGTGGCCAAGTGGGGAATTGAACCCTCATCTTATTTTAATGTAATTTTATACCCTTTTTAGTTGATTTTGACTGTTTTAAATTTTATTGTAATTTTTAAAATGGATTTATCTGTGACTTACCTTGGGTCTCTTCTGGGAGAAAGGCTGCATACAAAATAAATAAATAAATAAATAAAATCTCTAAAATTGTAGTCAGAAGCTCAAACCACTATACCGTGCAGACATTAGGTGCAGACTTTTGTAAGAAGAAGGTAAATATCTCCCAGACCTCAGTGAGTGTGTACTAGTAAATTACAGGTTGAGTCTCCCTTATCTGAAGTGCTTGGGGATGGAAATTTTGTATTTGTTTGGATTTTGGAACTCTAAACAAAAATATTCATTTATGTTTTATATAAATCTTATATACATAGCCTGAAGTTAATTTTATACTATTTTTTTAAAAAAAATAATATTTTAAATAACTTTATGCATGAAACATTAGTGTACCTTGAACCATGAGAAAGCAAAGGTGTCACTATCTCAGCCACCCATATGAACAATTGTGGACTTTGGAGTTCCAACTAAAGGAGAATCAGCTGATAGATGTATTCTTTTTTTATTCTGTCATGATGTTGGTAGTAAAGTAGTCACCAGACTTGGTAACCTGCTTTACAGATAGAGATGTATGTACAGCTTGGAAAAATTATTTTCTGGACTATTTTTCAAAGAAGGTGTCCTGTTATTTCCTTGCAGTATAAACAAGAGAAAGGAGGGAGGAAAAAAGGAATGTAGCAGCACCTTTAAGACTTAACTGGGTTTTTGTTTTTTGGGTTTTGTTTTTTGTTTGTTTGTTTTTGCATGACCTACTGCAGTACAAAGTGAACTATTGTTGTTGTTATTTTGGACTATGATTCCCAAAATTCCACAATCAGTATGATTCTGGGAACCGTAGTCCAAAAAAATGACTTTTCCAAGTTGTCAAGTACAGGCCATGGTCAGTGTGTAAAGTGTTTGTGTGTGTGTGTGTTGTTTGCATCAACATTGTACGTTTCTGTTTTTTTCTTCAGCACCCAGATCCAGACTATTCTGCAGCCTATGTTGTCATTCACACAGATGCTCCAGATGGGCTTAAAGGATATGGCTTAACATTTACACTGGGCAAAGGCACTGAAGTGGGTATGTTTTTGTTTTTCTGTTTCTTAAATCTCAACTAGCCCGAATGTTAATGAGTCAAGCCATGTCTTGCTTTGCCTTTGGCAATGATCTCTTCATCATAGACTATATGCAAGGTGTGATTTTGAGAATTTTCTTGACCTTTGTATTAATAAGTGATACATTAGTTCTTGGCTAGACACAACTACAACTATGCAACTACAGTGTAGGTGGAAGCACAGCAAATACTCTGGTGGCATCCTCCTTTGCCCAGAGAAATAGGTGTAATGTTTGAAAGGCCTCTCATCCAAATGAAAAGGAAGTACAGTATCATCCAAAATCTGTAAAACAGTGGTACATTTCTTGGGCCAACCAAAATATACATTATATATGTTACAAGCTTTCAAAGCTCCACTGGCTTCTTCATCAGGCAAAGGTGTTAAAAATGATAACGAAAGGAGAAAGAAAGAAAAAAATTGATGATGTTAGTCATAGGCCTGCATTTTGTCACATTGGACCTTATCACACGCGGGCCACAAAGTGATAAGAAAG
>CM034706.1:65022607-65057831 GCA_020142125.1 Phrynosoma platyrhinos | reverse complement strand
TCTTTTGGATTCTGTCTGCTTTGGACCCCGTGTGATAAGGTCCAATGTTGTGGTTGTTGTCCTCAGTTCAGATAGTATGGAAGGGTATCCATGTGGGCAGGCCCCTCTTCCTTTTGTCCATGTAGGTACTGGGCGATTCTTAAGATCCAGGAAGTAAAATTTAAATTCTATTAGCAACAGAAAAAAACTACTGCCTTTGAGATCCAGTTTGTCTTAAATCTTTTTTGAAGCTACAAGCCCCTTTATTAGGAAGATAACACTGAATTTCTCAGGAAGCCTCCATGTTTTTGCATCAGGAAAAGTGTTAGGTGTTGTTAAGGTAAAACTTGCCAATGCAGCCTCAATTTAAAAAAAATGTTTTACCTTTGTTGGAGGTAGAAACTTCAAAGTTGAAGGTGCTATTCCTTTATCCCCTTTCACTTTCCTTTTTATACTACAACCAACTAACATGGGTGTCTCTCTGAAAACCTATCCACATGAAGTAAGTGTAATCTTTAAATATATTTTATCCTTACAACTTCAGCCCAAATGTGCCTAAACGTCTTACAGAGATTTCCCAGGTAGGTAACTGATGTGAAATTACTGGATACATTTGGACCAAGACACACTGTAAGATATGGTATTCTTTGGGTGAAGTGGCACCACCTATAAATTCCATAATCACTGGGAGGCCACTTCCAGAAAGACTACTTCTTGCTTCAGGAGAAATGAGTTTCATTCTTGCCAGGCAGCAGAATAGATGTCACTGCTGAAATGAGTTTCTTCTATCTTGCAGCTCCCTGTAACTCAGTGGTGACCCAAGGTCCCAGGTTACTCAGGATTTTTCTCCTGTCTTCCTCTAACTAGTTTGAATCTTTTCTTCTCTCCCTATGTCTCTAACCCTGGGTCCTCCCACACTTTCTTAAGCTTCTTTACTATAAAGTGTTCTTAATATACTTGGTAGCATGTTTCTGATGTCGTCACTAAATAATTACTTCAGGCCATTCCTTTGTGAACAAGAAGAAAATAGCTTTTATTTACAGAAAGAACTTATGATGTATCTCTTTCAGTAGTTGGTTCTCAAAGCTTGTGGTTACATAGTGTATATTGCTTCTCTTGTTACAACTCGACTTTGTTTCAGTTCACTTAAGGACTTCAGTTACATTTCAACTGTGTTTCAGTCGTTTACACATACCTTCGAATACAGCTCATTCATTAAGAGTAAAGATACTTTGAATCTATAGCTTTATTCATAAGTTACAGTTCTACAGAATAATGTGGATCTGAGCCTTCCCTCTACTGACTCTCCACTGCTCAGGAACCTATCAGTTTAAACTGATTTCATAGGACTTCCTCTGTCCTTTTGAAAACCCTCCTTCCTATATGGGAATCTAAAGCACCTCAAGGCCAAACCCTTAATTCCAACTGCATTCCTGGCAGTTCTATGATATACTCATCCCAGTTCTTAATACACTTTTCCTCTGCATTTTATAGCCACTCATCAGGCAGGCTCCAACCTTTTTACAAGCCTGTCTTCGATTGAACATTCCATTTTGCCAGTGTCTATCCACACTACCATAGACCTGCCTTGGGCTGGGAAGCCCTTGAGGGAAGCCTTCTGAATGGGATGGAGGTGGTAGAGCAAGAGAGACAGAAAGTTTGTTGCATGAGCAGAGTCTGTTCATGGCATGTTGGATGCAGCCCTAGCTGTTATAGCTCATAACATGTATGTTATGAGGTATATTTTTGTAGATTGGACTGTATGTGCCATGCATCCTAGGAAAGTTTGTATCACAAGAGACATTTGCTAGTCTTAAAATAACAAAGAGTTATTAAAGATTTCACAGGTTTTTATGGTACTACCCGCATGACACACTTCATGTGCACTTCAGCTGGTGAAGTGGGCTGCTTCTCCATGAAAGCTGAAGCCAAGTAAAATTAGTTAGTCATTAAAGTTCCATAAGATATTGTTGTTTATGATGCAGTGGACTAACATGACTATCTCCTTCAAAGTTTTACATCTCAAAAAGCACCATGAGATTATTTGAAGAATTGCTGCATGGTTGAGTAAAGCCCAGCTTATAGACTGCATACAGTTCCCAGGCCTTTTTTGTGATCTCTGGGTTTGTTGTGGACCCCTACAGCCCCACAGTGAGCCATAGGTGGACAGTCACTGCACCCAGTGACCTGCACAAAACACTCCATAATCCTCCCAGACTTCTTCCCCAGGCACTAGAATCTCAACAACGAGTAGATTTTCCATTCATTTTTTGTTGTGGTTTTTTTTATTTATTTTCCATGTTTTCATAATGTAGTGCAGCCTGATAGGGATCCTCAGAGATTAAAACTGCCCCCATCCCCATTGTCCTTCCCTGAATTACAACCACTAGGTGAAAATTCCTGCATGAGTCTTAACACCTTTACCTGATGAAGAAGCCAGTGGAGCTTCAAAAGCTAGCATAATGTATTTTGTGCACTTTGGTTGGTTGAATAAAGGTATCCCTGTATTGTGGGGTTTGAATGTTATTCCACTATGTGAAAACAACTATTTCATAGAAGTATATAACTGTAGTGTTGGAAGAGGCTGCAAGGGATATCTAGTCCAACCTCTTGCCATGCAGGAATATACAGCTAAAGCACTCTCAAAAGATGGTCATCCAGCCTCTGTTTAAAGACCTCCAAAGAACAAGAGTACACTATATTCTCTGAGGCAATATATTCCACTGGCAAACAGTCAAATTATTCTTCCTGATATTTAGGGAGGATCTATTTTCTTTTAATTTGAATCCACTGGTTTGCATTCTAGTTTTTAGTTCAGCCGAAAACAAACTTGCTCCATTTTCTACATGACATCCCTTCAAATATGTAAAGAAGGTTGTCATGTCACTTTTCTGTCTTCTCTTCTCCAAGCCAAACATATCTAGGTCCCTGAGCCGTTCCTCAAAAGGCTTAGTTTTCAGATATTTTTAACATCTTAGTCACCCTCTTCTGCACACCATCCAGTTTGTCAGTATCTTTCTTGGACTTTGTTACCTAGAATTGGATACAATATCCAAGATGAGGTCTGACTAAAGTAGAATAGAGTGGTAATAATACTTTCTCTCAGTCTATACTATAGTTCTGCTGATACAGCTTAGACTTGCATTGGCATTTTTGGTCATGACATCACACTGTTGACCCACGTATAGCTAAACTAAACTGAAGAGAACCAACCAAGAGAACAAGAAAGAGATTTGTTAGAGACAACCAATCAAATCTGATAGAATGCATCAGATCTGGTAAGTTGTTAACATATTTGTACACAAACAACCTGCTTATAATTACAGCCAAGGGTAATAGAACATTTCACATAAGAGAAATGCCCACCTGGGCCAGAGCTGTAATACCTTTTAACAGACCAGCCTCTTCCAACAGAAGATACATGTGTAGGCTTTCAAGATTTCAAGCGCTTGTACAGTTTTTTTTGTATTCTTTTTGATTGACCCCCTCAAAATATAACATGGGCATTGTTTCATGGCCAACACAGCTCCCTTTGCTTTATGTATCGATTATAGTAGTAGGTCTGTAGGTATGTCAATACTTAACAATGTCATTCAAATTTGCAAAAATGTGGTTTCTTTTTTAAAAAGAAAGAAAGAAAGAAGAAGAAATGGCTGCCTTGGCTCTTCATTAGCATGCCATACATTTTAACGAGTCATTGGGAAACATTTATTGTATACAGACACAACCTTAGATCAATATATTTTATTATAGTTACAAGCCTGTGTGTAAAAATGAAACAGCAAGTATTTAAAAGATGAATAACATTAAGGTGGCTAACTTTAAGGTTATATGGCAGTTGCTGTATCAGCTACTGTTTTTCTCTAGAATTGTTTTAGCTGCTTTTTTTTTTTTCATATCTGCCACTGCAAATTTCTGAACAGTTCTCCTCTGGGTTGTTTTTTCCTTGGCAGAGTAACCTTTGAGCTTCTCGAAACTTGTGTTGCAATCTGACAGAACAGTGACAACAAAATCATAATTCATTAAAACTTCAGTGAATTATGTGAATCTGAGGGATCCATTCTGGACCCTCCACGAAAATGGTGGCTTGCAAATATTCAAGCCCCATTTAAATTAATGGTGTGTCAGGGTCATTTAAAGTATAGTCCTTGTCCCTCCCCATGAAAAGCGAGACTGCCAACTCAAAGTCCACAAACTGGGAGGGACAACTGTATTGTCTCAGCATCAGTGAATGCATTATAACCTACAATGTTGCTCAAATAGCTGTGACACTCCTAATCAGGTTATGTACTTTTTTACTTATGTTTTGCTTATGTTTTTTTATTGATGTCAGTTGACATAAGAGGAGTTTAGTTGTATGAGCCAAATAATGTCGAGATATACTCAAAACTGTCAAATGTCACTTCTGTTCTTCTAATAACACACACAGTTACCTAGTTTTGCTATTTTCTTGGCAAAGTAAGGAATTGTGTGAAAGCTGAAAATTCAACTTGCAGAAAGTAATTTAGGAACGGTTGTTTTCTAATCTGAAAGGAAAGCAATCGCTTTAAAAGATTTGCTGTTGGAATTTGAGATTTTGGAGCAAAACATGAATCAGAATAAATGAGTAGTTTTTATATGGTATATAAAAAAACATATCAGACAATAGACCTGTCTAGCCTTGTATTGACATCACAGACAAGCTGGCTTCCTTTTATTTGCATTCCAGAACAATTATTTCTTGCCTGGCAAGCCTAGGAAGAAGTTACATAATCCATCAGCGTAACACTGTTATGAAGTAATAGTTCCTATCTTTCCAGTTCCACCATTTCCTTACTTCAGGGATGTGTCAGAAATTAGTTAACCCCTGATGGTTCTTTCTGAAACAAGATTGTGCAGGCTCCTTTCTGTTGAGGGCCTCATTCCCTGTAGGAGGGAAGAAAAAAATAATTGGACAGGTCCAGAGTTAAAAATGGGTGAGCTTACTCCAGTCTCTCTCTTTCCCTCCCTACTAATCTTCTGGACAATGGACAGTGGAGATTGCTCATAGCCATCAACCCTACTAACCCTTTTTCTTCCACTACTTTGGGTGCATCTACACCAGGGGTAGGCAACCTTTCCCCTTTAAGGGCCAAGGGACTTCAGCTCCCAGAAGCCTCAGCCATGTTGGCCAATAGCTCCTGGGATTCTGGGAGCTGAAGTCCCTCGGCCCTTAAAGGGGAAAGGTTGCCTACCCCTGATCTACACTATGTAAATAATACAGTTTGACACTACTTTAAATGCCATGGATCCAGCTACAGATTTGTAGTTTTATGAGGCACCAGCAAATTTGGGTACAGAAGGCTAAATACCTTGTAAAACTACAAATTCCAGGATTCCAAAAGATGGAGCTACAGTACTTAAAGTGATGTCAAACTGCATTATTTCTACAATGTAGATGCTCCCTTTTCCTAACCCTCCTTTAAAGCCATCTAAGCTAGTAACCATCTCTGCGTCTTGTGGTAGTGAGTTTCCTCTAATGTAATTACTCAACCATGTAGCTCTTGGCAATCAACTGCAGTGGAAATGCTTCTAATTCTGTGAAAATCACATAGTAAGTCTCTCATTTGAGTGGAAGTAGGTTTGATTATCTACTCTGATGACTATCTTGAAACACACATCTCATGTCATAATGAGTTAGGGCCAAGTTATCTGCCTTACTATGAACTTGTCTACATATTGAGATCCTAAGAAAAGACTGTTATCTGTGTCTTGCTAATATATGAGGTATGTTTAACAGAAATTGAACAGAAAACTTTTTTGGTGGCTTATTTATGGTTAAATTTTGCTCCACTTCTGCCCTGCAGCAGTTTTTCTATGGTATCTGGTAGTTTTAATTGTAACTGGCACATTTTTGGTTGTTATTGTTGATTTTTTTTAATATGGGCATCTTTATCATATTATAATTTTAAATTATCTTATTGTTGGCTACTCTGGGTCAAGTTCTGAAAATCAGTAATTTATACAGATCAGCAATTTAAACAGTTATGAAATAATATTTAATGTAAGATTGTCAAGAGCCATTGATCTGTGCAGAATCCTAGCCAAAACTGGTATTTCACCACCTATACTGTTTAGTAGAATTGTTTATATGTTCTCTCTCCCATGTTTTTTTGAAGTCATTAAAGTCTTAAAGCTTCAAAATATTTATTTTGTAGTTGTCTGTGCAGTCAATGCACTCTCAGTTCATGTGGTCAATAAAGAACTGGATGAAATCATTTGTGATTTTCGAAGCTTCTACAGGCAACTCACCAGTGATGGGCAGCTCCGATGGGTAAGCCATTTCATAGCATTTTGGAACAAGGCTAATGCAAGAACACAAGGGGTTTTTATTTTTAAGTGGATAATGAGAAAAAATAGACATAGATAGATTTGGGTATTGACTCCTCCCTTGGAAGAATCTCCTTGGATAAAGCAAAAAAGCAAGAAGCAACTTTTTTATTGTAATCTAAGAAATATGCCTTGAGTTCTTGTGTTCATCTAGAACTCAGATGCTCTCATTCAGACTCCTATTTAATCATGTACAGTTTTCAGTACATCATAAATGCTGCAATTTTCAGAATTTTCTAGCCAACATGTCTAGAGGTCATGATGGGTAGAGAATTTTGAAAGTTGTTATTCACAAACTGTTCTTCTTTAGCTTTACTCTAATTTTTTATCTTAACAGTTCATTGTCTGTGCCACAATGTGCTCTTGGACTTGTTTTTAAGAGAGAATGGAGCTTCTCCATCTTCTGCTTCCAGTTATGTCATCCATCTGATTTTTACATTGGCCATCATGTGATGTTTATGTATACAGTTGCCTCTTGGATTTCTGGAAGTCTTATTTGCAAAGAATAAACAATTGGCTTCACAAAAATCATCAGTTGCTCTCCTGCTTCCTTTCTTGCTCCCAGGCCAAATTCTCCTACAATGTTTGTTTCTGCTCTGTTCCTCTACTTTTGCATTTCAGTTATTGCCAGCATTTCCTGTTTGATGTGATCAGTTTCCTCTTGGACTCCAGCACAGAATCTTTCAGTTTCTTCCATTTTTGCCTCTGTAGTTGGAGCATAAACTTGGATTATGGTTATATTGATGGGTTTTCCCTGAAGTCTTACTAATATGATTCAGTCAGACTTTGTACTATGTCTTTGACTGTTTTTGCTACATCTCTCTTCACTATTAATGTCACCCCATTTTTTCTTAGATTTTAATTTCCTGAGTAAAACACTGTAATTATCTGACTTGGAATGCCCTATTCTTGCCCACTTTAGCTCACTCACCCTGATCATTCCAATTATTATATGTCCCATTTCTTTGTTTACTATATCTCACTTCCCATGACTCATACTTCTCGTATACCATGTTCCTGTAATATGTGTTGTGCAGCTTCAGACTTTCCTTTCACCTCTGAGCCTATCAACACCTGAATGTCCTTTCAGTTTGAATCCAGTTGCATCATTAACATGAACACTATGCATCCTGGTCCTCTGCTCTTCCCCAGTAACTTGTTGCCTTCAAATCTAGAAGTATAATCTTCTGGCACATGTTTAATTTTGAATTGTCCCATCGTTGAATTTTCAAAGTAAAATTCTTCAAGGGCAATTTACTATTGCTTTCGTCTGTGCATTACTAACAGGCACAGACTATGGTATCACTGCTGTTGTCTCTGAGAGATCCTCTGCCAGTGTCACCAAGCTAAAGAAGAACATTAAACTAACAATTGTGCCAAAATACAACCTGAAGAACATCCCTTTAAAATTTAAAGAGAATGTAAAAATTGGATTTGCACTGTTAAGCCTAGTTGACCAGGAGCCAGAATAACTGTGAACTGAAGCCAGGGCAGGGCAGGGCAGTAGATAATATGGGTCACCATAAGTCAAAGTTTACTTGACAGGTGTTAACAACAAATCCAAAAAGTAATTAAACTTCTGTGACTGGCTGTTAAAAAAGAACAATTACTTTTATGGTAATCACAAGAGGTCTATTCACATGTGTTACTCACTCCTTTTCCTTAGATTTGTTAAAGAAGGAAGAACTATAATGAGGTTTCAGTTGAATGGAACTGTTGATGATTTGGGTGTACTATTACGCTATTGGAACCTGTGTCCTTTTACTGTTGCAAAAAGACCTATACTCCAGCACTGGAAAGATAAACTTCCACAATCTTTAAGTGTATATTTATAGAGGTCAACTTCTAAAACATTTATTGTAGAAAATTTGATCAACATACATCAGTATGTATGCCCAACCCTTGCTCTTATCATATGCATTTTCCTCTGTCTTCCTTCATTCTCTCCTTCTTTTTATGGAGTCCTATTTTAGAAATTCTATAAAAATATTTTTAAAAAGAAAAGAACTACAGTATTTAATCTATAGTATTATACACAATGGCTTTGTAATAGTTTTTAAATGTCAAGGGTTTTGTTCTTTCCCCTCTATCGGTGTGCATGTACATCGCACTGCATGTCAAAAATTTACAACTCAGAACTCTCAAAGAGAGTTCAAACCTTCAAACAGAGCACGAATCTGGTAAATGTCTCAAAATGTGCTAACAGACTTGCATATGTAGACAGCTTTAAAATGTTATCCATCCTTGACCTAGGCAGGTAATGAGAAATGTATTTAGGCAATTCTGCCTAGGGACCTCCTGTGTATATCTATGTTTGTATCTTTACGTGAGAGCCTGTTAAATTATTACACCAGTGAATGGACCTGAATTCTAAATCTAAATCTCTGTCTCCTGTGAAGGTATTTTCACAGTATGTCAGTTTATAGACATTGTTTATAGACTTACAAATATTGCCATGATTCAAGCAGTTTACTGTTCCACAAAACAGGCTGGAATCCTGCTGGTGACATAAAATGGTATAATTTGGGGTTCTGCAGCTGAGAAAAGAGAACATATATTCCCCTCCTGGATCTCTGGATTATACTGGCATACTCACTGGAGATCTAGCAGAACAATGTCAGTTATTTTCTCCAGACTTCAGAACTGCAGGCACTAATGTTACAGGAGTACACTTTGCTTCTGGGATTTGGCCATGGCTGCCATAGGACTTTAGCAAAAGTTAAGTTACATTCTTACTATATAACTGCTTTACTGTAACCATGATGTTTGTTTTGTCAACAGATTGGCCCAGAGAAAGGAGCTGTGCATTTGGCCACAGCTGCCATTCTGAATGCTGTCTGGGATTTGTGGGCCAAACAGGAAGGAAAGGTAATGGAACAAACGGACAAGAATCGTACTATATGGAAAGGGATGTACAATATGTAGTTCACCAGATGTTTGACTACAACTCCCATCATACCTCACTGTTGGCTATGCTGACCAGGCTTGATGGAAGTTGCACAATCTTGAGGGCCAAACATTCCCCAGTTTGAATTAAGGCAAACTCAGTGCCAGTTTGTGATCATGCTGGCTCATATACAAAAAACAGGAAAGAGAATATAAGTAACTGACTGTGACTTACATATTTATCTTAACAACTGCTTTTATATGTTCAGATTTCTAACTTCTGCTGTTTAAAAGTTTCTATTTTTCTCTCTCCCCACTTTCTTTCCCTTAAATAAAAAGCCTCTCTGGAAGCTACTGGTTGACATGGTAAGAAGAACTGTATTAATTTTAATATACTCATGTTTATACTATGCTGGAAATAACGGTTTGGAATCATGATTCCAAATTCAGGGCTCTCCTTGATTACATAGCGTGTAGCAAAAAGCCAAAACAAAATGCTTTCAAAGTCTTATAGATTACATAGTTTGTTTGTAAAGCCTTTGCTTCCTAGATTGCTGTGTGGAATGCTTTCTGCTTTAAGCAATTGTCTGTGAACAAATGCAGCACCAGATGTAAGCTGACCTTTATATTGCTTGCTATGTTTAAACATTTTTTAAAATGCAATAAGGAAAAGATGCCATGAGTGGGAAGCCACAATTATGCATAGAGTCATAAGACTTCATATTTTAACCTAGTTGATGTGCAGTTTCAAGTCAAATATGAAGAAAATGGAAGTAAATATTTGTACACATCTTTTTGCATTGATAAAAAAGGTATTTCTTTGAATTACTATTATAACGTCATGTATGTATATGTCACTTTGCTAAAAATAGGTTTTGCAAGTTTTTATACCTAGGGCAGTTGGAGATTAGGAGGCCACATTGGTTCACCTCCTGGGACACTTTGAAAGGCCACACCCACTGAAAAAAAATTATTTTTATTTTTGAATTTTTATTTTATTTTATTGCCACCAAATGGCCCCCAGCATACCCTAGTGGACACAGAGGCAATGTTACCACTTTTTTGCTCCCCATGGGACATTTTAGGCCTAGGAAATTCTTTTTCTGAGGGGAAGTGACCCAGAAGTTGACTTCCAGTGGCATCTAGATGAGTGGGTGCACATGGGCTTTGTATGTCCAAGAAAACCCATGTTCGTATAAACCTAGTTTCTGTACATGGATCTTCCCTCCTGGATCAGGATGAAAATGTTCACCATGTCTCAACTTACTAAATTAGCATTTTTAAGACACATTATACAATAGTTTGACTCCTTTTCTTTTTTAATCAGGATCCCAAACAGTTGTTATCTTGCATAGATTTCAGATATATTACCGATGCACTGACAGAAGAGGAAGCTTATAGTAAGTTATTTTATAGTCTAAAAAACTGTATGGAATTACTTCATCTCTGTCTGGTAAACTTCTTTCAAATATCCAAGCATGAGCTAGAGCTGGGTGTTCTTTCAAGCCTCCCCAATAATTTGTTTGGTGCCAAACACTGACATGCCTTACTGCTACAGTATAAGCTTCATTGGTGGTAAATTAATCAAGAGAGCCAGTGTTGTATAGCGGTTTGAGTGTTGGACTAGGACTCTGGAGAACAAGGTTGGAATCCACACCTGGCCATGGTCACACACTCTCAGACTCAGAGAAAGACAAAGGAAACCCCATACTGAACAAATCTTGCCAAGAAAACACCATGATAGGGTCAACTTAAGGTCACCATAAGTCAGAAATGACTTGAAGGAACACAACAACAACAACAACAAACAACAAAGGCATAATTCCTTGAATGTAAAGTTACGCAATGTCTTCACAATGCTGGTTCTCAGCCAGTGTCTATAGAGTTTTATTCTACCTTGGTTTAAATGTGTTTTACTTAGATTATCTCATTAGACTTTTCTAGAGTCCTGTAGAGTAGCACTATCTCTGTATTACAAATGGGGAGGGAGAGAAGACTGATGATTAAAAATAATGGCATACATATAATAAACCACTGTATTCATGACTAAGCTGAACTTTCAACTGGTAACCACAGTTCATAGCTCATGCTCATAACATATCAGTACAGTAGCTGTGGAGTGTAATCTCCATAGTTATTTATGCAGTGTCCAGGACCTTCAATGTTCTGCTGGTAGTGTAATTCTGCCAATGAAGGCCATGGTAGTGGGGAAAGGAGGGGAAATGCATCAGCTATGACACTGGGAAGAGGAGGCTGCCAGATCTGTACCACTTATTTTTTAAACCCTTGGTTTCCAGAAGTTCCATGGAGCCAAGGCAATGGTAACTGGATAGTTGACTGTCCCATGGCAAAGGCAGTTGTCCATCCTTCCCATATTGCCTTGGCTTGGTAGATCCACCAGGAAGCCAAGCATTCAGGTAACAAGCAGCATAGTGGTAACAGTGTTAGTCTCCTGCCACTGTCACAGCTGCCTCCTGCCTTCATAAGCACAGGAATCACAGTTAGAACAATTAATGGTTACTATAATGTGCTGCTTCAGCACGATCCTGGCCAGAGTGCAGCCCCATTCACTTTGTAAATAATCTGTACTCTAATTTTGCTTTATCAGATAGAACACTTATAAGTGAAAGGAGAAATTAACTTCCATTCCAATTTAATGTTTTACTTTTTCTTTTCCATGCCACTAGCAATACTTCAGAATGGTCTAATGGGGAAAAAAGAAAGAGGTAAATAACAGCTCTTCCTTGTGGGGTTCTTGTCTTATTAATCTGCCTCCCAGGAGGTTCTTCTGAAACTAGGATTGGGAAAGAGTTGTTGATTTCCCAAATGTAGCACAGAATGCATTGGGGAAGCAGTGAGGAATTAGCCCATGGGAGTCCCAAATTTTCATTTGTTCTCAAGGTCTTTTCTGAATTATTGCTCTAATGTGCTGTTGTGGGGAATGTAGGCATCATTTTCATGGATAGTAATACAATTACAAAGAAATTGCATGTAACTTCCAGTGATATTCTGTATCTTTGTAGAAGAACAAATGTTAAAATATGGCTATCCAGCTTATACCACATCGTGTGCTTGGCTTGGCTATCCAGACCAGCAACTAAAACAGGTTTGGTTCATCCATACTCTTCCCATTTAGACATCTGCTTTGGGTTCAGATGCTAAACACCTAGCAAATTCCATTTTAAAAAAGAAAGTTCCATTTTAAAACTGTCTAATACTGCCTATTTTTTGTGTGCACATGAATTGGTGCTATGGATTGACATCACCCTGAACTTTGCAGAGCTGAAAATGTTTTTTTGTTTGTTTGTTTTCTTGGACTACAAGTCCAAAACACGCACACACCAAGCTGATGGCTATGCTGTCCATGGGATTCTATGAGTTGCAGTCCAAAACAGGAACTTTTCCATGCTATAGTTACATGTGAGGTAAAATGGGGGAATAAGCCTTAGAGTTCTGAGGCCTCTTGTACTAGGCATAGGACAGTTGTCTGAGCCAGGATCCATGTGTTTAAATCCCAGTATAACATAATTACTGCTTGTGTCAGTCTCCTTTTATGACAAGTAGATCTTTAGAAGGAGCCCATTCTCATGCAGGGACTGATATGTATGATTTCTGCTTCTTTTCAACACTGGCTGGGATTCTGTTAATGCCATGCATAAGCTCAAGTCTGACATTTACCTGTGGCTGATTGTTGTGGACGTTGTTATTTTCCTCCTTCTGTCACAGTGGCCATCCCAGAACTCAGCATTTCACATCAGCAGTCCCCTTCCATAACCATTACACCATCTGCCAAGATCTCTGGAGAACTCGAGATCTTGGAAGATGGTATAGTGATTCAGTGTCTGGCTATGAGAACGTAGCCATACACTTCTCTGATTTCCCCCATTCTCCACCAGCCGCTGGATGTCCATGGAAGAAGGGGTATTGCAATGAAATGGTGAGTTCTGAGTTGGCGAGAGAGGGACCATAGAATTTTGCCCATAGAACTTGCTGATGCTGAATCTCTGCTTCATAGAGCAAAGATACTTATATCTTACACATACCTGACCCTTACTCTCCTGCCTTTCTTATTTAAGCTAAAGAGCTAGATTGCTGAATCTAAAGAGCAACAAAAAGCCCAACTAAACTGTTCAGAATGTATATAAAAATCACTTGTAATATGTGGTGCTACAAAAGATAAGAGACAGATTAACAGATCACATTAGTTTAAGCAGCTTTCCCCAATCTGGTGTCTTTCAGATGTTTTCAGTAACACCTCCTGCCATCTCTGATCATTGACCTTGCCATCTGAGACTTCTGAGAGCTGTAGGTCAAAATTTCTGGAGAGCACCAGGGTGGGCAGGGGGGAAGCAGAGTTAAGCTACTAAAATGTTTGCAGAGATGGCTTAGACTTGCTATAGATTTGTGTAACTGATGTAACTTTCTTGGCAGTTGTGCACTGAAGCACTGAAGGATGGGTGGACCAGGTATGGTAAATTCTTTCCTTAATTTTGTAAGAAATAGACAGGAGGGAAATCTGGCTTGTTAGCAAAATTCAAGAAGGGGGATTTTGTCTCTTCTTACCAGAAGACGTATTTTGTTTCCAAAGTACATTGCACAAATGCTGCTTTATGTGCACATACATACACACACCATGCCAAACAGATGTCTGCAGGTGAGCAAGTGGATAATCCTGACCCTTCAAGAAGGATCAGCATTGTTGACCCTTTTGCAGTATTACATAGGCATTACATGTAGAACACAGCAGCACACATGTCTAGGCCTCAGTATGATGAGTGCATGCTTTTATCTTCTCTTTTGTGTATGAAGGACCTGATCAAGAAAGAAAATGAATGCACACATTATGATTCATCCTTATTGAACTACAACCTTGCATAAAGTGATTTATGCTAAGGTCTTGTTCACCGCAACAGTATGACGTTTCACTTGACCTCTTGTCCCACATATTTATCAGACAAAATATAGTTGAAGTTCAGAATCGTAAATGTATCTGAATTGCCACTCTTAGTAATGAGCTACAACTAAGTCTTTCAGAGGTTTAGTCTTAGAACCTGTCAGCTCCCAGAGTTGGCCTTCCACACTATCAGTTCCACTGCCATCCCCATCTCTCAGTGAAATCCATAGGACAGAGGCAGTCAGTAGAAGGGTGCTTCATCAGCTTTTATTTAGTTATGAGAGCATTGTGGTGACATTAAGCCTAACAACATAGTTTCTCAGATTTTCCATAAGGACAGCCTTGGAATACAATGAATTGGGATAGTTATATTCAGGTGCTTTTGAAACAGAAGTTCTAGGGCTATATTAGCAGTAGTCCTTACTAATTGTATCAGGTGAGTTTAGGGGAATAGGGAAAGGGCAACAGCTTCTGTTGATGAAGATAGGAAGACCTCCACATATACCCTTTGGAATGAGGCTTGCAGGAATGGAAGGCCTCTACACTTGCAGCAGGTTCTGGACTACAGAGTAATCAAGTTTAAAATAAATTACAGGTTTCCCTCCCGATTTGCGGCCTTGAGATTCACGGTTTCGATTATTCACAAAGTCAAAGCCCCACCCCTTCTGTCCCTGATCGCTCCCAGGGCAGCCGAGAGGTCTCGGAGGCTGGAGGCTCCTCTTACCTTTCTCTCCTCAAGACCCCTGGGCTGCTCTCTGAGCAATCAGGGAGGAAAGGCAAGATGAGCACTTCTTTACCCCGACCCCTCCCTCCCCTGAAAGGCTTTGGAAAAGCCACAGCCTCTCAGGATGGGCAGGGGCAAAGGAAGCGAGTGATTCGTTCCTGGAATTGCTCCCACACCTGTGCCTCTTCCCCACCCCCCTCCTGTCCCTTTAGCTGGCTTACAAAGCCAGTTAAGGGCACAGGAAAGGGGGGGGGAGACCAGAGCAGGTGCACACCTGTTCCTTTCCCCCCATCCCATGCCTTTAACTGGCTTCCAGAGCCAATTAAGGGCAGAGGGAGGGCGCAGGAAGAGCTGTGTGAGCTCCCTCTGGCCCCTCCCATGTCTCAGACAGTAGTCCCATGCATTGGAGGGGAGATGGGCAGGGCTCGCCTTATTCACAGATTTTCTATATTCGTGGGGTTCTTGTTCCTCTAACCTCGGCAAATCTGGAGGGATGCCTGTAATACTGGTGCAGTCTGAATTAAGCCCACATTAACTTGTCTTAGGCAAATTTGTTCTTAATTGATCCCAAGGAGGTTTGCCCATCTCTAATGATTATTATTCTCTTGTTACTAGGATAGAGTTTCATGATAAAAGAAATAAAGCACCTTATCATAGTTCTGAGCAATGTGTTAGAAGAAAAGATGTTTTTTATTAAAGTGCTTATCGTCAAAGCTTTTTCAATCTTTGAAAAATGACTTGTATATTAAATGTGTCTATAGGTTCAAAGTCAAAGTTGGAGCAGATCTTCAAGATGACATTCGGAGATGCAGACTCATTAGAGAAATGATTGGTCATGAAAATATACTGGTATATAGATGTACTTGAGTTACATCTGACATATTTTTTATTATTAAATTAATCTATCACTGTTTTTTAAAAAATTTAAAAAAATATTCTACTCTCAGGATAGTGTAAAACCTAGATTGTAGTCTTTGATCCAAAACAAACTGCATAAATAGCCCAGTTTGAGACCACTTTAACTGCCCTGGCTCAGTGATAGGGAACCCTGGCAATTGTAGTTTATTGTGGCACCAGAGCTCTCTGACATAGAAGGCTAGATGTCTCACAAAACTACAATTCCTCGAATTCCCTAACATTGAGCCAGAGCAGTTAAAGCGGTCTCAAAATAGATTATTTCTGCAGTGTGTTTTGGACATTTGCTTATAGCACAAGAGAGGATGCAGTGGCTCAAGTGGTTAAGATGCTGACTCTGTTGATTGCAAGATCGGCAAGTTGGCAATTCGGAGCCCAGGTGCTGCATGATGGGATGAGATCGTGTCCCTAGTTGCAGCGTCTGCCAACCTAGCAGTTCAGAAGCATGCAAATGCAAATAGATAAATAGGTACCACTTCAATGGTAAGGTAAACAGTGTTCTGTGCAATCATGCTGGCCACATGATCACAGAGTAGTTTCTGATAATGCTGGCTCTTCAGCTTAGTAACTGAGATAAACACCACCCCCTACAGTCAAACATGACTTGACAACCTTGTCAATGGGGAATACCTTTACCTTACTCTCTTATAGCATAGTACAAGTGAATTTATATTGTTGCTTGATTATATGGGTTGCATTTAACCTCAAGCAAAAAAAGTACAGGTTTTACTTTAAAATGTTTAAAAAATATTTATATGACCACCACAGCTATGATATTATATACATCTAAATGGAAAATGAAGGAATGTCCAGATATAAAATAATGGTTGTGGAAACTGTATGATTATATGGAGCCTGACAAACTGACTCAAATGCTGAGGATAAAATCTTTAAGTATTTTTGAAAGGAGTGGGGTCCATTTATAAGTTATTGAAAGAAGGAATGGGAATCAAATTCTGCTGTTGGTTTGGAATAAGACAAATATAAAAGAATAATAGAATCATGATTTATTTTCATAAATTGAAATAACATTCTATAAATATGGAGACTAATTTTTAAATATAGTACAAACGGAAGTAAGGATATTGTAATGAAAAAAATAAAAGAAATGAAGAGTAGAGAAAGGAAATATGTTTGGTGGCACTTTTTTTGTTAGGTTTTGTGAATGTTTGTAGGGGTATTGAGAGGTTAAATTATGTGTTTTTGTTGTTTGTTGGTGTCTGTATTTTTAGTTTAAATACAGACACCAGTTTAATGGTTTATTTGAAGGCTGTTTGTGGATGTAATTTTAATGTTAATAAAAATTATGATCTTTTTTTTAAAAAAAAAGACAGCCAAGCATTTATTTATTTTAGTCTTTAGTATAGTTTTTCATTAGTGATTGCAATAAGATTAGTGCAACTTTTGGTCAAAACTGAATATTTCTGTGTTATGGTGCATGATGTCCAATACTGTACATACTTCCTTGGAAGTAAGTTTAATAGTTCATTGGTTCTTCCAAGTAAATATGCATAGGGTTGCACAGTTAACATGCTAGGCTGTTTAGCTGAACCTGAGTCCTTTGTTACTCTTAGTTTAGTAGGGCATGATTGCTTACAATTAAATGTTTGATTCTTGAAGTTGCAGATTTTTATTTATTTTAATGGTTTTTAGAATATGCTGGCCAGGAGGAACTATGGCCTGAAACGCATGAGCCAAATAAAGTGGCTTCTAGCCACTTTGGGGAGATGGCGTTTAGATTACTTATGCCCCCAAAGCGGCCAGAAGTCACAATGAGGCCATGCTAGGGGGCTAAGAGCTGGCCCAAAAAGGAGCAGAGATAGTCCAGCTCCTGGCGGCAGCTGACTTGGACTGCGGTGGCCATAGTCCTGGAGTAATTGTGGCCAGAGTGGCCAGAGGCCGTTCTTTATCGGCCATTTGCTTTGCGCTTATATCATTTGGACTGTCTTAACATTTCAGCAGTAGGAAGCTACGCTATGTCATTAAAAAAAAAGTTTGGCTCAAGTTTCTTTCCATCTGTCTCAAATCAAATTTATGATTGTTCAATAAATAGTATGAGAGAGTAAGTTCAGTGCATAACTATTCATAGATGCTGGATGCTAACCAAAGATGGGAAGTGGAAGAAGCCATAGAGTGGGTCACCAAACTAGCTGAATTCAAACCACTATGGATTGAGGAACCGACTTCCCCTGATGATATTCTTGGGCATGCAACAATTTCTAAGGTCAGAGGGGGTGTTTTTCATTTCAATCAAATGACAGAATTGCTATCCACCAGAGAACTATGGTGATTTATTGACTGGGGTTTTTTCCTTAGAACACTTAAAGTTCAGGCTGAAACAGTTGTCAAAAGTCATTAAAATATGTTGGCTACAAGAGCCTGTCACACATATAGACTGTATTCCATTAAATTTAAATGAGTAACACATTTCTGAAGGCTGTAATAAAAAGTTTAAAGATACATACTTACATGTGCAACTCAGTCAGCAGTGGCCCTAAAATAAATGTGATTCATACGCTTTTTAATGTGTTTGGATTAAAGTTCCAATTGTATGAGAAATATAATACTAGCCAAAGATGTGTGAGCAAAATGTATTAAGAGCATCAGTGGCCTCACTTGTACATTATGGCCAACATCCAACATAGAGTTAGGGATGTTTAGGCCCCTTTCATTTCAGTGGGACTTGCATTCAGTTAATGGTCCAAGTGTATTCCTTAGGGCCACACATACCCTCTTATGTAATTCGTTACACCTAATTTATTATTAAAATAAAACAACATCAAGGAATTGAAGCTTTAACTGTACTTAGAATTGCATTAGTTTATTTCAGCCTTTTTCTAAATGTACAATATGGAACTGTGGGGTAATGTAAGTTTCCCAGGGGTTTAACCCTTTAAAGGAAACAAAAATATTTAAGCATCAAAATATAAAAGCCAAGCCCGTTAGAATATGGCTTTAAAACATCAGAGTAGCAGAAGAGTGACTTTGCCTAACTGCTTCTCTAAGAACTGATACTGAGTCAAAAAATAACAAACACAAAGTTTGTAGTTTAAAAAACAAGGCTTTAGTCTATATTTACATAAAAGGCTAAATCCTAATCTAGTGATAGTTCAGGTAAAAAGAGAGAATCTCACCATCTTTAAGAGAGCAGGAAGATGGGAACAGCACAGTTGAATATCTTGAGAAAGAAGACTGTTAGTCACAAAGGGGGAGTGACCTAAGTCACATGGTTAGTTTTGAATGAGAGAGAGAGAGAGGAGTTTGCAAGCAGGAATCCCTTTCTATCTAAGAATGGGGGAAAGAATGAAAAGATCTTCCAACAGGAACAGCCATGGAACCGTATTTTGTCACTTTCCCTTGTGAATAACTGTATTTTGAAAAAGTTCTGCTTATATCATGTCATGTGCTGTTCTTGTTTTTAGGCCTTAGCTCCATTAGGGATTGGTGTGGCAACTGGAGAACAAGTGAGTCTGTTTCTCAGTTATTTATCTAGATTGTGTGCTTAACCTTAAGCATGAGATCCAGCATGGCATAGTGGTTTGAGTGCTGGAATACGACTTTGGAAACCAGGGTTCAATTTACCACTCAGCCATGAAATCCACTGGGTGACTTTTGGCAAGTCACATACTCTCAGCCTCAGGGGAAGGCAATGGCAAAACTCCTCTGAACAAATCTTGCCAAGAAAACCCCATGATAGGTTTACCTTAGGTCGCCATAAGTCGGAAATGACTTGAAGGCACACAGCAACAAGAGATGGGTCATACCTCTGTGTCACCCCGACCCCCAGGACATATTAATATTCAATCAAGGTTGGAAAATTACATTAAACTGGCCTAATAGCAGGTGTGGGCAACTTCCTGAGGTCTGGGGACTTCACATGCCCTTTTCTTAACGTTGGAAGGCCTCCTTTGCTGGACCCTATCTCCTTTTTAATTTCTTAAAATTATTTTTTAAAACTAAACAAACAAACTGCACTCCCTAGGGAAGTGGGAGGAATTTTGCCATATCTTCCCCCAAATCTGTTTTAAGCACAAAAGGAGCCTTTTTCAAAAGAGAGAGAGAGAAGAGAAGGAGTAGCAGCAGCAGCAAATTGCATTTCACTTCAGTTTTTGAATCTCAGCCAAGAACCTTAAATAGTTTGAGGGAGCAAAAACATGCCAGAATTGCTCACCACACTTCCAAATGCATGGCAGTGAGGAGAGGACAGCATTTTAAATATGTACAGGATTGCACCAAACAGGATTGTTATGGAAGTTCATGGAAGGAAGATTTCTCCTCTCTTTCTCTCATTTGACTCTAAAAGATTTGAAGTAAGTATCCAGAGATGAAAGTGACTTCAGAACAAGATGGGATGAGAGGGGAACTTTTTCCCCATGAAGTTTCTTAAATTAACTTTTCATAGGATTCCCAAGATAATCTAAATTAAATGCTTAAATTCAAAGTTTCCTTGGAAATTATTTTATTGTACTTGAAGATGCAACTTACATTCTTTAAATTTATTTTAAAAAATTGGGAGGGGAACCAAAAGCACTGAAAACTAAGCATAATAATTTAGCATTTCACAATTCCAGTTGTGTGTCTTTGTATGTATGTATGTGTGTATGCACATGCTTAAAACAGTTGTCTGCTCATTATGTAACTAATTTTTTTTATCCAACAGTGTTTTTTGAAATGAGTACACTCGCCCCTCCGTTTTCGTGGACTTGAAGTCCGCAGTCTTGATTCTTTGCGGAGGGACGAGCTCCATAGGATAAATGGCGTCTGCGCCCGTGGCACACACACCATTCAAGCCAATAGCGAGTTTCCATTTTCACCAGGGGGGGGGGTTTCCGGAACGGATCCCCTGCGAAAATGGAGGAGCAAGTGTAGTTGTCATTGCTCATGCTGTGTGAAGACCCAGGTGGGGAGATTTATAATGGTTTTGTCTCTTGTTAGAAGTGTAAGATAGATTTCCCTAAAATTCTACATCAGCATATATCATTTCCTAAAAAGAAAAGATGCTCAATTGCTTTCAGTTTTTAGCTGTTTGAATAAGTGTTTGCCAATCTGCAGAACTCTGAGCTAAGCAGTTTTTAATTTCACTGTCTGCAGTGCCATAACAGAGTGGTGTTTAAGCAGCTTCTCCAGGCTCAGGCTTTGAGCTATGTCCAGGTGGATAGTTGCAGACTGGGAAGTGTCAATGAAAACTTGTCTGTGTTGCTGATGGCCAAGAAGTTTGAAAGTAAGACTCTTGGAAATGCTCTTGTAGCTCTAAGATCTATGTGACTCACTGCTTATTATCATATTTTATGCACTTTTTATAGCTAAAGTACAATTTGATTTTTCTGGAACTCTTTATTTGAAAAGAGGGTGGGGAAGGCCTAGAGGTGCAAATTCTGCATTGGAAGGAAATTACATATTCTTTGTAGAGAAGGCTCCATTTTGCTTTTTAGCAGCACCAAAAAAGTTTTTATCTCTTTTTTCCAGTCCCTGTATGTCCTCATGCTGGTGGCGTTGGACTTTGTGAGCTGGTACAACACTTGATAATATTTGACTACATTTCAATATCTGGCAGCCTTGAGAACAGGTTAGTCTTAATTCTCTGGTTCTTTATTGTGCCGCACTCTTTGAAGAAGGCTTAAGGAATCTGCCCCTCTAGATGTTGTTGGACTGCATTCCCATCATTGTCTATGCAGGGTAGGGCTGCTGGGTGTTGCATTCCCACATCTGGAGAGCAGTACTTTACCCACCTGTTTTAAAGTGTCTCAACTTATAACACTGAGAGCTAGTGCCTTTGGCAAAAGTTACAACTTTCTTGTGGCTAGATGAGTTCAAAATAAACCTTTATTTCTTTTAACTGTAGCTCTGATTTTTAACTTTTAATTCCACTCCTCATCAATTCTGGGTTTTAGTCTTTAAAACAGTAAGTAAATGGTTTGTGGCTTGGCTCTTTAAGGGACCACCTGCATTGATGGAAGGTTTGTCAAGAAAAACCCTTCTGCAAACATGAACATCTACAAATACATTGGACAGACATGTGCATTGATCCTGTGTTCTTCCAGATTATACAATGTGCGACCCATTACTTCTTTAGGAAGTGTGTGAAGAAAGACATGCTATTTCAAACTTTCATTTACGGTAGTTTTTACTTTGGTTTTGATGCAAATGTTTTGGATTTTTTTAAATTGCAAAAGCAAGATAGAGGTAACAAATGTACATCCATGCAAAACCTAAATCTTTGGTACTTATAGTTGGCAACTTGTGATAGATGTATATTATAAAAAGATGAAAGATTTTACAAATCTCAGATATATTACTTTATATTTTTCTTCCAGGATGTGTGAGTATGTGGATCATCTACATGAACACTTCAGGTATCCTGTAGTAATCAAGAATGCATCCTATCTGCCACCACAGGTATTTTTTGCATTGACATAGCTGGAGTCTTTTCAGTACTTTCATGTTTCTCCATGAATGTTGATTTTCCTCTTGAATCTGGAAATAAGCAAATACCTCTAAAACTGGAGTTGGTGTCATGGAGCCAAGATACTGGGGCCGAACAGACAACCCAGAAAAGCCAGCTTCTGGGTGGCTTTGGTGTGGTGCTTTGAGGGCACACATCCCTGGAGCGCTCAAGCCGCCCTGGGGTTGTGCCTTTATCAGCCCAAATAGGAGCGGATCTTTTCCACTCCTATTTGGGCCAGTGGCAGGGTGGATTGGGCCACAGCATGTGCTTGCTGCGACTCCGGGGTGAGCAGCTCCAGGGTGGACCCAATCTGCCCTTTTGGAGCAGTCTGTTTTACCCCATTGTTGAACTGCATGCTCCAGCAACCTTTTTTTGAATGATGCTTCAAAATAAAACAAACTATAGAATTAAGCAAAATAAAAATAAGCCAGTTAAAATTGAGACATCATACCAAACCAAAACCATAGCAAAAACAAAAAGCGCCATTTTTAATATTAAAGAAAAGCAAGTGGGAGACACTTGGTAAAGCAAATTTTGCCATATATTACTGAACGTATGAAGTGCTAGCATCATGCTTTCAAGATAAAAGTAACTTTTATATAATAATCCATGTGGAGAAGACCACAGCCTCATAAGGTAACTAAAGCCCAAAACGGGGCTGTATGTATGTCATTTACATGACATATGCCCCTGAAGTGCCCGGAAGCCACCCCAGGGTTGTGCTGGGGCTGCCTAAGGCAGCCCAAAACTGAGCCCAAAAGGAACAGATCTTTTCTGCTCCTGTTTGGGGCCGCAGGTGGCGGCACCACGGCCCCAGGTGATCGGGGTTGGAACAGCTTCTAGCTGCTCCTTCCTGCTTGTCTGCTTTGCCCCTAATATTGCCAGAATTCACTTAGTTACAAATGTATAACCTAGAGTTACACATTTGTGATTGGTTCATATTCACAATCTCCATGTATTCTCTAGTTAACAGAATGCATAGACTATGAAAGTCCCCCAATCCTCACTTACTGGGCAGCAGCCATTGCAGAAAACAGCACTGTTCCCTTCTTGATTGGGAAGCAGCTGGCTGACATTTCCACCACCACTTCTCCTGTGAGCAATCTCTGGTGTGAGGGGGAATGGCAACAGGGACCCTACATCTGACTGTTGCACCAGAGATCACCCATGGAAGGAGCTGGGAATGACAGTGAGCTGCTTTCTGGAGAGGAACAGACCTCTCTTGCTTACAGCAGCTGCTGCCCAGTGAAGTTGTCAGATCAGGCTGGGACACACTACTTAGCTACATAGCTAAGTAGTTGATACAGAATTATGGCCCATATTTCTATGCTATTAGAACACATATATACGAAGTGCTAAACAAGACCTGTGTAACAGTATGACATTGGCTAAAGGTATAGTTTTCTATTTAAAATAGGTGTGTAATTAAATACAAAATACCTCTTTCAGGCACCTGGATATTCCTCTGAAATGAAAGAAGATTCTATAAGGAAATATCAGTTTCCACAAGGAGAGGTCTGGCAGAAGCTTGTGTCTGACCATCATACAGCTAATACAAACTGAATGCTCCATCATCCGGCTAAAGATTAGACTCCCAAGCTATTTTTACTGCTGCAAATAGTTGGTTTTGCTGGATACATGAGCAGTTCAAATGAATGCTTTTAGAAATATTTCCCTGGCTTGCATAAAACAAGAAAATTGCAGTCCCAGTTACAGACCTCTTGATCAGTTTAAGAAAAAGGAAGGCTTTTAATAGTTAAATTTAGAGGGTAAGTGATTCACTTTTCTTGGACCTAATCCAACAGCTATGCAACATTGCTATTGTTCCAACACAGCTATGGAACACTGCTATTTCATTATAATGAATCACTTCACTTTTGAATGTATCTGCTGAATTTAGAAGTTTCACATAAAGTATGACTAGATGTGTTACCATGTAACTGAGCGTATTCTGTGGTGATGTATAGTGGTCCAGTCAAAACTGTAAAGCAGGGGTCCTCAAACTTTTTGAGCCGGGGGCCAGTTCGCCGTCCCTCAAACCATTAGAGAGCCGGAGTAAAATAACAAAAAACAAACCATGACCTTGAGCAAGTCACACCCTCTCAGCCTCAGAGGATAACCATGGCACCTCTCCTCTGAAGAAACTTGCCAAGAAAACCCCCATGATAGGGGTTGCCATAAATTAGAAATGACTCCAAGGCACTGGATTACTCTGGGCAGGTCACACTCTCTCAGCCTCAGATGGTAATGGAAGCCCTCCTCTGGAGAAACTTGCCAAGTAAACCTCCATGATAGGGTCAAAATAAACCAGAAATGACTCGAAGGCACTGGATTACCTGGTCAGGCCACACTCTCTCAGCCCCAGATGGTAATGGAAACCCTCCTCTCGAGAAACTTGCCAAGCAAACCCCCATGATAGGGTCAAAATAAGCTGGAAATTACTCAAAGGCACTGGATTACCCGATCAGGCCACACTCTCTCAGCCTGATGGTAATGGAAACCCTCCTCTGGAGAAACTTGCCAAACCCCCATGATAGGGTCAAAATAAGCCGGAAATGACTTGAAGGTACTGGATTACCTGGTCAGGCCACACTCTCTCAGCCCCAAATGACCAAAAAAAAAAAAAAAAAAAAAAGCAAAACTGGACTTTGTCCTGCCATCACCACTTCCCTCCACAAGTGCCACCACACACATAGCTGATTGCTATATCTGTTATATACTGACAGGTTTCCAGCCTAAAGCTATAATTCTGAGTATAGACACATAGGAATAAGTCCATGTAAACTCAGTAGGGTTTACTCCAGAATGAATATGCCTAGGCTGACACTGTTGAGCATTTATACTTCTGAAGCTATGATTCTAAGAGCACTTACATTGGAATCTAGTAAACTGAATGTGTCTTAATTCTGAGTAAAAATGTGCATAATTGTTCTTTCCAAATTTATATATTAAGTCATAAATATATTAAATAGATTAACAAATTAAATTACTTCAGGTTTTCTCTATATTGCATATACAGTATATTTCACTTTTCACCTTCAGTAAATCAGTGGATCATATCCCCACCCCCAGGTTTAAGGCATTTCTGGAAATTGTACGTACCTGACCTTGCCATGTCCTCTAAAACCTGCAGTCTGCTTACCTTAGGCTTGTATTTCTTCTTCTAGTCCCCACTCCCAAGTATTTTTTCTTCTCCAAGTTAACTTGAAGTGAGTGCTGATAATGCTCTTCCAATTATTTTAGGTCAGATAACACATATGTACTGTAGTAGTGCACAACTTTTATTGAACAGTACAGAATGATAAACTTTATACAAATAACTGTACAACCTAGTTATCTTTTAGCTGATAGAATATCCTCTATACAAAACTATTTTTGTGTATTTTTAAAAACATTTTTGTATATTTTTAAAAATACTTCATTCAGATTCAGTGTAAAAGCCAGAACCACATTTTGACCTAGGTATTTTAATAATATTTAAAATGAGTACTACAAACTAAACATTAAGGCAAATAAAAAGTAACAATATTGAAATATGTCCACTAGACAGCCATTTCCATTTTTATAGCTGGATGAGGATTATAACCTTCTATCTCGAAGTCATCTGCTTTGAAGTCACTGATGTTTTCAACTTTGCGAAGAATTTTGAGTTTTGGAAAGGGTCTTGGTTGCCTCTGGAGCTGAAATTTAAAATATGTTCAATATAAGTGCACCTCAATTATGGAAGTGACTGCACAGTAAAACATTCTGCATGTTTTAGTTTAAGCTAGTAGTTGAGGCTGTTGTAATTTGGCCACATCATGAAAAGGCATGAATAATTGGAAAATACAATGCTAGGAAAGGCAGAAAGAAAGAGGAGAGGAAGACTATACCCCAGATGGACAGATTCAATCAGGAAATCATGGGCCTCAATCTACAAGACCTAAGCAGAGCAGTAGAGGATAAGGGGGCTTGGAGATGTCTCATACACAGGGTCACCATGAGTTGATGTCAGCTTGAGAGCAGCTAACAACAGTAGTGTACATGTGCACCCATTGATTGACCTTGCACAAGTCACACTCTCTTACATTCAGAGGAAGGCAAAGGCAAACCCTGAACAAAACTTGCCAAGAAAACCCCAGGGTTGCCATAAGTTGGAAACAACATGGAGATAAACAACAAAGTGCACATGTATTCGTGCATATATGTAGAAGAAAGCTGCCTTTAATTAGGAATTTTAACCTAACCTAGTTACAGCAGATTGCCTGTAGGTTATCTGTTGATATACCTACAAATGTAACAGTTTGACAGCAAGTAGCTAGGCTAGGGTGAAGACAGTGTTAAACAACAATTTCACTGGGGTTTTCTTTGTTGTGTAAATAGAAACTTCAGCAATGCCCACAATATAGTAAAACTGGCACAGGGCACAAGTCTGCAATAAACTGACATTTATAAACTTTGGGAAAGAGGAAAGAAAATAAGATGATACCAAATAGGCACTGTTTAATCCCTATTCCATGTTTTCAGAACACTGATATGGAAATTCAGTAAGTTAAGGTTATATTCCATGCTGCAAAAGAATGCAGAATGGAACACAGAAGTCAGCCTTAGCTCAAATCATGTCAGGTACTTTGCTTGCAGCTATAGAACAAAACTGAATGTTAAGAATATATGAATAACCGGTCTAAATGCTTACCTGGATTTTTAAAGGTTCTATATGGTTTAGGTATATATGAGCATCTCCAAGTGTGTGTATGAACTCACCAGGCTGTATTTTAAAAAAAGAAAATAATTTTAGTGTAGGAGCAGACACACAGAATATGCAAGATGATGCTGACAAGTCTCTCTGCAAAGTTCTTGAATAGGATTGCTGTACTTCTCTCCAAGCCATCTCCCATACTCATACAATCTGCATCCTCTATGGTGGACAGATGCCTACTTGTGTTTTATTTAAATTTAGTATTTTTAACTGGAAACAAGAAACTAGTCCCCAAATCAATCCCTGAATGAAATAAATATTTCTATCTGATACATCAATTCAAAGGAGGCTTTTTGATATAAACTAGGAACCAATTTTGATCATTTTTCAACTATGTATATGTATAATCTGCCTAACAAGTATTATATTTTCAACTGGCATCTGTATTTCATTCTTGTTTTTCTGAAAAGTTGAGTTGACCAAAAGCAGAGTGGTGAACCAAGAGTGCAATCATAAACAACAGTCCTGAAGGTAGTGTTTTCAATGGAGCTTGCTCTGAAGTGTTTAGAGTTGCAATTAAGTGTTTATAGAGCTCCGACCTCAACATCAAAGATTGTCAAGGCCAATGTTTGTAAGAAAGAAATCCTATAATGGAATTTTTTAAAAGACATTGGGCTGATAGGTTAAAAGAGGAAAGTGTATAATAAAAGAGCAGAGAGAGACTGCTTGGTTATAGGAATGAAGCAGTGTGAATATTTATTTAGTTATACAGTACATTAAAAGGGATTAGTGGTCCGATTTGCACTATTTTTCAGGAGACATACCTAGTAGGAAAGCAGAACCATGTATGTCCTTGGAGAAAAGGCAGAATATAAATGAATAATAAAAATACATGGAGCAATCTTTTGCCATTTCCTGAATCTATAAATGATCTGTGGTTCATGAGTTTTCTGATCAATAACTGTCTGGCTACAATTTATAACTATTACCCTAACACTGCAGTGACTTCTGAGGAATAAGATTTCCTGCAGGTTCAAGAAGCAAAGCAAATGCAATTCTGTTTCCTGTGTTTACAAAGAAAAAGTGGAATGCTCCTGCAGAGGCTCCTGTTCTGTGAACTGGAAGCTTCTGCAAGCAAAAGGTGATTTTTCACCTACATCCACTATTCTTTATAGACTACAGAGCCACCTCCCTTGCTCTTCCAAAGGATCTGCCAACCAATTTTCATACACCAGTTTCTGTATACAACCCTGAATCGGTTACAGCCTTTTCATTTAAAGATACCTTATTTTCCTGCATATAAGACTACTTTTTAACCTGCAAAATCTGTGGTTAAAGTGTGGGGTCGTCTTATACGCCGGGTATAAGGGTAGGGAGGATGGAGGTGCTAAAACTCTATATTTTGACTGGAAAAACAGGGGGGGGGGTTGTCTTATACGTGGGTCGTCTTATACACCGGAAAATATGGTATTTCATTCCTAATTTTTAAAGGAAATATAAAAAGCTAAGATACCTTTAAGCCTGTAACATGAGCAATCATTGACGTTAGTAGTGAGTAACTGGCAATGTTGAAAGGTACTCCCAACCCCATATCTCCAGAACGCTGGTACAACTGACACGAAAGTTCACCATTTACAACATAGAACTGGCATAGAGCATGACATGGGGGTAAGGCCATTGCAGGGATATCTGAAAAGCAAATCATGGCAAAAAATAAAAATTAAAAAAATTGAGTACTTAATACTTTTATTTTCTCTGTTGTTTTTCAAGGCCCCAGTTCCCATTTTCCCATCTAGTAATACCATGCCATGTTTAGAAACAAAAAGAAAATCTTTTTAAACTAAATTGCAGAGAAGTCACTAGATAATGAGTACAAACTGGCCTTTTATGTGAGGTTTATATAGAAACTGCTTTCAATTTATTTTTTGTGCATGTGCATGTGTGTTTGGATAAATAAATAAATAAAGGTGTGCTTATCTTTTAGTCACAGATAGTCAGATACAAAGCCAACATGAAGTCAATTTACTAAAAATATATGCTTGCTAAGCATCACTATTCTGGTTTTGGACAACTGGATTAGTATAAACAACTGGAATGTACAATGATTCCACATAATTCCCATACCTTTGGGATTCCATGCACACATGATAATTCTTCTGTCATCTGGATTGTTTTTGATAGCATCAATTACCTGCTGTAATTGATCTACTCCTTGTCCTGCATAATCTGAAAGGGAAAAAAGCCATATAGAATTTAAAATGGTGTTGACTTATCATACTACCATCCTATTCAAGTCAACAGGATTCCTTAAAAGAGCATGTGAATTTTTTCCCCCCAGAAATGTTTACTAATAAAAACAAAAGGAAAATTCAAATGCATAAGGATGCAAGGAATTACAGGTATAAACCTATTGGCAGATGGGGCCACAGACTGGCTCACATTAGTCATGTTCTTCCTTGACAATTGCAGCAAGAAGTAATTTACCTGCATTTGAGAATGAACCACCACATACCTCACATCCCAGACAGCACCTTCTTACTATCCAGTGCCAGTTCAAGTACAACATTGTCATTGAAGGCACTTCACATGTTAGCTTTAACGTTAGTGGGAAATTAACATTAGAGGGAAATCTACTTTATTAAAGACATTAGGGTACTATTTTACAAATACGCCTTCAATATTCTAGAACATTGATTGGATTTCTGGTTATACACTGAATTCTGACCTCAGATTTGAAGATAGCTATGTATTTAAAAAAGATAAAAAGAATCCTCACCTGTGTTCATATCTTTATATTCAGCTCCAAAATGTCTCCACTGGAAACCATAAACTGGACCCAAGTCTCCTTCCTCTCTAGAAAAGAATCCTTGCTTATCTAAGAATTGACGAGAGCCATTAGCATCCCAGATTTTAACCCCTTTAGCAGAAAGCTCTTTTGCATTTGTAGAACCCTGTGTGGAGTAAGGAAGAAATTATTTGAGAGTTCATCAAAGATTTTTTATGATAATAAAAATAATGTGAGGCACTTCTTGAATTGCTTAGACCTATAAAGGATGATTGTCTCTACATTTTTCTTCTAATTAGGAAATATGGACTAGCACAGAGAAAATATTAAATATTGGGCCCAATTCCGCTAGAACAGGGGCTGGCAACCTACGCCCCCCGGGCCGGTTAAGGCCCAGGTCACCAGATTTATCGGCCCAGACCGATCCCTGCCGCCGCCGCACGTTTTCTGCTCTGTGCGGCCGCCATTTTGAAAATCAAAATGGCGGCTGTGAGTAGAGGCCGCCATTTTGTTCTCCAAAATGGCAGTCGCGACTCGTTTGCACATGTGCAGTACTGCGCATGCACAAACGCATTGCGGCCGCAATTGTGATTTTCAAAATGACGGCCGAGACATGCGCTGTGGTGGCTGCGGCCGCGGCCATGTGCGCTGCGGTGGCAGCGTGCGTGGGGGGCGTGCGTGGCGACAGAGGGTGCGCGTGCGCGCCACCATTCCCCCCCCTCGCCCAGCGGAGACCTGGGCTTCGGGAGACCAGCCCAGGTCTCAAAAAGGTTGCCTACCCCTGTGCTAGAACAATGGTTCTGAATTTTGGGCTCTTCAGATGTTTCGGACTTCAGCTCCCAGAATCCATTACCATTTGCCAGGATAACATATGAAAGACCAAGGTTTGAGAACCACTGCTCTAGAAATAAGCCACCCAACACTAAAATGCAAGAACACTAAACATTTCATTTTTAAAATGTGTCAGGAGTTACCTGCTTCATTGTAAGCACTGAAGTCTTGGAAAAATAGTAATCTGAATGCATCGCTATCAGTAAACTAAAAATTACATTTATTGTAGCAACTGGATTAGCACTTAACCATGGATTTATTTCACTAAGTAACAAAATTACATGTGTTGTAGTCTGTAGCTACCATTTTAATTTTTTATGCATTTGTTGTTGTGTGTGTCTTCAAGTCATTTCTGATTTATGGAAACCCTAAGGCAAACTTATCACAGGGTTTTCTTGGCAAAATTTGTTCAGAAAGGGTTTGCCTTTGCCTTTGCCTTCCTCTGAGGCTGACAGGGTGTGACATGCCAAAGGTCACTCAGGGCCTGAACAGACTGCCAGAAATAATCCAGCTTCAGACCACTTTAACTGTCCTGGCTCAATGCTAGGGAATCATGGGAACTGTAGGTTTTTTCGGAGGCATTGAGCTTTCTCTGTCAGAGAGCTCTCGTGCCACAATAAACTACAATTCCCATGATTCCCTAGCATTGAGCCAGGGCAGTTAAAGCGGTCTCAAGCTAGATTATTTCTGGCAGTCTGTTCAGACCTCAGTGTGTTTCCATGGCCAAGTAAAGATTCAAATCAGTTTTCCTAATTCAACTCAAATCACATCACCACACTGGCTCCAATTTTATGTCTAGTTCTATGTTAAGTCTTGTTTTCCAATGCTGTTTCTTGCTTCAGTGTTACTTTAAAACTTTTATATGAATATAGGATCTGTTTTATCTTTCATCTATTGTTTAATATTCAAAATGTTTGTTAAATGAACTGCTGCTGATCACTCACATGATGGGATATATAAGAAAATGAAACACAAAATGCTGCATGAATTTCTTTAAAATACTAAATCTAAACTAAAAATATTCAGCAGTTAGAATTCTTATGCTTCTTAGCATGGAGAAAACAAAGGGTATTTTATACTTGCAAGTTTGATACAGTTGCTGCCTGTTTCCAAATACAAATGGACTGACTCTGTATGAACAGAGCTGAAACAACTAGACTTTTGGTCTGATCCATTATGGCTACTCTTATATTCTTAATTAAAACATCTAGCAGCAATGTAGAAGGATGTGGCTCAGTGACAGGACACATACTTTGCATAGTCACAACTGTCAAGACCATGTGGCACCCTGGTCTGTAAAATGACATGGATGTGGCTACTGAAAGGAACTGGAGCAATGGTAACAGGGTTACTACAGTTCAAGTGGCAGGTGCATGAGTCAGCATTTGGAAAGCTGTGCATCATGAGAAGTCTGATGCAAGATGCACAGTGGATGAGGCCAGCCAGGTATGTATCATGGGAGGTTTGATGCAACAGGCACTGGGGATGATACCAGCTAGGTTTCATTAGTGCATGTGTGTCACATATTACCAAGAAGACCACCTATATAAGGGAGAGGGTCAGAATCTCCATTGTTGGTTGTGGTCGGCGAAGCACTTTGTTGGTCTGTATAGCTGTAAGTATTCAAGACGGATGTCTGATACTCTATGTATCTTTGTAAATATTTGCAACAAAGATTAAAGCTCTCATTGAGTGAAGTCTCGCTGTTCAGCGATTCATTTCTCCAAGCTAAAAGCAGCAGCCGGCGTGTGGGAGGATTTTTCCTGTGCCGTCTGGAGCAAGAGTCTTCACAGAAGACAATCTTCTGGGTGTTCCTACCTATGTGCATCAACTCTGTGTGTGTGTATGCTAGATCTTGCCTTTCTGCATACCCCAACATCAAGCACCCACAAGTAGGGATGGAGAATCCTGCCTGAAAACTAAACAACCAAGGCCAGTTAGTATAAATTAAGTTAGATAGATCAATGATCTAACATAGTACGAGGCAGTTTCCTACATTATGTTCTGCCTCCTCAGAAATGTTATTAGTTGGAAGCAGTAACCTTCCAGCTGGAATTCTGGAAGTGTGAAATACAGTTCCTTAAAATCAGGGCTGGGGAGTAGGAGTAAGGTAGTAAAGGAGTAAGAGGTTTTTAAAGGAGTAGGAGTAACATTAAGAAAAAATATCTTACTCTGGAGTAGGACAAGGAGTAACCCCAAAATCACCACTATTCCCCAGCCCTGCTTAAAATTCCTATAAATTTCTCCTTGGTGTCTTTTCAGCAATGAGTTGCACCTTTAGAATTTAGCTGAAAGTGTGATTAGCAGCAGAGAAAAAGTGACTCTTCCGCATACACTGTGATCCCC
The DNA here is from genome assembly GCA_020142125.1 of Phrynosoma platyrhinos. Lineage (NCBI taxonomy): Eukaryota > Metazoa > Chordata > Lepidosauria > Squamata > Phrynosomatidae > Phrynosoma > Phrynosoma platyrhinos. The sequence goes on along the minus strand of CM034706.1, from coordinate 65,025,000 downwards.
CCAACACAAAGCCACCATTTTATACTTCAACTAGGTTTAGAAAAACTGACACTGAAGCTAGATACTCTGCGAAAATGGAGGGGTAACTATACTTGCCCCTTGCCCAACTTAAGGGAATAATATGAATTCAAGAAAACTAACACATGGCTCCAAAAAGGGAATCTGCCCTTCAAGCAAAAAGTGCAGCTCTGGAGAAATAGACAAGAACTGTAAAACAAAAAAGTCAGCACACCTTATTAAACCCCAAACAGAGAATAAGACTTAAAATATACTGCATTGCCTGGTCCTGAATTACAAGTACAAGAACATATTATCAGTTATTATCAATTATATATCTTACCTTGATAAACCAAAGTAGTTCTTCAAGTACTCCTTTCCAAAATACTCTTTTTGTTGTTAGCAATGGGAAATCATCTGAAAATATATGAGTTAGAACATTAGCTCTGTACAAGCAAAACTGAATTATTTTCAGTTTTCGAGCTACAAACTGCTGCTACTTTAATTTGTTGTTGTTGTTAACCACCCTCGAGTCAATCTCGACTAACGGCAACCCTGTGGATGAGACATCTCCAAGACCCCCACAATTTTTAAGGACTAGGATAGCAGCACATTTGGATATAAAGTTTAATTCAACTTTGAAAATATTAAACTCTTCAGTCTTTGTCGCAAGCAAAGACGCTCCCCTTCACCCCCAGGTATTCTTATCTCATGAAAATGGAGTTGGGACGGGGCAACCGCACACCGATCACTCCGACCCCATGTGCCTGTTCGCACAGCGCGCAGCATCAGGGAGCCCTCTCGGTGCAGCATGCATACCCGCTATTCCAAAAGGGCACAAAAGAGCCGCAGTGGCAGCTCAAAGGGTGGCATTTTGCCACTTTCGGGGGCTGCAAAAAGGAGGATCGGAGCCGCAGCATGTGGTTGCCACGGCCCTGGTCCGCCACTCTTGGGGCAACCCGGAGCCGCCCCAAACAGGCCATCTGCATCGGCCCTATGTCTTAATCTAATATCCTCTAAGCACAGTGTAAATATCTGCATGTGAACCTATGCCATACTGAGTATATACTGTCCTGACATGTTTACTGTAAAGCCCATGAAGCCTGCTCAGCAATTGTGCTTCTCAGCATGCAGGCAGGATCGAAAAAGCATCTGGCTACTTCCCCACAGCCAAACGCGCAATACAGTCATCCCTCCCTGTTCATGGGGGTTCTGTTCCAAGATGCCCCTGTCAATGGGAAATAATGCAAATATTGGGGATCCATTGAGTATAATGGTGGTGCGCACCATGGGCACGTGTGCCATTTTGTCCCTTGTGGCTTCCCATCCACGAAAGGCTGAGGGACACAAAAAGGAAGTCCATGAACCATGAGGGACACCTGTAATTACAGCAATGCTGAGACCCCTTGAAGCCCCTGGTAGATTTCAGCAAAAAATGGTGATGGAAGTTGGGTGCTGCAGAGAGAGGGAGGAAATACCAACCAACAGTGCTCAAAAATGGAGATCCAAAAAGAAACTTTAGTGCCAGATCAGGAAAAAGGCTCACTTCTGCTTTTGGCATTGCCCTTCCTGCCCGGCAAATACAAACACCTTCAACAGCTACGTGGAGAGAATATAAATATATTTGCCTGCTATATTTTATATACAAAATATATAAGAAAAGGTGGAATAATATGCATGACAGGAAAAGAAATGTATTTCCTGATCTTGATAGGGAAATAGGGATGTATGTGTGGTATAGTATTTTCCTTAATGGCGTCTTCCCTACTTGTCTCTCTGTTTTCAACCTTCATGAGGACAGTATTTAGAAAAGCAGGTGACAAATAGTGAACATGAAGTTTTAGTGTAGATATGCATCCAAATCTAGGCTTCCAGCCGGATGGGAATTTATGACATAGTAAATCACCCACCTAAGTACCCTAAAGACACCCACCAGATCACATCTGATCTTGGCAGCTAAGCAGGATCAGCTCTGGTTAGTACTTGGATGGAAGACCACCAATGAATACCAGGTGCTGTAGGATGTATTTAAGAGGCAGGAACTGGCAAAAGCACCTCTGCATTATTTCTTGCCTAAGAAAACCGTCTGAAATTCATGGGGTCACTATAATATGAGACCCACATGCATAAACACATATGCTCTCTATGGGATCCATGGCTCAGTTCTGGATTTAGTTATAAAGTAAATCTGCCAAAAAGGAGACAGAAAATGAAATACTTTTGCATACAGTGTATGGTTAGTACTTGGATGAGAGACTGACAATGAATACCAGGTACTGAAGGCTATATTTCAGAGAAAGGAACTAGAAAAATCACATCTGAGTATTCCTTGCCTAAGAAGAAGCTCTGTAAAATTCATGGGGTTGCCATAAGTCAATAGATGAATTTAAGGCAGA
>CM034706.1:65003983-65019738 GCA_020142125.1 Phrynosoma platyrhinos | reverse complement strand
TCTCTTCCAACTCTATGATTCTATAATTCTAGTTGTGACATAAACAACTAACAACATTAAAATTACACCTTTAAATTACAATATCATAAGCACAAACTAAATGGATTTTCATGTACATAGTTTCAGGGGTAGCCATGCTGGTCATACAGCAAAGTGCAATAATATCCAAAATCCACCAAATGGTGATACCTTTATTGGGCCAACCAAAAGGTGATAATTTCATAAGATGTGATGTTCTTAAAAAAAAAATAAAGAATAAAAAAGTTTTGAATTAGTTTAAAATTTAAAATTTTAATAAAAAAAACAAACAAACCTGGAACCTCTCCTTTTTCATCCCACTGTGCCTCACCCATCTCTTCAGCATTTTAAAGGGATGCAGGCAAATGCCACAGCCAGTTTCTGCCAAAAGGCAGATGTTTGGGGAGCAGTGGTGTCACCATCACCCCTTAAGGTGTCATCTGGTGATGCTACTGACTTCAGTGAGGCATCTTAAAGCCCCTTCCTTCCAAAACTCGAGGTCCCAAGATTCCATAGGAACAGAGTAACCAGATGTCCTCGCCACAAAGGATGACAAGGCAGCACAAAATGGAGGGCATTCAAGAAAATGTAGGACATTACAAAATAAAAGCTAAAAACACTAATATAAATGTAAATTCATGCTTCTTAGTCATGCTCAAAATGGAGGACATTTTGAAATTCCTCCTGGACAAAAGGCTGAAATGTAGGACATGCCCTTGAAAAGGAGGATGTCTGGTTACCCTGCTTAGGAAGGATCCGTGGCACATAAAATGGACTTAGGACTAGGGTTGCTTAATGTGAATGGGCCCCATGTTGGTCTACCAAGCAGGATGTTTGAAAGACCTTCAAACTGTTGAAAGATGGAATAGATGCACATATTAGGTTTTATTATTATTATCATAATTATTAATATCCCTTTTCTCTTCTTGATAGGTACCATAAGCATTTATTTGATGTCTGCCAAATCTTATTTTGCTGCCTTTCCAAAGCTTAGGAATGCTACTTTTTGAACTACAACTCTCAGAATCTCCCAGCCCATCAAGTAACCTTTCCTAGTGCTCAGTATCATTACTGAGTGCTTTTGCAGGGCAGCATTACTGTCTCATTCATGGAATTCTATGAGGGCATTGAAGTCGTGAGACTTGGAAAGATTAAACATTTAAGAATGATTCTTCAAATCTCGAGACTTAAAACTTAAAAGATAGTCTTAAAACATATAGAACCTGAAGATGTCTTTTGTCTAACATGCAAAGGCAGATGGTGACCTGACCTTTCTTCACTAAAAGATCAACTATATTCTATGGCATACTCAATTTACAGGAAACAGATGGTAGTATACTTTTTCTTTAGTTAATTATATTTAAAAGGCAGCTGGATACCATGTACCCCTTTTCTTTAAACTGTTTAAGGACAGCTGGAAAGCGTATGGTCTTTAAGATAATTTAATCTGCTATGAATGTTCCATTTTCACTATGTGGATATGTTAGAGTGTTCATCTGTCATTTGTAACTATATATAATAATGGATATAATTAGCTTTAAATGGCAGGTGTTAGTAGCCTGGATGATGTAATGATGAGTTTGCCAAAGAAAAAAGTATATAAGTAGAGACCTGCTCTTTGTTTGTCACCAGACTGATTTCATCTTGCCTCTGGTCTGGTCAGCTTGCTTTGGCTGCAAAACCAAATAAAGTTTTTGTTCCTGCTGAATTCTCTGCTTCTTGTCCAGTCTTTTTGGCTAACATACTGGGCAGGGAGAAATATCTGCATTTTTTCAGTAATGATTTCAGGCATTCACTTTTTTGTCCCAAGGAGATGCAGATCACAGCACTGATGCATATCGGGTTTGTTTGTTGTTCCCATTTTCTTTGGGTTTGTAAATCTTTTCAAGTCATTGTAACACATGCCATCATTTAGGGTTAAAATGGAGCTGCCTCCCTTCCTTTCAAGGAGAAGCAACACTATGATTAGAAAGCTTATTCATGCTGCCAACAATGCAGATCTTTCAGGTAAACTCAGTGAAAAAGATGGTATCGAATATCCTGAATTAAGCAGTTTTTTGCCAGCCCTCTCCCTCCCCACCCAGTGCATCAAGTACATTCTTGACATGCATGAACAACAAGGATTCAATCTAGATTATTTTCATAGTGTGAATGGGGCCGTTGTGGTAAAAATTGTTTTTATTTGGTAGCCTTCAAAAGTTTCCTCACCACTTCTTTCATTCTCTTTTTTTATTTAACCAAAGGAAAGAACAATTGCATAATGCCTTTTGAATGTTACTAGGAGCCTTCTCTATGGAAGCACAAAAATGTTGCACTGAGCAGTGTTTCTGTCCAGGGTTGTATCTCTTGTCTTCTTACAGGAAACTCCATCCTGCTTCCATCATCCAGTTTTTCATTCCCTCCCAAACAGTCAGTATTCTGTTGGGATTGTTCTTGCCTTAGGCAGCAAATGTAGCAAGTAGTTTCAGGGTAGTTGTGTTTTCTTTGTAATGGTTGTATTATTACTACTAGAGAACCAGCGTGATTTGCTGATCTAAGTAAACAGATATTAAACAAATAAAAAGATCCAGAGGAACAGTAATGCCAGGTGGGTTTCATAATCTCTGAGCATGTGATTATACTTGAATTTTATGATGTGTTCAGTTTTGAGTTCAGTCAAAAGGATATGGGCTGTCTCAATAATAATAATAATAATAATAATAATAATAATAATAATAATAATAATAATAATAAAATTTATTTGTATCTCACTTATTGGCAACAATCCAAGCGGCTTACAGTAAAACCCCCACATCATTTCTTGTCTTGTCTTTCACTTTTTTCTATTTAAGATCATGCTAACTGCAACATATAGCTTTTCCCCATGTTATTTTATTATAATGAAACTTAACTGTTATATCTTTCAGCATGTAAATAATCACATGAGAGCCTCTGCTGAGAAAAACTCCCCAAATGTTCAAGAAATGCAGAGCCATGTCACAAAGGCACATGCCTCTATCCATTGAATATATTTGTTTTGTTTATATAGTCCGTCTTTTCAATAGAAAATGGCTAAGATTTGACCAAAGAAACATAACATATAAGACACATGAGATTTCTTGAATTCTGAATGAATTTATTCTAGTTATGCTATTTAAACTACAAATAAACTCAGTAAAAGAGCTGATCAATTTGTTTATTTTTGCAGTAAGGTATAAATCATATCAAGTAAACTGAATGGAGAACATGTTATAATTTGGACAGTAATATAAACATGATACTTTGAAGACAGCTTTGCATATGTGCTCCAAAAGTGATACCTCCAGTATATGGTGATCTCTATCATGCAGAGAAATACCACGGCCTACATTTCTTGTGCTGCCACTTTCCTGTCAAAGGTTAATATTCTGGTTTGGATATATGCCATTTCTGGGGCCAGAAACATTGCTTGGAAGCTCTGGTCACAATCCTACATTTACCAGCCTCCCAGACCTACCATATAGTTGCTGAAGTCTCCCCCGTGCACAACCATTCGATTGCTGGTGGAGAGCATGGGGGATGGCAGAAACATCTGGCTATATCCCCACAGCCCAATGCAAAATGATTACCAGGGCTCAGAATTCACAGCCATGTGAGTCTGTAGAATCAGTATGTAGAGATCTTGTAGCACTTTTGAGACTAACAAAAAAGCTACAAGATCTTTCTACATACCAGGGCTCAGGTTTCTATTTACCCTAGGTTTCCACTGTGGTCCTCCTGAGCTGCTCAAAATAAAGCAGGTTCCACAAAAGTGGACAATGAAGACTGGCTGGAATTATTAATAAGGGAAACTACATATCAATTTTGCAAGGTCTCACATCCAATTTGAAAATAAATTTACTGATCCCTTATTAAAATATTACCTTATCCAGCAGAATGGGATGTATCCAATGGTATCATTCCACAAGTGCAAGGCATTTCTTACTTGCAGAAATGCAGTTTTTATCTTTGCTCAAGTGTCAAATCACTATTTTATTTCTACTTGCATTAGCCCTTGCTCAGCTCATTCACGGTAGGTATTGTTTGGGCTAGTTATACCAGATGTTCATGCTTAAACATCCACTAGTGGGAAAATTCCACTTCTTGTATTTCCCTACTATTATTATGTTGGGTCAAATTCCAAATAACTGAACTGTATGTGTGCATTCTTCTCCTCTCCCCGCTCTTTTGGACACACAAGCCAAATGCTAAGGAGATACATGTTCAGTTAGATCCAACTACACCACTGATATATTTCTAGATTCACTCTTTAGTCTTTACCAATACATTTCATCTATTTGAATAAAGTTAGAGAGGGAATTGGGGAGGTATATGCATAATACTATTAATATAAACTTTCATAAATCTTTTCTCACCTGCACTCTCTTCAGTAAAGGTAAATTGTGGCATATTTTATTAAAGAAAAATGATGGGTTTAATGTAGACTGTACTTTCCCAGAAATTCCTGCCTAGAGAGATAAATGCCACATTTAACTATGTGAATAAATCTGTAGAATACTTCTAAAAAGGATGTTTCAACACTGTAATTCAAGGATACAATTCAGCCTGTATCAATGCCACAGAGATGCATCCTTCAGCATTACCACAGGATCTTTACTCTAGCAAAACACAGTAGGCTTCCAAAACTAATACCCAACATGGCAATGCACAAGAAATAAATACAGGAATTAAAACAAAAATTTTCTTAATCACCATCTTTTTTCAGAGACATATTAGCCTTAAGTATCAGTTCTACTCTTATACCATTTTCTTACACCAGAAAGAAACACATTTTCTTGCAATATATCCTACTCACACAGAGAGGATCCATTCATTTCCTTGCTGCCAATCATGTCAAATACTAAAAGTAAATTTTTTTGAGTGAGGATGTAGCTTCATATATAAATGACACTATCCGCACACAAAAAGGAGGTAGCTACATCCTTGAAGAAGGTGAAATCCAAAGGTTTGTAAAACGAACCACCACCACCTGAGGAAGGGGAGGGAAACTTTAGAAAAATGCTTCTAAAGAGGGGGAAATTCCCAGAGTAGTTCAAAGTAAATAAAGTGAATTCAGTTGGCATGGAATGATGGCCAACATCTGGATGAAGGGGATGAGACATAAAATGGGTCCATCACACAATGTGAGCCTGGAGATCAGACCTATCTTACTTGCTCTGTAGAAAGCTGGTCAAATGTAATGATTTAACTTTTTTTTTATTTGTTATGTGAAAAGAATCAGCTTTCCACGTCTAGAAATTTTTCTTGTAAAGTTCTAAAGCTTTCCCAGCAACATACTCAATGAATTCAGAACTCTCGGTGTCTAGATCTTGGGGGACCTTAATAGTAAAAGTAGGTGAAGTCAAAATATTCACATCTACCACGGTTTCATTCAGACTGGAAGATTCACCTCCTTTGGCATTTGATGATACCTGAAAATAATACAGGCAGGAGTGAGCCAAGAGATTAACATGTAAAGAAACTAGCAATTCCTACACACATAATCTAAAACCTACAAATACAAAAACCTACATTGCAAAATAACATCCTTAACTACTCCAATAGCACCATGATGTAGTAGACGAAAGCAATAACATGCTATCATAGTGTGTCCTCTACTTATAATTTTGTCTAAAAGCATATACTTGGATAATTTTTCAATTTTCCCACCCAATGAGAAAAAAGCAATGGAAGTTGATGGCTTCCATGTCAGTAAGGTGGTGAAGCCTACTCTGGTTTCTAGTGTAAAATTAAAAGGAGCTATATAAAGTGTTCAGCCTATTTGGAGGAAGATTTCAGCATCATGGATGCTTCCTTTAAAGTTCAAGCAAAAGCCTAGATTAGATTCACCATCCCACTGACATGGAAGCTACTGGAAAAAAGTTCGGAATGACTTGTGTTATATGACTTGAAACCTAAGTGGCAATAGGATTCATAATACTGTCTTTGCCTTGAGCTCTGATTTTGTTATATTGATCTAAAGAGGGCGTATGTCAGCCACTAGCAAAACTCTCTTCATCTAGAAAAGTTATTTGGGGTCATTCTAATCTGTTAGTGCCATTTCATTCCTTTCAGATGGTGATTCAGGTCAGTTAGCCATCATACTAAAAGCATTTAGAGTAGGTTACTACCTAAGCTCTGGAGTTTTAGATCATCAAGGGATTGTCAGGTCTGCTTAAAATCTATCTTGACCAGAGCTTAGTATTTTCAAAGAACAAAAAAATACACACCCATATTTCCCTCAGGTAATACAGGAGTGGTAAATGTCAGTCAAATGGAGAGAACAGAGATCATTGTGCACTGGTTACTTGCATTTTTAATGTATGGCATTTACCTTTACTATATTGAAAATGTTTTCAGGTCCAATGGTCATGTTGGATAGCTCAGAGACCCAGCCAAACCTTTCTTTCATTTTATTCAACAAGTAGGATGTGTCTTCTGTGTGACGCTGAACCATCTGGAGAATTTGTTGATACTGCTCACTAGAAATATTGACCAGCTTAAAAGCATCATCATACTTGATATGTAGTTCAGGGACATTGGGACAAACTGTACAAGAACCAAACAAAATGCAAAAACACTTATTTAGGAAGATTCAGAAGTCGTCTAATGAACTTAAACAGTTACACACACCATGTACCTAGTATTCCACTGTTTTTCTTTTCATTCAATAGGTAAAAGCTGGTGGCTTCCAAGTCAATGAAGAGATGCTTTCACTGGTTTTAGTCAAAACTTTAAAGGAAATACCCCAGGTGCTGAACTTCACACTCCACCAACCCAAAAGGATAGCTCCTTTAAAATTCAGACTAAAGCCCAGAGTGGTTTCACCTTCCCACTGTCACAAAGTTGGCATTGGCAACAACCCTGAATACATTTGTTTGGTTGGGTGTAGGTTTCATGGGCTTGAATCCAAGATCTTCATCAAACAGTTAAAGAACTTCTTCTGTTTTTGAAAGAATTCTGATCCCGTGGCGCATTTCCTGTGGTGCACAAGGAGAGAAGACTCTCTTTAACACATCCTCCCTTTGCCTTCGGTCCACTATGCTCCCTCCCAAAAATCTTTTCTGGATAGTCAGGGGGTGCTCTGGATCAGCATGGGAAGTGATGTTGGGGCTGTAAAGGGATCAGTAGATCAGTGAGAACTGCATCCATTCAAAGAAGCTGAAGTGTCCTGAGCAGAACTGTCTCGAGGATTGTTCCCTCGATCCAATCCATTGGTTTTAATGAAAAAGTATGTTAAGAATTCACTTGGAAAAGTAGAAATATATCAAAACATATTTGCATCTGTTCAAATAGTTGTTATACAACTTCTTTTCTTCCGTATTGGTAAAACAAGGTGCACAAAACTAGGTTCTGTTACAGGATTATCCAAATATACTCAGGTACATATACGCAGCTGCAATTAACCTTGGTTTTGTGATAAGTGAAGACACATAACCCAGAAACATTGGTGTTGGCTGAACATGTAATTATAAGTACTCATCACTTTCTACATGATCTTTACCACCTCGTATCACAGTTTACAGTACCAGACTTGAATCTACCTCCCATAAGTCCTACTCTGTCTCAGACCTCTACCAGACCTGCAAGAGCAGGTGTGATAATTGGAGCTGTCGTTGCAAGTTAAAGTCAGCCAAGCTCATTTATACTTCCAGGACATCTTTTTACGTACACCAAAACACCAAGCATTACAAGACAGATGTCATCACATGCCCACAGTTCTCAGAATGGTGAGAATTTCCTAGGGTGCAATATTTATTGCATATGTGATATGACTATTTTAGCTCCTTATATTCACAGAAGCAGAGTAGGAAGGGATTCTGGCAAGTCATGCAGCTCACCCATCAGCTCCCTTTGTTTGAACCCACAATTTCATAGGCTAATTATAATTCCATAACAAAATTAATTTGACATTTCAGTTGGTGCATTTACTAAACAGAAACTGTAGTACAGATTGTAATACATGATTCTCACAGATACATGTATTTTGTTGAGAAGTAGGATCATAGACTCACCAATCTGAGCAAATGGGCAAGAAGAAGGTTTTTTGCTTCTTCCCTAACTAAATCTGCACTGCAGATTTAATGCAGTTTGACACTGCTTTAACTGCCATGGCTCAATGGTATGGAATCCTGGGATTTGTAATTTGTGGGATATTTGTGAGAGCTCTGGTGCTCCACCAAACTACAAATCCCAGGATTCCACAGCATGGACCCATGGCAGTTAAAGCAGTGTCAAACTACATTATTTCTACAGTGCCAATTAAATCTAAGCAAACTCTCTTCATATGGGCCTACAGGCAGGCGATTTTCTTCTTAAGACTCAGTGTGACTAAACATTACAAACAAAACAAAAACCAAGCACACTACTTAGGAAAAATTTAAGGAATCTAAAATAATTTCATACACGATGGTTTGGAGGTGATGAAAAATAGGTTCAAAAACACACTGTAGAAATAATCCAGTTTGAGACCACTTTAACTGCCCTGGCTCAGAGCTCTGGTGCCACAATAAACTACAGTTCCCAGGACTCCCTAGCACTGAGCTTGGGCAGTTAAAGCAGTCTCAAGCTGGATTATTTCTGCTGTATGTTTTGGACCTTAGTTTTTCATCACCTCCAAACCATCATGTATGCAATTACACTAAAGCTGAAAGAAAATGTAATAGAACATATAGAAATGTATAGCACTGCAATTAGCTGTGGACGGAGTAATTTACCTCGCATAAGATCATCCTGGCATTGGTGGCATCTCTCATGGAACTGAGAGCATCCTGATAAGTTCTGACGTAGCTGATTGCATGGAGTTCTTTCATGTCCTGGCATGTGCTTAGAGAACATCCCACTTTTGTTGGAATCTAGAGTGAGACACACAATACACATATTTAACATATATAAAATTTGCCACATGAATGAGAATGTAAGCAGCATTAAATCAAATATGATATTGGGTGGCTTAAATCCCAAAACAAACATAAAGGCGGCCACCTTGAAAGCAGCCGATATATTTCTCAAGGATAATTTAACAGTATGGGAAGATGAGTCAGCTCCAATCATGTACAAAGAGGATGGCAGGGAACCAGCATTTAAAAGCAAAAAGGGGTGTACTAATGAGGAAACCTGAATTTTTCCTATACCACCATCATCCTGTCAAATCACTTTCCTCTTTCCTGGGCTATCTCTGCCACCAAGATCCCTGGCTGCCAGGAAAACATCTGAGGAAAGACTTATGAGAAAGCAGGGGGGCATTTTGCTTAAGAAACTGTACACACAAATACACACATCCCTACCCCCTTTCTATGTGATTCAAGGAAATTCCATATTTAAACACTGTCGTTTTCTATTTAGCATGGTCCAGATTTATCTGTGTAATAATTATAGATATTTTAAAGCTATTTAGGACACAACCCAGTCTCTTCAAACATCCCTGTTCAAAAGAAAACCACATTAATGTATGTGTATATTTAGGTCTACCACATACAGTATAATAATATACAATACCAATGGTTCTCAAACTTTGGTTCTCTGAGTGTTTGCGGCTTCAGCCCAGAATCCTTAATCTTTGATTGGAGTTGAAGTGCAAAACACCTGGAGGACCAGAATTTGAGAATCACTGCATTATAACTATGCAGTTTATCACACAAGAAGCAAACCAGCCAAATCCCATGGATAAACGGGGTTTAAATCCTAGAATATCCCACAAAAGTGGGATTGTTTTCAGACACGTTGGGCTAATTGAGCATTGATGTGACATTAACCCATGTAGAAAATGGGCAAAATCGTGCCACTTTGTACTTTCAGAATTTTTCCAAAAGTAAAACATGGAGCAATTTTGCAACTTTCTGCATGGGTTAATGTCGCATTATTACTCAATTAGTCGACGTCGTCTGAAAACAATCCTGCTTTGGTGTGACATTCCCAGATTTAAATACCGTTTATCCATGGGATTTGAGCGCTTCCCTCCCATGTAATAAACTCCTATGCTGGCACTGCAGAGACGTTACACCAGCCTAGCAAGCCAAATGTATTAGAAATGCTTAGGAGAGGAGTCAAGATTTGGTTGCACCAATATAAAAATGTGAGTTGTACATATTCAACGACTTGCCTTTAATTTGATCTACCAACTCTCTTGCACTCTCTCTGTATTCTTCAAATGCTTCAGTAATCACTTCACCAATACCTTCTAGGACAGTTTTGCTGAAGTCAAAAATGAGCTGAAAGAAGCCTGGCTCTTTGGGAAAGCCAGTGTTTCTTGAGGATTCCTCAGGAGAAGCTGGCAAAAAATAGGGCTCTATCAAGTCTGGCTCAGACATAAAATACATTTGGAAAGACTGGTCAAATTCTTTTTGCATATGTTTGAAGAAAACAAAGCTTTTCTCAAAGATTGTGCCCATGTCAGATAACAGCTGGTTAAACAGGTTTTCGATTTGTAGAAGTTGAGCATCCTCTTTCTCAGGCTTCTGATTAAACTGCAGGTCTTTCCCTTGATCTTCATACATAGGGAGTGATAATGGAGTCATTTTCTTGAAAAAGTCTTCAATCTGTGAGGGGTAGAAAGCATTAGCTGTCAAAAAGTTAATCTTTAGAAATTTTCACAAAGGACTACTTCAGATGTACACACATATAAATCTCAGCCTTTTGGGGATAGACTACCTGATGTCCTACAGATGTTTTGGACCACAACTTCCACAATCCCTGATCTTAGGCCAAGTTGACTAGATTGTATGACTAGTACAAAATATCTCGGGGACTAGATCACTCTCCCTTGAGATGTACTCTGATACTGGTGTAGGCAGCTCCAGAGGCTTTTGGACTGCAATCCCCATCAGCATTAGTCAACATAGTCAGTGGAGAGGGATGCTGGGAGTCAATCTGATAGCATCTGGAGGATCCCAGTTGCCCTCAGCACTAATCCAATAAATGCAGACAGCTGTACAAATTATACCAAAAAAGAAATATGCTGTGGTGCCAAAGACCAAAAAATAAATCATGGCTAGAATCCTCTTGTCTCAGCTAGAGTAGACCCATTGAATCAATTGTTCAGTGCTGAGCCAACGCACATGTAAATATAATTGTTTCTGTAGGGCTATTGTAGTTAGGACTAAAATAGCATTTAGGCCTATGTGTGCTAATTTGACAATGATTATCATTACAGATAATTCTGATCCAATATATGGAATTTTCTAATGCTGATTATTTTTGGCATAATCCTATGGGAGTAGTCCTCAGTGACTTCTGAGGCCTCTCTTATGCAATGCAATCTGAGAGAAGTGTTTCTGCTCAGTCATGTCATTCATTCATCTTTACAGTCAATTTTGCAGCGCAGAGGAAAGGTGTGGTTTGTAGCTATGATGGATTCAAGCTAGTCTGTATGCATCTACTTATATCTCAGTCTGTTCCTTTTAATCAAAGGGGATATCTTTTTCAATCATTGCGCTTGATTTTAAAATCTATTTCAATATTTATTTTAAAATGAGAGCTGGTAAATTCTACTCATTTCCTATACTTTCATAGGAGTTTATCGCATGGAGGCAAAGTTTCCAAATCCTGTGCAGAAACAGGATTTAAAACTCCGGAATCAACCCACAAAAGTGGGTTGATTTTCAGACAATGAGCAATAACACAACATTTCAGGAAATTCCGAGAGTAAAAAGAAGCTCATTTTGTCACCTTTCTTTCCAGGTTAATGTTGTGTTATTGCTCATTAACCCCAACGTTGTCTGAAAATCAACCCGCTTTTGCTGTTTTTTTTCCACTTTCTGTGTGGATTAATCTCAGACGTCATCTGAAAAACAATCCGCTTTTGCAGATTTTTTTTCCAGTTTAAATCTCGTTTTTGCATGGGATCCTGCCCATGTGATAAACTCCATAGATCATACAATTGACAGAGAGGAATGCAGTCATGCAGCTTCCCCATCCCACTCTGCACAGCACTCACATCTTACCTTCTTTGTAAATGTGAAGAGACCATGGCGACAGGTAGTATAAAACCTCATGCAGTTGCTTTTTAGACAAGATTTGCATTCGTCCCATAGATCCTTCAAAGATCCCTGGCAGATATTTTCTTCTTCTTCCAGTCTTTCTTTCACTTCATTCATAAGTCTCACAGCCTCCTAATGAAGGAATTAGTTATAGTGACTAGATTTTAATTGGAGTCACAATACACTTTACTTTTTTTTTACAACATCTGTCTCAGCTCATTTATAAACTGTTCCTCCTCAACTGTTATGCTCTGTTCATAAAATACTGATCTAGCCTAGGACTCATAAATTGTTTGTGCAATCATCTTCAACAGATATTATCTGCATTTCCTTTTTCAAGAGTAGTGCCAATTTTCCTGTTTGAAGCTAAAACTAGAATATAAGTAATATTAGATGATGCAACAAATCTCTTGAGTGTGAGGAGAAGGGCACAGCTTCATAGAAACAGAGAAAGCTGCATTCAACTGACTTGAACCTCATTATTATTTACTCTGAATGACATTATCTCCAGTTTCAAGCATCATTCTTTCTCAGCCTTGGCTTGGGACCATCTGTGAGCAAGGAATGTGTCCCATAGGTGAAATGTGACCCTTGAACTGGCTTTGGGAACAATCATGACCATATAGCTATACAGTGGGCCCTAGATATCCACTGAGGTTTGGTTCCAGGGCCCCTGGTGGCTACCACAATCTGTGGATGCTCAAGTCTCATTAAAAACTATGACATAGTGAAGTGGTGTCCCTTATATAAAAATGCAAAACAAGATTTCTTTTTTGGAATTTGTATATTTTTTGAACATTTTCAAGCCGTGGATAGTTGAATCTGTGGATAAAGAATCCGTGGAAATGGAGAACTGACTGTATTTTTGAGGAGTTGTGTTTGGCTACAACAGTCCATCTCTTCCAGTCCTGGATTTGACAGTAGGTGAGTATGTTTGAGACCTTTCCCAATCTAGTCCCCTCCATATGTGCTGGACTCCGGGGGCACTACTGTCCCATACATCCCCAACTAGCATGGTTATTGGAGCTCACAATGGGAGGAAAACTTCTGTAGATCATAAGTTTTCCCGCCCATAATGGATAGGACATCAAGTAAAATAAAGGATGTAGGATAAATTTGATGGGACACCATAGAAAACAGAAGTGGAACAAGAACTGCAGGAAATATAAGGCTAGTACAAATGAAGCTTTGCCCTCTCATATAATAGCCCAGGTCCTTTGTTGGGAGTTACCATATTAATGAGATTTGTGCATGTGTGTGGGCTTGTATGTGTGTCTTCAAGTCATCTGCAGACTTATGGTGACCCCATGAATTTCATTTACTCCTCTGTCTTTACAGTACAGCTGCTAACATTTACAAATCAGATGAAACAGACCTTCCAAACAAAACTTACTTAGATCTAAAAGGTTTTCCATCTATTTCTAAGGAACAAGGACAGCATTTAGAAAGTGGAATGCACTTGCATACTTCTAAAAACATAATTAATCCAATACTGAAAAGAGTTTTTGCATATATGTTAACACATTACCTCTTTTTCCTCACTGCTCTTCTTTAAGGTTTTCATCAAATCCATGTGCTTGACTTCATTTCTTGCCATCACAATTTTCATTTGCTTAATGCCAATCAATGCTTTCTTTACCTCTTCATCTACATATTTTTCTCCAACTTCAGACAAAACTAAGAAGGAAAATGCCATTTTTAAAAAATGCACAATCTCTTATGTTGTGATCTACATACTGAATTGCAATTAACAGATTCCAGTTAGATAAAAATAAAATAATAGTGGGTGTTTGTATTTCTGTCTAATAAAATCAAAATCCTTAGTGTATATAAAAGCAGAGAATATGGAATTCATCAACCATATGTTGTTCATGCTTCTCAAATGATATATGGTTCAACTTAACCGATGCATTTATTTTCAAATAAAGAATCTTCTTTTTGTATTTAGAAATATAATTTAAAATTTATAAATATATTTTACACAAGTCAGCAGCATTGTGAGGAAAAGCTAGGCAATGTTCCTAGTGGCAAAGTGCCAACTGATTTCATTAGCAATTAATCTAGGCCATTTTGGCCAAACAACAGATGTGTTATCAAGCAGAACTCTGAAATGTATAACTTCAATTTCTTCCTCTTTAATGGAAATTCATTCCTATCCAGTGGAACTATAGGAATAAATACACAATTTATCACTTATTAAACTGAAAACTGCTGTTTTCATGCTGCCCCCTCCCCTGAATTGTATCTTTGTTTTTCTTTCATCAAGTAGCATTCAATTTGCATCAGCATAAAATGATGTAAGGGAATTATGTAGCCCTTTGGAGACTAAAGAAAAGGGAATTTACAGCATAAGCTCTGTAGTGGATTCCATGAAAGCTTATACTGGAAATATGTTTTTCTCTCCATCAGGGGTGAAACCAATGGGCAAAATAAAGCTGCTTCCAGCCATTTTGAAGGTGGGTTATTTATATGACACATGCCTCCAAAGTGGGTGGAAACCAAAATGAAGCTGCACTCCGGGGCTAAAAACTGGAGCAAAAACAAACTGGGATATTGCGACTTAGTTTGCAAAGTGTGCATCCTTGCACCTGCATATAAACAACCCAGTGCCAGTGTAAGCCTGTGGCAAAGCAAAGAAATAAAAATGTGGATACCCCAATGAATGTAATTACAATGTACAGAAACCAGACAGTCCAAAGGGGGTAAGGGTGGTTAAGGGGGCATGCATGGGGGGGCCCTCCATGATTGTGTTTTGCCAATGTATCACTCGCACACCATTCGATGCCCTGTATTGGCAGAGCATTGCATGCATGACTGTGTGGGTGAGCAAAGGTATAGCCATGCAATGGAATAGTATCTGGGCAGGAAGAGGGAGGTAACTGGAACTTGCAGGTGGTGTGTTTGTGTGATGGTGCACATGCATGGTGGGGAGGTGACCAAAAAACCAATCCAGCAGTGCGGTTTGACACAGGCGGTCTGCCCGTGGATATCTGACCCACCTTGGGAGCAGGCTGTGCAGACAGTGGGATTTCAACCCTATTTCTAAAAAGGCAGGATCAAACTGCTTTTCCCCTGACCATTTGCTCTGTCTCTCTGGGCCTTTACAGATTGCCAGAAATAATGCAGCTTGGGGCCACTTTAACTGTCCTGGCTCAGTGCTAAGGAATCATGGGGACTGTAGTTTATTGTGGCACCAGAGCTATCTGACAAAGAAGGCTCAATGTCCCAGAAAAAAATACGATTCCCATGATTCCCTAGTACTGAGCCAGGACAATTAAAGTGGCCTCAAGCTGCATTATTTCTGGCAGTCTGTAAAGGCCCTCTCTCTCAAGGGTGCTAAAGGATCCCTTTACATCTCTTTCAGCTGAACTAGACTAACATGGCAGTCCCTTTGAATATATTTCCTTCGGCCTGTTATATTATATGGGCAGTGTGTAACTTTGTTCTGATAGAAGATACTATTTTGATAGCATTTTCACCACTTCCGTTGGCAGATACCGGTACAGCTTTCCTCATCCCTGCTCAAAGTCTATCCTCTTGGTCACAGTAGCCTCCTAAATAGTCCAGGTTTTAGCACAGGGAGCTGAGAGTAAAGGCACATTTTTACAGGTGACACTTCTGCTAACATGAAGGAAGATACTTCCATCTAGTTTTCAAGCACCTTCTTTCTCAGCCGCCTCATCAAAACTCAAGATATCCAGGAGAGCTTTTTCAGGTGTGAGGGAAGGATGGTCTAGAGCAGGGGTAGGCAACCTTTTTGAG
>CM034706.1:64987858-65003883 GCA_020142125.1 Phrynosoma platyrhinos | reverse complement strand
TTCCAAGATCAGATGGGATCTACCAGAGTGGTAATGAATACAAATCCTATACAGAACTCAGAAAAGTTACTTTTTTGGACAACAAGACTCATCATGCCCTACCCAGAGTAGTTCAAAAATGAATTTTCCCAAATTCTCTTTACATAGTTAGGATGATCAAGTGTCCCTTTGCAGAGAACAGTCCTCTTCCTTTATTTGAGGGGTTGTCTAGACTTTGGCACCTGGCCAGCAGGCTGAGCAGCACACATGGGTCACTTGGTCACAGTCTTACCCACTCGAGATGAGATATATGTATACAGCAACTACTTCTGAATTTGCATGGCTGTGGTCCAAACCACATCGTAGAAATGATCCAATTTGACACCACTTTATCTGCCCTGGTTAAGTGTTAGGGAATCCTGGAAATTTTAGTTTATTGTGGCATCAGAGCTCTCTGACAGAGAAGGCTCAATGTCTCACAAAACTACAGTTCCCAGAATTCCCTGAACCTTGGCAGTTAAATTGGTCTCAAACTGGATTATTTCTGCAGTGTGTTTTGAACCTTTGTGTGAGAATGTGTGCGCCTGCTCGGCCTTCAGTATTTCTATTACTGTTTTAATTGCAATTTTGTATGTTTTTAACTTATTATTAAAACAATAAAAACATGTCTTTATTGTATTTTCTGCCACCTTGAGTCCCAGTCTGAGGGAAAGATGGGATATAAATGAAATGATGGATGGATGGTAAGGTGCTAAAATTTGTTACATGGAGCTTAGATTCAACTTGATACAGTTGTAAGCACAAAGTATTTATGAGCTGAGCCCATATGAATTAATTTCAATTAATATAAGGAATGGCTACTATAATTATGGCAACCTAACCACAAGAGTATGTGACAATCCTGTTATCAGTTGCAAATTCTCATGGCATGATTGAATGGCAAAGTAAACCTATTTATCACATATTATATAATTTATACACGGCACATAAAGGAGACAAGAAGAGTTCTGCTATACCAAATCAAAAACTTTTCTTATCTGCATTCTGTTGGATAGTTATTGAAACTGAATGCTTATGAGAAGCCCACAGCATAATATGAATGTAATAAAACCTTCCTTCTCCTGTTCCACAGATATTCTTATACAGAGGCTATTTCTGGATAGGATTCTTATAGGAAAAATTCTCTATATACAAATTTATATGAACAGAGCTAGCTGTTGTGAATAATCACAAATGACAATAAAACATATGTTAATTTCACTGCAGAACCTCTACAGATTTCTTTGCATATGGCTTGTACTATTTCATAATAAGAATAAGGATACAGAAATCAGACAGTACTAATGTACTGAAATCCAGGTTACCATGGAGAAATCTGAATGATCTTTATGGGTACCCTTGTTAATGTTGAAGTAAACTATTCTCTTCATTTGATCTAGAGATTATGCTAATCAGAAATTAATATAAGATAACTAACACATCCTGGTTTCATACTCACAGAAGGTAACATTGATGTTATAGCAGAACATTTTAAAAAGTATGAAGGGATAACTAATCTGTATTAGTTGATCATGAGATTATGTCCCTAGTGAGGATGCTGAAATTCTCATGTTTAATTCTGAACCTTTTTTTCCATGTCCTTATGAGTCTCACAAGGTAGTGGCCATTAAAGAGAAAAGTCTAAAGGAAGGAAGAAAGGCAGCTGGTCTGGCAGGTATAAATTGTACATACCTTTAAGGTTTTCCACATCATTTAGTTCTTCTTCTTTGATGGGTGCACAGTGATGTCCTTTTAGCCATACTAAGTACATTAAGATGAGTAAAAACTTCATCTTTGCTGTGTTAAGAATAATTACAGTAGAATATGTTGTGTGTTATAGTTTTCAGGTACCCTTCAATGAAAATCACACTAGGAGAATTAATAAAGAAATATTATGCAGTTAGTTATCTTTTCTATCAATGCTAATACTCAGTTTTGAAATCTATTTTTGTCTCCTTATTCCATGTTCTAATGATCCATTCAGTTTTATCTAAAATACCATATTACAACGGTATGAAAACTTTTAATCAACCTCCTATTGGAGTTAATGGCCAAATCTCTGGCTAATCATCATCATTGCATGCTCTAGAGTACTAAATTTACCAATCAAATACTTTTTAGTTCATTCATTTCACTGCAAAAATTATTTCAATTCTAAATATTTCAACTGAAATTAGTGGCAATTTTAAATTGCTTACCTTGGGCTGGGTTGGTCACATAGTCTTTACTTTCTCATTGATATAAATACATTCCAGACAAGACTTTTTTACTTTTTGAAATTTGCTATCACACATGTGTTTCAGTTTATTGAGGAGAATGCTACACATTTATTTTAATTCTGTTTTTTAAAAAAGAAACTACTTTTATATTAATAGTAACAAAATCAACTGTCACATAAACATAAAGCTGTAGGTCATTGATTTATACATTTATCCCTGATTATGGCAGATGGCCAGCACATTTCTTTTAAAAGAAGAAAAATAACATTTAATAATAGAACCTCCAAGACACTCTATTTACCACTAGTGTTGATGTGTCCTCTTGCAAATTTGTTTCTGGCCTCAGGAAAGAGCAAGGCTGTATGTTGTTCTAATTTCCATGAGTGTCACAGATTTTGCCATGTACTACTTATCTAGTGACAAGGTATTTAATCCTATTAATGGGATGTTTTGCAATTAAGACTCCAGGATTTGTCTGTGCTTACATCCAAAAATAAACACTAGAGGGAGTATGTGACACAACTGTGGGAAAGGATTACTTTTTTTTTCTTGCACTGACTACACTAGATGTGACCGGTTACAGAACTGCTTTTAAACCCATGATAAAGCTAAAAGATTCCACCAAATCTTTCCTTCTAGGCCCTTTGAAAATATAAACCACATATTCCAAAACTGGCAACCTTTCTATGGCATAAGGCAGTTACAGATTTTATCTGGGATACTTTGGAGGTAACTACTTTAGATGAGCTCAAGTTCTTCTTAGAATTCTTGAATTTTCTCCTCGAGAAAATTTCAATCCATCCCTCTATTTAAAAAAATATCACCCCAAATGTGCTTTATCACCCTATTCACATAATTGAATTGTAAAGTTAGAAGGGGATCCAAAGTGTCATTTAGTCCAATCTGCTGACACTGCAGGAATCCATACCTAAGCAACAACAGATGGCCATTCAGCCTTTGTTTAGAAGCCTTCTGACGTAGTCCATTCCACTGTCCAACAGCATTTATCATCAGGAAGTTCCTCTCAAACATTTCATCAGAATTTTCAGTATCACCTATTAGTGTATCACTATTTTCCACATCATGGATCTACTTCATCCTTGTTCTTTCTCTTGCTTCAAACATAGATGAAAAACATGGTTTTATTATGCTTAACTTTTCTTGCGACTCTAAGGTCTTTTTTGAGCTTTCTTTCTCCTGACCTTCTCCCTACAAATATTGGCTATTCAATTAGTTCCTACTTTGTCCATCATCCATTTCTGATACATGCCTCTTTTTAACCTCAGCTCATCCAAAATCTTCCTATGCAGCCACCATGCTTTTTAACGATGCTTTCTACTTTTATTTCTTTTTGGAGCTGTTTGTAATATTGCCTTCAACATTTCATTTTTAGGAAGCTCCTGGCCATCATGAACTCCCTTCTCTTTAAGTATTTCTGACCATGGGATCTCAGCCAGTTATTTCCTTAAGCTTATTGAAACCTGGGGCCTTTGCAGACTGCCAGAAATAGTGCACATTAAATTGAGGCACTGCCCTGGCTCAGTGCTAGGGAATCATGGGAACTGTATTTTTTTCTGAGACATTGAGCTTTCTCTGTCAGAGAGCTCTGGTGCCACAATAAACTACAGTTCCCATGATTCCCTAGCACTGAGCCAGGGCAGTGCCTCAATTTAATGTGCACTATTTCTGGCAGTCTGCAAAGGCCCCTGCCTTCTTAAAGTCCAAAGTGCATATCTGACTACACTTAGCTTGCCCTTTCTTCTCTATAATAAATCCCAGGAGGATGTGGTCACTTTCACCCAAGCTTTCCTTTTTTACTTTCTGTCTCATTGACCAGTTGTTCCATGTTGATGTGGATCAGATCCAAGACAGTTACTCCCCTTCATAGTTTTTTGTGGGTTTTTCAGGCTGTGTGGCCATGTTCTAGAAGAATTTCTTTCTGACATTTTGCCAGCCAGCCACAGATGCTGGCGAAATGTCAGAAATAAACTCTTCTAGAAATCCCCTTCATGCTTCTTCCAGCTTCTGGAAAATAAAATTTTCAGCAAGGCAAGTAAGGCATTTTTGGGACATATTCTTAGCAAAACTTGATTTCAACAGACACTAGAGTAGCTGGCATTTCCTTTTACTGCTGCCTCTCTCCTTTCTGAATGTTTGGAAATCTGTTATAGGAAGGCATCTTCCAAGTCTTTGGTCCAGCTCAGAAGTCTATTTCTATGGGGACTGTAGCTACAGGTCATGCTGCCCAAGTATCTGCTTTTATATGCATATTGTTGCACTTTATAACTGGCAGTTAAATTATACAAGCAATCACAGAATAAGACAATAATCTTATAGGACACATTTTCTGTGTCAAAATCTGAATTACTGAAAGTAAATGAACTGCTAGGAAATGTGTTGATTCCAAATACTGGAGGGAAGGAATTAATATGAGCTGAAGAATTCCTTCACTCTGAACCACCCAAGCTGTGACTCAACATTCCAGATTCCAGTCCCAAAATTCATGTGACATGGTATTTGCAAAGGTTTGTACATTCCCTACAGTATGGATATAATAAATCTGCTAATTGAGTTGAGGCTGGGGACACCCAATGACACACAGAAATATGTGCAAATATTTTGGGCCTTTGCAGACTGCCAGAAATAGTGCACATTAAATTGAGGCACTGCCCTGGCTCAGTGCTAGGGAGTCATGGGAATTGTATTTTTTTCTGAGACATTGAGCCTTCTCTGTCAGAGAGCTCTGGTGCCACAATAAATTACAGTTCCCATAATTCCCTAGCACTGAGCCAGGGCAGTGCCTCAATTTAATGTGCACTATTTCTGGCAGTCTGCAAAGGCCTTTTGTGGGTATTAATCAATTATAAATGCATCTTCAATAAAGACAGTTTAAAGCCTATAAAAATATGCAACAAGCTAAGAATTATATATCAAGGCCTACATTTATTTGATGGTCCCAACCAGAACAGACCAATTGGATCAATGGCTGAATGGTAAGTCAACATGTGTATGACTCTGATGTCTCAGAATATACATTTCTGAAATGATTGGTGGATAGAAATACTAGTGCTATTTGTCTCTCAGAATTTGGGTCTGGTATATGCTGTTATCACTGAGCTGGGGGAAAACCAGTGGTATCAGAGCCCATAACATTTCGCAAATCAAAAATGGTACGTGTGCAGCCAAAGAACATCAGAGTGTGGACAAGATGGCAAAAGTTATTAATGAGAAGAACACACAAGCTAGAAGAAATTACAGCAGACTGCTGTTGCCTAAGTCTACTGGGTAGGGCAAGTTTCAGCATTTCTTCTCATCTCCCCTTTGGCTAAATTAACTGAGTGCAAACTTTGCATTTTGAACTTTGTGTCAATGGAAGTAAACAGAAGATGAAGGGGGAAAGTGGGAGGAGAGATAACAATGGGACATTTTAAGTAGATGAAAAAGTGGTCCCAAAGGACTCATTGGGACTGTTCTTGCACCTGAACAGATCAAGAAAATGAGAACCTGGGGGATTGACAGAATGAATTGGATACACATCAAAAGATCAGCCCAGTAGATCAACTGTCAACTGTGGGGTAGGAAACAGATTCCTGCAGGAGATATTTAACACCTCTTGACCACCCCAATGACCCATATGTGGATCACTGTTCACCACTTCTATTAGCAGTGAGGAAATGGCAGTCTGAATCAAGATTGCTAGGAGGCTGGAGAGATTTTGACTCTTCAACTGAAACTAACTTTGCCCCCTTTACCCTTATCTCATAGGGCAAGGACAAAAAGCTAAGGTCTAGCTCCTCTCCATACCTGCTTACTCACAAGATCAAATGCATGATAATTTACATTTCATATTGACTTTCAGTGTATCTTCTTTTCTTTAAAAATATATTATCTTATTAATGTGTGTTTTTACAGCTGCTTCTAGAATTATAACTACTTTGCTGCCCAGTTATTACTATCATATAATTTTATAATGCTTTGAAGTTCTTATATGTAAACATTGGTTACAGTGGGAAAAGAAGGAAACAATCCTCTAAGTTTTAGTGAGTGGTGGGTGGCAGGAAGGACAGGGAATGACTACAGTAGAAAAAGCATAACCTGGGAAATTATTATTATATTTATTTATATCCCAGTCTGGGACTCAAGGCAGCTTTAAAAAGTTAAAACAGATACAGCTAAACTTTTCGCACTATACAAAAGTAAATAATGTAATTAAACTATTAATAAAATTAAAAGCTGTTAAAAGCACAACTATGAAGAAGATGAACAACGAAAATGAACAACACAGCACTTCAAAGGCGCTTTCCCCCAGTGCCAGCAGCCCTCAAAGGCCTGCTGAAACAAAACATCTTCATCTGCTTATAGAAGGATAGGGAGTAGCTTCACATTACACATTTTGCAATCCCAGGTCATACAGGAGAGGGAGAAGTGGCTATGGCTTTTAGTAGACACAAAGCTGTTCCCATAACATCCAGCTTGGCCTGAGCTGTATCATTGGAAAATCCTGTCAGAAGTATGTAATCCTGGAAGTGTAATTGACAGTTGTCTTTACTGACATTGTGGCGGTGTGCCTTCAAATTGTTTCCAATCTATGCCAACCCTAAGGCGAACCTATCATGATGGGGGAAATTGTCCCATGTCCCCCAAACAGTTGTTCAGCCCTGTTTGAGGTCATAATTCATTCATTTATTTATTTGCATTTTTAAATTGTCTGAATGGGTGTTGCTTTTTGTACACCACCCCAAGATCTTTGGATATAGGGTGCAAACTAAATATTTGAAATTTTTTTTTAAATGAAATGTCTACCATTCTAAAGTAGAATATTAAGATGACACAATCTTAGACATGCCTATATGAGTGCCCTCTTTTTTATGGATGGAATTTCTATCTCATCCTTCTTCTAGTGAACTCAGGGGAGGTCCCCAAATGCTCTTGTTTTATTATCAGAAAAATCCTGTGAGAGTTGATTGAGCGGAGGGGGAAAGAGTGGTTGACCCAAGGTCACCTCATGAGCTTCATGGCTAAAAGAAGGTTGAACTCAGGTCTCTCTGGTCATAATCTGTTTTCTAATCAAGCAGGTAGGAAGCATGCAGCCTTCTAGAATTTGTTGGTCTGCAGCTCTTAGCATTCTTCACATTCTTCATAGGCTATGATCTGGGACTGCTGGGGGTTGCAGTCAAAAAATATCTGTAGGGCTACATGATTTTCTCCCCCACTCTAATCTCTGCTGTAAGGACCAGCTCTGTAGTGGAGCAGTCTCATGCATGCGGCTTCAAGCAGCAATATGAATTGTAAACACAGTGGTATTTACTCCCGGTATCTGCTGGGGTTTGGCTCCAGGACCACCACCCCACTGGATATCACAATCCATGGGTGCTCAAGTCACATTATATACAATGACTCAGGGCCTTTGCAGACTGCCAGAAATAGTGCACATTAAATTGAGGCACTGCCCTGGCTCAGTGCTAGGGAATCATGAGAATTGTATTTTTTTCTGAGACATTGAGCCTTCTTTGTCAGAGAGCTCTGGTGCCACAATAAATTACAGTTCCCATGATTCCCTAGCACTGAGCCAGGGCAGTGCCTCAATTTAATGTGCACTATTTCTGGCAGTCTGCTTAGGCCCATAGTTAAATGGTAGCCCTTATATACAATGGCAAAATCAAGGTTTGCTTTTTGGATTTTTTTAAAATATATATTTTCAGAGCATGGATGGTTGACTTCTTGGATGCAGAATTCATGGATACAGAGGGCCAACTGTAGATGAATTCATTCTGAATTCAGCAGCAAAGTTCTTTAAACCATTGGCCCCAGAAGGAGTTTCTGCTTCAGTCTTAGGCTGGCACCAATTACATCATAGCTGTCTTTCATTGTATTCCCCCTTTTGCTGCCATTGCATCTGTGACTATCAATAGGGAATTTTTTTCCTCACTACCACTGTTCCTTTGTCTCCAGAATGTTTTTTTTTAAAAATGGCAGTCATATTGTACAGAAACAAAGATGGTAACACCAATCTCCATGAATTGAGACTGTTGGGAATAGACATAGTTTAGGTTAGGGCAGTGTGTAGCAAGAGTTACCCAACTATTAATGCTGTCATAATATCCTTGTTACTTGACATGCCCAATGTCATGTTAAAATTCAAAACAGATTGCTTTTAGGGATGTCTTGCCTGTCCTCATCTGTTTCTTATAAATGGCAATTAAAAGGATATTGAGGAAAAGGATGGCATAAGTCTGCATCTCACTTTCATTAGCTAGGATTCATTTCCCCATGTAACTTGCCACTTTGAGTCAGAGGCAATGAAGCATAAGCCAATATATATCATTTTACATATCAAGTTAAAGAGGTGCTATTATATCATTTCCACAGGCCCTTTTAATGTATGAGCTGATTTACAATATGTCTCTAGTATATCCTCACAGCGTTCCCATGCTTCATTCTTCTGTTATATGAGCTAATTTGCTGGGAATGTTTTGGGTGTGGTAGATCCTGCATCACTGCAACAGATTAGAAGAGGAGACAATCTTCAAGTTATTGAGATGCTGGCATGCTATGCTGATTATGTGTTGGACAATTCAGTCAATGGTTAACTTTTTTCTTTTTTCTTTACAGTCTGGAAACTCAGTTAAAAGTGACTTCAAGAACTTTGGTGCTCTGGATGGAGTAAGCTCTCTAATATAAACTGAAGCCATTGTCTCACATTCTTACAGCAACTCTCTCTGTTCCAGCACCAACTGCAGTTACTCCATGTAAGGAAGAAAAACAAAGAAGCAAAGAAACAAAAAACAAAGCAGGACCCAGGCCCTTCAATAAGCCCAGATGATATGTCTGTCCCTATATCTATTCACACAATACTACTGCAAGATCTCAACATCAAGGGTTTATTTACTTGCCTGTTTTCTGATGTGATATTCTCTGTCATCTGCTATTAATGGCTTTCTACATTCAAAATAGTCTACACAAAATTATAAAGGGACACATAGGTAACATTAGGGTAGATACCATTTAGAAATCTTATCATCCTTTTAGGACTTTCTGAACAATTTTGTTGCTTCCAGATGAGCATTTATTGGATTAAATCACAAAAGTTCATTCACTCAGATTTTATGGAAATCCATGTGTGTGTGCCTTCAGGTGACTTGCTGATTTATGGTGAACCCGTGAATTTCATATGGTTTTCTTATGCAAGGAATCCTCAGAGGTGATTTGTCAGTTCTTTCCTCTGAAATTCATTGGTGGTCTCCGATCTAAGAACTAACCAGGGCTGACCCTGCTTAGCTTCCAGGATCAGACAGGATCTGGTGCTTTAGGTTATTTCATACCCATGGAAATCTATACAATGACATAAATCCTGTTGATCATTCTAGATAATGTAGACTCATTGAATCAATGCAATTTACCAACATGATTATTAATAATTCAACTACTGATTAAACAAGTCAACACTAATTGGGACTAACCAACAATATGCCAGCCAATATCATCCATATATACAATTCCTGTGTTTTTCCTGTGGTGCATCCATATTTTTCTTGCTGAAGATTTTTTTTTTAAGGATGAAAACATAACACAATTTTCTATAGGCATAGGTACCCTTAGTGCTAGTCTTCTACTTTTTCAAGAGATGTGGTGGTAACTCAGGGCCTAACTGATGGGATGATGAACCTATCACAATTTGACATTGAGCATAAACATTGATGTAGGCATCTTCTTTTAAGTCACTCCTCTTTTTCCATTGATTCCTGTTCTTGACCCCCTGCAGATACAAAAATCTGTGCATGCTCAAGTCCCATTAAAATCAATGGGGGCATGGCATGCATGCGCCCACTAGTGTGGCTTCATGCACACACCACCATTAAGCAAAATGGGGGCTTGCCATTTGCAGATGGTTAAATCTACGGATGGCAAGTCCACAGATAAGGAGGGCAGACTGTATAACTATCCTGAAGTTCCATCAGTGTTGCTGCTGGTGGAAAGTCCAAAAGCAAAGCATTCTAGGGATGGGACACAGACAAGACAGAGGGTTCTGATCTGGCTTTGCTGACACATTGAAGAAATAAATCCAAGGGTAAAGATCCCAGCAGAAGGGCAATGATGGGACATCAATAGTTTGCTGTCACATCCCAACCTTGTTTAGATTTGTACTGTATTCATTTAATTTCTTGCTTTATTTTTATGAGGGAGATAATTAGCAATTAGAAGTAAAGTAATTCAACTAATAATTCTATGCCTCTTGCAAGCTAATTCTCAGATGGTATTCATCTTACTAATGGATGGATATTTAGTACCCATCTTACTAATACTGCCCACTGAACAAACCTCTTGAAGATTGCAATCCAAGTAATATTTGTGTATGTTTTCAATTTTACTAAGACAAAACCCTTTCAAGGTGGATTAATGCCAATATTCAAAGACCCCATATTAGATTTACAGTAGATTCCATCTGTACAATTGTTTGATGTATACAATTCCATTTAGAGAATTTTCTTCCACAAAGAAACACATTGCTGAAACATGACACCTTTTTCAAGTACAAACTTTAAGACGCTATATTTTATTTTCTAGGAGGTATCCTGTAATCAAAAGGAAAATCAATGAAAGATGACCAATATTTTTATCATACATATTCCAGTTTCATGAAACTTTTATATCAGGAAGTCTTTGTGCTATTCCATAGTATCCATTATATGGTCATGTATAAGAGAACACCATCATCATCCCTGGTTCATAGTCATCTGTTAACTGCTGCTTCCTTATTTATTTGTCCAAACCTAAAATGATGGCGGGGGGGATTTATAATATGAGCATAAAATGTCTGGCAATAGAGGGGGGAATAAGTAAGCAGATGGATTTCAATGTTATGTTGTTCACATATTTTTAAAAGGGCCAGAGTTTCCATCTGTGTTTAATGTTTAAAATAACATTCAGAATGTAGAATACCATGCAAATTCCTCAAGGTCAAATAAGGTTTAAGCATGTTTGTTTCATAGCATTCCACCAAATCCTCACTTCCTGTATCTCTTTTATCTTGCAATATTTATTTCATGCCATTATCTATCAACAAACAAATGTAGAAATGAATTCTTTTTCCCCCAGTTCTGCTATGACCATTTATTCTATTCAATTATATGTTGGTATTTTGGGGAAAATATACCAGCTGTTATCAGACCTTCAGGGTTTTGGTGTAACTACATTTTTGTCCACTTGCCTGTCACAAAGAGTTTTAAACAATTTCCAGTGCTGAGCTTTGTGCCCATTTTTAGAAGGCAGCAGAGTTGGAGGTGCTGTCCAAGCAAGTAGGTTAAGCTTGACTAATCAGTCTTACCTAGTTCTATTAATAGTAATGTCAGCAATGTTAGTCCATTATTCTTTAGAGAGAAATCTCTGGAGAAAATTATCTGATCTTCCACTGTATATAAAGCTTAATACTGTGATCCTAGACACTCATATAGTGGCTTCATTTATACAAATTTAATGAAATGTAGATTCATCAAAGCTTAGTATTACAGCTTCCATCAGGAAAGCATTACATCAAAGGCCAATTAACTGCTTCC
The DNA here is from genome assembly GCA_020142125.1 of Phrynosoma platyrhinos. Taxonomy (NCBI): domain Eukaryota; kingdom Metazoa; phylum Chordata; class Lepidosauria; order Squamata; family Phrynosomatidae; genus Phrynosoma; species Phrynosoma platyrhinos. The sequence continues at coordinate 64,992,092 of CM034706.1, read as the reverse complement.
ATTTTACTTGCATGTGGTCTTTTTCTTTTACTGTATAAACCATAGATAGTGTGGCCACAGACAATGTGTTCTACTGAGGACAGTCCTTTGTTGAAAGAACTAGAGAATTCAGCTCTCTTTTTAAAGAGGTCCTATATTCAAAGTACTATCCAGTTTAAGTCTGGTTGAGAGATAAAAATTAGGATCATGCTCCTTGAAATTGCCCATCCACAGTATACCATAAATGGAAAGCCATGTGGTGTGGTGTCTTGAGGACTAGGACTGTGGGACAACAGGCTTCAAATATCTGCTTGTCCATGGAAACCCATTGGGTGACATTGGACAAATCACACTCTCTCAGAGGAAGGTAATGGAAAATCCCTATGAACAAATCTTGCCAAGAAAATCCCATGATAGGATTGCTTTAGGGTAGACATAAATTAGAAATTACTTGAAGACACATCACAAGAGCAAGGCCATAAATGACTAAAGACCTGGTCTCCCATGAAGCAGACCATTGTCTTAGGCAGCACACTGGGAGAAGACCCCCCTCCCACACACACACATTCTTCTGCCATTTGTGGATGTCCCTATTTGGACCAAAGTGTTCTCAATAAAACAGAGAGTCCCTTGGGACATTCCCATCTTATGAAAACTTATTCATACAAGATATTCCCACAAAATTCCTACATCAATATCATACACATGTCAATGTTTTACCAAGCAATTAAATACAAGGAAGGATTGTGTCTCCATCCTTGTGAAGTCTGTTCCTCACTGTGTATATATTAACTACCCCCCCAAAAAAAATCCTGATTTGACCCATATGACTTTTTGAATTTCAGAATAATATTATTGTGGAAGCAAGGCCCATTTACCCTTGCTAATAGATGTCCCTGCCTTCATCAACATGAACCCCATTAACATGGTGTGATGTGTTTTTCTGGATGAATTGTTCATAAAGATACATTGCATTCATCCCAGTATACATAGGTCCCTGCAAAACACAGATTCTCTGGTTTGTCTCTCCTCATGTAGCAAAATGAGAGAACAACCTATTCAGTTATTTAGCTACTTAGTTCTACCATTTATCTACATGGTGCTGTACAATGATTAAACAATAAAAACAGACAGTGCTGCCAAATATGTACATTCTAATACTGAGGCTATAGTATCCTAAGGTGGAGAATGAATTCCATAATTTCAGGCTGCAGAATACATTTTGAAACAGTATCATGTAAAACCAACCTAATAAATACAGTCCAAGTCAGAGCTAGCACAGCATACCCTTCAGTTGTCCTGATTTGGTAGGAACAGTACTGATTAATCTTCTGTCATCCCACTTTTTCAGCTGCTTTTTAAAATGTCCCAGTTTTTCTCCCTGCCTTCCACTTTCCCCTTCATTCTCAGTTTACTTCATTTAGTGCAAATTGGACTCAAAGTGCAAAAGTAATTTGAATTCAATTAACTCATTGGACAGAGAGGAGAGGAGGGGTGGAATCTTGCTTATGCAAAAGCAAACTAGTGCAGCCTCTCCTAGTTAGTCTATTCTTCTTCATTAACAACTTTTGCCATTTAGATCACGCTCTGATGTAGGTTGGCCACATGTGTCCCGGTTTTCATCTGTAAAATGTTGGAGGATATGGCACAGCAGCATTCAGAATTGCCCAAAACCTTTCCCCTTGGTTTATATCTTTTTACCTGTCCACTGCACACACTCAGCAGGCATTCAAAATACACATCTGTAATGAGATCTACCATGTCAGTGTATGACTTCTGGTGTTTAAACTTCCCTTCATACTAGTTCCAGTAACCTAGAGGTGGGCAGCTTATAGTTCTTCAGACAACAAATCTCATCAGCCTTAGCAAATATAGCTAAAGGTCAAAGATGATGAGAGTGGCAGTCCAACTAATCTGTACAGTAGCCATAATGAATGGCATTTTACTAGCCATGTTTAAAATAGCAGCTGTTTTTATATACGATTAGACATATGATATGTATTTAGTAGAGGAAATTACCTTGCCATACTTCCTTTTTAATATTTATTGCTTTCTGGAAATCACTTCCTTTTTTCACGTTGCTATTTGAATGTCTGAAATATGCAAAAATCAAAAAGCTCAATCTAGGGAGCTGAGAGTACATTTGCATTTTCTGAACCTAAACCAAGAGAAAATAATAACAATGACATTTAAAATACAGGAAAATCTAAAGGATATCTTCAGATACATTAGTAGATTCTGTAACATCTCACAATCTGGAAGCTTTTAAGGAATCCACATTCCAAGGATTTAAGCTGTTTCTCTGCTACAGAGATTTTGCTGAGTAGTCTTTTTGAATGCATACACTGTTTCCAATTGCGAACAAATAATCAGAAAACCAAAAGCCAATCTTGACATGCTATGATCATGATATCTGCCACTTTGGCAAAGTGTTTTCCCCTCTTCCTAAATTCTTGAAAAAATCCACTGTGTTTGTGGAACATAGCAACTATGATCCACTGAGGATAAGCTATTACATCTTAAGTAGACGTTATTTTAAAAAACTACCCAAAAACTCGAATCTGTGTTTATAGCCATAATATTGCAGGGAAAACATGGATGTTAACATATATTCTGTCTAAGACAGAGCATTCACATACAAGCTCCAGTTCCATTGCAAAATAGTGGCAGTACCAAATCATAATAATGGCATCACACTTGCTGGGTGAAATTTGCCCAGAGGAAAAGGTAATGCAATGCAATGAACAAAAAGGTAAAAGTCTCTTTATTATTCAAGGAGAAAGATATTAAAAATGGTGGGGATGGATGGCACTGCATGTTTCTCTTCCTGTGTCACCTCTTGAGATACAAAACCTGAGCAGTGATGATTGTGTTAAATTGATGCTATGCCATGATTGTATTATCTTGGCTATTTAAAAAAAAATAGGCAAACTAATCATGATGCAAAAGACAAGGCAAATGGAGTGGTGATAACAGCATTAGCAATTATTAAAAAACACTATTAGAACACAATCCAGTGAGGGTGCAATACACAGCAATCAGCTATCCTCACAAGTACAGATGAAATGATTTTCAGATGGAAAAACCCAACATAACAGCATGGTGTGAGAAGGCTCTCTCAAACTGTCTACTGCTTCATGGCCAGGATAGATATCAGAGAGCAGACAGTTTAGAAAATCTGTTTGTTTTTCTGAGTATATATGTCAAGCTGGCCAGCACTTGTGGTTCTAAAACTTAAAAATGAAACAAATAATAATGTGAAAAATTCATAGTAAGAATAAATAATTGCACCCCATTTGATTTAAAGTATAGGAGAAATTCCATAATATTAAGGACACAAGAGAAAAGGCTTCGCCTCTTGTGCCCACTAACCAGACGAACCTTGAGCTGGGCCTTGGTGCTGATCTTCAGTCACAGATATTGGGGGGCCCTTAAACATGCTGGGGTGTAAATCCTGATCCATCTGCACTGCCCTCCCACCACTCATAATCCAGGGAAGATAGTGTAGGGGTTCATGAAATCTCAATATGTATCTACTGAAGAAACAAATAAGAGGCTCTATAGGTAAGAACATTAACAAAAGATGATGGATCAAAGCAAGGGCCTCACTCAGGGCCAGGCAACTTCAGAGAATCCACGAAGCTCTGTGGGTCACACTAAAAATCAAAACAAAATCAAAATTAGAACTGACTGAAAATCCACGCCTATTTTAGTTTTTGGCATTTTTATTAAGTTTCCAGTATGAACATATAAGACATATAACAACAACATAGACTGGTTTTGGTTTTGGTGGGGGTGGTTTTTTAATTTGGCCAATTTTGTGGCGGGGTGGGGTAGACTATTTCCATGTAAAATTACTACTACAGGAAGCTTCCAGGAACAGAAAAAAAATTAATCATTTTTTTTTCCTGGGGCATTTTTCTGGGAGCGCAGAATGATGCCAAAATGGCCTGGTGTTATATGTGGCCTGTCTAGTCTAGTATTTTGTTCACAAGTAGCCAATCAGTTATCTATGGGAAGCCAATAAACAGGACAGGAGTGCAACAGCACCATCTTGCTTATGTTACCTTCTAGTACACTGATAGAGAAGGGCATATGTATCCAACATGACAAGAAGCCACTAATAGCCTCCATCTTCCATTAATCTGCCCAATCCTCTTTTAAAGTTGTTCAAATTGTATACCACTTATGTTAGCCAAGTCCAAAGTTTAAACTATATGTGTGTAATTGGCCTCATGTTGCCTTTTGACTATGG
>CM034706.1:64955073-64968841 GCA_020142125.1 Phrynosoma platyrhinos | reverse complement strand
GATTTGTGTGGATTAACCAGCAGATTTCCCCCATATGATAACGTCCTATATGATATATAGTTTGGACTAGCTGGACTGACAACAGCAGCTGTGAGACATGGCAGTAGCAATGAAAAACTGACAATCTTCTGACAAGGTTTGATCAAAATTTAAGTCTAGATCAGGGGTCAGCAACTTTTTTTGCTGACAGGCTGGGAGGGGCGGCGGAAATGGCGCTGGGGGCCGGTGCGTGCGCGTGCTTGTCCCCTGCACATGCGCACGCACGCGTGCACCGCCATTTTGAAAAACAAAATAGCGGCTGCCCCCCCTGCATGCGCACAATGGCAGGGGCCCCCCAGGACTCCCTCGGCCGCACCCCCAGGAGGCTTGCCTCAGCAGCGCTGGAGTCTTGCGCGACCTTTCAAAATGGCACCCTGGAGGACTCCCATGGCCGCAAAAGGCAGCTACGGCGGCGGTGGGGCAGCTGCAATGGCCGCCACAAAACCAAGCAGGGGCTGGTCCAAAGGCCTCCATGCGGGCCATAGGTTGCCAATCCCTGGTCTAGAGAATAATGTTACATAACCTGTATGAGCATGAAGCAAACAGATTAAAAATTAATCCACAATTGTTTCTGAGACTGTTTTGGTTAATTAATACAGGTTAAGGAATTACAGTTGCCCCTCCATTTTCACAGACTTGAAGTCCGTGTCCCTCACTCATTCACGGGTGGCAAAGGGAGGGAGACAAAATGGGGCACACTATATGGGCACGCACTACCATTCAAGCCTATGGGGCTTGAATATTTGCAGTTTTTCCATTTTCCAGATCCCCCGTGAAATCGGAGGGGTGACTGTAATTGGTTAAATAGATGCAAGATAAATCAAACAAAAAATGAGTAGGAACTGATAATTAATTACTGTCATAAATGGTCATAAATGGTTTAAATAAAGAGAATTATTATTAATAATATTATTTGCAATCAAAATAAGGAAGTGTAAGATTTATAAAATGAGAGACGATATGGAAAGATCTTTGTATGTTACAAATTTGAAGTCATAAATGGAAACAAGTAGAATTTTTTTTGCATACTAGATTACAAATGGAAGTGTATAGGTAGTAAAGAAGGAAAAAGAATTAAGGTAGTAAAGAAGGAAAAACAACGATGTTTATATAGAATGACTTTATTATATTGAACAAGGATATTGGAAATAATCCTCATTATAAAAATCCTATTTGATACAAAAGTTTTAAAAAAAATAAACAGTTCTATTGAAAAGACTAAATTACAACAGTTAAAACATTAAAACATAGCAAAAAGATAAAAGGATAATACACCCATTAAAAATTCATTATGCTATAGTACTTTAAAAGTCAAAGGCCTGCCTAAATACAAAGGTCTTTACATGTTGGTGGAAAGAGAGGGGGTCAACAGGACCTCCCATGGAAGGGAATTGACAAGTTAGAAGGAACCACCAAGAAGGCTGTCTTCCTCATCACCAAAGACACTCATGATGATGGTGGGACACAGAGAAACCCTTCCTTCAAAGACCTTAAAAGTTAGGCAGGCTTTAGAAGGTGATATGGTATTTTAGATAGTTGGGACCCAAGCCATATAGAGCTTTAAAAATCATGATCAGTTCTTTGAATTGTGCCTGGAAATGGACTAGTAGCCAGTGAGGTTGTTGCAATATGAGAGTTATATGTTCCCTGTAACCAGACCCAGTCAGCAGTCTAGCTGCAGCATTTTGGACCCACTAGAATTTCTAAAGGCAGCCCTCTGTAGAATGTGTTATGGTAATCCAAATGGAATGTAATCAAGGCATGTATCACCAAAGCCAGATCTGACTTCTCAAGGAATGGGTGCATCTGGCACTTGAATTTTAGCTGAATAACGATTCAGCACCATCTGCAGCACTATCTACAAAAATGAGTGGAACTACTGTAAAACAGTGTCCTCAAGTCTCATCCCAGAAGGATAAAATAGTCAATGGCACTGAAAGCTGCTGAGATAATAACCAGATAATTCCAAAAGAAAATCAGCATGTGCTTCATAGACTACAGCAAAGCCCTTGACTGCATGGATCATGAAAAACTATGGGCTGACCTTAAAGAAATGGGTGTAAATTATATTTGATTGTCCTGATGTATATAACCTGTAATCAGGACAGGCGGTTACCATTAGAACAGAAAATGGAGAAACAGATTGGTTCTCAATCAGAAGGCGGTTAGGCAAGGCTGCATTTTATCACCCTATCTGTTCAATTTGTATGCAGAAAATACACAGAGCAGGTTTTAACTCAGAGGAAGGAGGAGTGAAGACTGGAGAATTGAATATCAGCAATCTAAGATATGCAGACAACACCATACTACTAGCAGAAAACAACAACAACTTGGAACAATTACTGAAGAAATTCAAAGAAAAAAGTGCTACGGCAAGCTTACTGTTGAACATTAAGAAAATAAAAACAAAGACCATGCAGGATCTACATAAATACAATCTAAACAACAAGAAAATTGAAGTAGTTAAAGATTTCCCATACTTTGGATCAATCATTGATCAGAACAGAGACTGCAGTCAAGAAATCAGAAGAAGACTAGGACAGGGAAAAGCAGCTATGAAAGAACTAGACAAGAGCCTTAAGTGAAAGGATATAAAACTGAACACTAAAATTAGGATTGTCCAAACCATTGTATTTCCCTCACTATGTATGGATGTTAAATCTGGATGGTGAAGAAGAAGAGAAACTAATTTGAGATGTAGTGCTGGAGAAGAGTGGTAATCCAAATGGAATGTGTGGATACTATAGATGGCCAAAAAGATGAACAAATGGGTCCCAGAACAATCAAGCCTGAATCCTTTCTGGAAGTTGAGATGACTAAATTGAGGCTGTTGAATTTCACCACGTCATGTGAAGGCATGACTCACTAGAAAGGATAATGCTAGGAAAGGCGAAGGGCAGTAGAAAGAGATGAAGACTGTATACTAGATATATCGATTCAGTCAAGGAGGACCTGGACTTGGACCTGCAAGACCTGAGTAGAGTGGTCAGTGGCAAGAGTTCTTGGAGATGTCTCATTCACAGGGTTGCCATGAGTTGAAGTCAACTCAAGGGCAGTTAACAACAAATGTACATAGCTTTGAACATTGCTTTTTTCTCAGTTCTTTTTTATTGTTTAAGTATTTGGAAACAGGCAGTAAGTTATCTGATGCCAAATAATTCTGGTTCAGCTGGGATGTAGTTAGCCAGTTAACAATCTATACCCCCTCCTTTTTCTCTCATTCTCCTTTATGTTGTTTTTTATGACATGTGGACTGACATCATAAATCAATCAGTATGCTTAAGAATGTGGGCTGGAGGATATCTTTAAATTCTCGTTTTCTTTTAAAGAGTATGCAAACATATACACACATTCAGCAGTGTCTAGTTTATTGTCTTTCAGTTTCCCAAGAATCTAGGCAACTGCATATATTGTCAACAAACACTTCATATGACGATGTTTCAGCTCTCTGGCAAACCTCCTGCTCCAGAGATCCTTAGTAATATAATTATGGTTAAGCAATATTAGTGTACTGTTTGCACTAGTCCAATTCTCACACATCTTAGGGGAAAACATAATTGCTCCTCTTTCTAAGCTCCCACAGCATCATTAGTTCTCCAACATTTTAAAAAATTATTATTTTCATGCCTCACATTCCCTTGAGTATTTAACAAATCTTGAAAGGAGTCCTTCTGTACATTGTGAAATGTCTAATATCCAGTAAAAGCTGTAAACATTGCAACACACTTACTTGCAATGGTTTATAGCTATCTAGTCTTGAATGCATTTTCTTCAAATTTTGTACAGTTTTCCTCTAGAGAATCAAGCCTTTGATTTTCTTTCCAGGTTTATGTTTGAGGCTTGTGTGGAACAGGACTCCAGGAAATCAGGATTCCACTCAGCCTTGAAAACCCATTGAATGACTGTGGGCAAGTCACACTCTCTTTCAGCTTTGGAGGAAGGCAATGGCACTGAGCCCTTCAAAAATCAGCAGCACGCAACTATAAATGTTCTTATCAAGGGACTAAGCAACAAAGCTTGCATTAAAATTGCTTGGACTAAGGGGGCATGACAGAAACACCCACCTGAACAGAAGAGCCAAATATCAATTAAAATCTTGCTGGAAGATTTTAATGTTCTTTATTGACTGATATACATTGCTTATGAATAACTATTTAAACACATATAATGATGTGAAAGTACTTACATATTTTTCTTGACTAAAATGCCATGTCAATAGTACATGTCCTGATGGACAGTTCCTAGTGTTACCACTCAAAAGTTGTTGTGCATCTATTTGTCTTTTCCTCTTAACATATTTTGGGGAGTTTGTGCAGTGGGAATAAGGCACAAGTGATGGGAAACATTGATGAGTAATATTAAAAAGATGATAATATTGAAAAGATGGTCCTCATATGGTCCATGAATGAATCTTTAGTTATGGGAAGGAAAGCCATGTGAAAAACACTCAGAGTCTTCAACTCAATAATGCATTTTCTTTCAGGCCTCATTCTCTTTCAGGCCTGCAAACACACACACCAATACTCCAGTCTAGAGTTGGCTTGTTCCTGAGACAGTCAAAAATTCAACAACCACACACACATCCTGAATCGCCAAATCTCTTTTACCTCAAAGCATGAACTTTTTTGTTCACCCAAAAATGAGATTTCAGTTATTGAACAGACAAACCAGTTTTGCAGTATTCATGATCAAGGACTCCTTCTTTGGAGTTCAGAGGTTATGATTCTGAAACCACTGAGCTAATTTTGTCTGATCATTTTCTTCTTTCCTTTCCTCTTGCTTCTTCTTTGCTTTGCTTTGTTTTCTTACCATTTAACTTCTCCTTGCACAATTTCTTCTTGAACAAGATTGTGCCTCCTTGGAATTAGAATGAAGCACAAATTCAAGTACCTTTGTGCCATTCCATTTTTGTTTTGTTTCAGTTTTGTTTTTTTGATAAATTGGTATTATAGACAGCAGGGAAATTATCATACAAGCCCCATTCTTGCTGCAATAGCACTAGTTAAAGTCAATCATGCAAGGGGACTCTCTTCTGCACTCTCCTTTAACTTTGACTCCTACCCTGTACCCTACCCAGTATGCTAAGTTCTGCTAAGTTTTTAAAAAAGAAAAGAAACAGACAAAAAATAAAGGACATCAGGCTTCTTAGGAATGGCATGGGGAAGCGGGGAGAGTAGATTTGCCATATTCCAGTCCCTCATATGTGAGCATCTAATTTGCATATTATGCAAATTATTATAATCATGCATATTATTAATTTGCATCCTGATTATGCAGATTCAACATGTTAATCACTGCACTTTTTCTAGCATTATGTTTCAGCCTCAGTACCAGTAGGGAGCTAAGAGCTCTCCTTCCCCTTCTTTCTCCCCCCCCCAACCTGGCGTGAAGAGAGGAAGGCTTCCATGAAGCTTCAGAGAATAAAGGGGCAGTGAAGTTCTGTGCTGTCTAACCCTAGGCTCAAGCCACTGTCACAGGAGATTATCGCATTACCTATTGCTCCTGGCATAGATGTAGGATATCTCTTTAAGAAGACAAATCTGATTGCATAAACCCATCGCTGGGCAGCAGGCAGCTCGTATGCAAGCTGGGCTTCTGAAAGAACGGGAAAATCCTGTTCATGAAAAGATGCAGGATAAGCATGGCTTGCATATGGACTGCCTGCTGCCCGGTGACAGGTGAATGTGATAAGATCCGCCTCCTTAAAGTTACATCTTGCATCTATGCTGAGAGCAATATGTAATGCGATAATCTCCAATATCATCACACAACACAAGGCAATCTCTACTTGCCTCCTTTCATCGTCTGCCTTCTGGTCCTGTTGGAGGAAGGGGGAAGGTAATGGTAGAATAAGGTGGTAATGCTACATCAGTACAGCAGCAACCGGAGCCTGCAGGATGAAATGAGGCTCCTACCAGTGCCAGTCTTGCATGGTTTCCTGCTTCATTGCCACTGTTGCATTTTACTCAGTGGCCTGTGATGAAGGAGAAACCTGGAATTTACTGTTTCAAACTGGCCCAGCTGGCCAGGACATTTTTTTAGTCCCTTCAGTCTGGGATTTTCCAGGTTTTCCAGGACAGATGGCAACCCTAGGGGAAAGGAGGAGACTGTGACACCACGTAACTACCAATATTGAAGCTGCTGTAGCAGCAATGTTTTGCACATGAGAACTAATGGGACTGCAGTGTGACTGGGAGCTTATTGATGGGTTTTCCCATCAATGAAAAGGGATGCCCCAACTATGATTGTGCATGTGCAGTCTGGAGGCAACATCATGTGATAAGTATCACAAAAGGTGCTATTTTGTTACTATAATTGTGGGTTTAAAAACTATGTGTGATAATCTCTTAAGTGTCATAACAAAGATTTGAAGAATTACATTATGATATTGGCAGTTTTACTTTTGATCCCTTTCCTAATAATCTCAGCAGAAATTGAATTTTTCAGATTTGGGTCAATGTTTTTGTTGAGCCATTCACCACAATACCAAGATCTCTTTCCTGGATACTTACTGTCAGCTCAGTCCCCATGGAACTTTGTTTGAGTTTGGGAATTTTTTTGCTGAATAAGCATCTCTCTTCCCACTTACACCGAGTTGCATTTGCCATTTTATTGCCCATTTACTCAGTCTGGGGAGATTCTTTTGGGAGGCTTTGCAATCTCTTTTTGTTTGCACTGCTGCAATCCAGACCCCACCTTAACAATCAATTTTCATTAAAGGCTGGTTGGCTGCTGGGCAAGTGATATGAGCACACATACTGTTGCTGTAATTATGGCCACAGCAGCCAAGTTAGCTATTTAAATTTCAAATTCCAACTTTTGAAAAAGAAGAGTGAAAGATAAAGTAATGATGGTATTCCTACCAGATTTCTGCAAGAATTATGTAGTATGGTTGTCTAGGTTGCATCTGAGGAAATAACCACTGGCTCTTTTACAAAGGAAAGGAATATCTTTTGAGAATGCACTGAAATATTTCCATAGTGACACAGTGCTGAACTACATGTTATGCTCAGTGCCTAATGGGCAGATGAGACTGCCTATTCTTATTTATGCCCAGCTATGGAAATCCACTGGGTGATCTTGGGCAGATCACACTCTCTCAGCCTCAAAGGAAGGCAAAGCTCTGGACAAAAGTTGCCAAGAAAAAAACTTGCCAAGAAATCCCTATGATAGTGTCACCTTAGGGTCACTATAAGCTGAAAATGGTTTAAAGGCACACAGTAATAAAGCACAAGCCAAATAGAGATCAAGCCCACCACACCTGAGTAAGGATGTTAAACCACTTCCCCCAATCTGTCCCATCCAAGGTATGGGGCAAAAAATAGAGAAGGAGGGACATCCATTTGGCATCAATTAGGTTTTTCTCTCATATGTATGAATGGGAAGGAAGTGTGTAGGAGGAAGATTTAATACTCCTGTATTGTATGCAATCTATATATGGGACCTGCCTGCTGTCTTGGAAACAAAAAAGAAAGCCTGTTTCAACAGCACACAACACATTTAATGTAACATTGGTTTTAACTATGCTCTTTTAAACTTATATTTTAAAGTTGGTAATATTTAATTATCTTTTAACTTTTGTAATCAATGTTTTAGGTCATTCTTTTTAAATTATTGTAACCTGCCTTGAATCCCATTGTGGGAGAGTGGGAGAAAGGTGGGATATAAATCCTTGAAATAAATAAACAAACAAACATATAGCTAGATTCTAATTTAGACCTTTCCCCAAGCTCTCTCCCTCTGCTAGGCTTATTTGGTAGGTTTGGCTCTGAGCAAACACTTTTTATTTGGCAGAGGATTGGCAAATAACACTCCAGGAGATGACATAATTATCCCTGCTGTGAAAAATAAAAAAGTAGCCATGCTTTCTCCTTCTGCGTCCCCACCCTCTAGCTATAGCATTGTATTTCATTGTTACTCATGCTTTTCCACAAATTATCTGGAACTGATGTGAAGCTAGCCGTTTGTAATTTCTTCAATCTCTCCTGTATCTCATCTTCATTAGCAATGGTATAGCCAGGTCTGGTCCTGGGGGCCAAAGTCCTGGGATCCACAGTCCAGAGGGCCCCTCAATGGCCATCCAGAGATCACCCAAAAAGTGGGAGCTGATGGAGACAGTGGCATGACCTGTTTTGGCACAGGCAGGGCAGGGCAGGGCAGGGCAGAGAGTTGGAGGGCTCACCTTGCTCTCTCTAATATTTGTTTTATTTCTTATTTTTAAACACATTTTACATTCAACCTGAGCAGCCAGGCTGTTACCAGGTATGCTTTCAGAGCACTCATACGTATTCTGAATCAATATACGTTTAAGGAATCTTTTGACAGTAGTACAACTGCAGCAGGTTGAACTCAAGAACCCACTTTCACACATCTGAAGAGAAATTTTATAAAGCTCTCTAGAATCAAAATGTAGATATGAATTTCAATTGAGGAATGGCAGTTATTATGGCAGAGCTACATAAATGGCAAACAGTGTGTGCTTACACCAAATAACTAGTTATGAGCAAATGTTGCTGCAAGATGAGAAATGTTAATTTGCAAGGTTGAGTGGGTTTGGGGCTAATTTTGTTTGTTTGTTTAATATCCTGCCTTTCTCATAAAACAGGACTCAGAGGAAGGGTTGATAAGAGGGAGAGAGAGAGAACAGGAACAGAAAAGATCTTTTTTTCTAAGGACTTTATCATACCTCATTGCCCTCCCCATCCCACCCAAGCTGCCTGGCACACCATCCTGCCCTCCCACCAGCTGTGGCCACTGGTGGGCATGGGTTGCTGCCACCCTGCACCCCTTTTCCCCACCCCACCCTCACTGCAATGGGCTTGCCACAGCTGCCTTCTTTTCAGGCTTCTCCACAGCCTAGGCTCCATTGGCCGTGAGAACTCAAGGCAGTAGGGAAGAACAGGTAGGTACCAGAGGCTGCGGTGAACTTACAACTGGCTTGCTGTGCCACTAGCACTTTCCTGTTCAGACTTCTCCATTGCTTTGGCTCTCTTGACCAAGAGAGCCAAGGCAGCAGTGGCCAGTTGGGAAAGAGAGGTGATGATGTCAGGAAGAGGAAGGGACCATGGTACTGCTGCTGTTGCTTCTGGCTCTTCCCTTTCCTGGCCATCCAGCAACCACAGCGGACAGAGGGCCCAACCGGGTGTCACACAACCCAAAGTGTCACCTGATGTGGTCTGCACCCCCTCCCCTTAGTGATGTCCCTGCCTTCTAGATATGTTGGAGTCTTCTTCAATAATTGCACAGTCCATTTTAGTCCGTTTTAGACATCTGGGATTACATTCAGTCCTGTCATGAAGCAGAATATTGCTACTGCCTCAGGTGTGGGTGGATAGGATGGACGAGATGTTGGAGGACAGATCTGGGTGTGAAAGACGAGACTGTTTTCTTGCCAGTGCCAAAGCTGCTAATCTGTACATGGAATGGGACTGGGTGACATCCCCTCCATTGCCTCTGGTGGCAAAAATGTCTCGTTCCAGTCCTGGCTGGAAGATATGCTGATGAAAGAAGCTCCTATTTTATGTCCTTACTGCTTCCATGGAATTGAAGTGAATCTCTCTTTCTCTGCCTACAAGTTGCCTGTCAGCTTATGGTGTCTCTGTGAATTCTTTTTTTTAAAGAGAGCTGGCATGGCATAGTGATTTGAATGTTAGACTGCAACTTTGGAGACCAGGGTTCAATTCCCTACTTGGGCATGAAACCCGCTGGGTGACCTTGGGCAAGTCACATGCTTCAGCCTCAGGGGAAAGCAATGACACTCCCTCTGCACAAATTTCTGCACAAGAAAATGCCATGATAGGTTTTTCTTAGGATTGCCATAAATTGAGGAAAAGGCTCATAACAAAACTGGCTCAAAGTTCAGCAATGTTCATTATTTTCATGATTATGAGACGTGATTCAGCATTAAGGTATTCTATCCCTTGCTTTGTTCTCTAACCAACAGGAGTCAGTACCAGTGTGGTGTAGTGGTTTGAGCCTTGTACAGTGCCTCTGGAGAACAGGGTTCGAATCTCTGCTCAGTCACAAAATTCTTCTGGGTTGACCTTGGGCTCTCTCAGCCTTAGAGGATGGCAATGGCAACTTCGATCTGAATAAACTTGCCAAGAAAACCCTGTGATAAGTTCACCTTAGGGTTGCCATAAGTCAGAAAGAACTTGAAGGCAAACAACACCACACCACCATCCTTGCTTTCTTCTCTAATCAACAGGAAACAGGGCACTTTGGGAAATGACAAGTCTTTCCAGACCTAGGACTTTATCACACGGTGAAAAAAAGACAGGAGCATAGTGCTATGTGCCTGTCAATATTGTGCAATAATGTGATGATTTTCACATAACATCATGTGACATTGCCATTATTGTGTGATTGTCCCATGAATAAAGCAGCAAAATCGCACCCCTTTTTATTCATAGGATAATCATGCACTAATGGCAATGTTGTGTGAAACTCTTATTGCGCGATATTGACAGGAGCATAGCGCTATTGCTCCTGTCTTTCCCCCCCCCCCCCGTGTGATAAAGTCTTTAGACCAAAGAGCTGACACTACTGCTATACTTCTTGTTCTCTCTCTCTCTTGTCCCTCCCTGACAACATGCGACCTGTATACAGGACAACCCAGAGGTCCTCCTTTTCCAGGACATGTCCTATATTTCAATCTTCTGTCCAGGAGGAGTTCCAAATTGTCCTCCATTTTCAGCATTACAAAGAAGCATGGATTTACACTTATGTGTGTGCTTTAAGCTTTTCTTTGATCATATCCTGCATTTTTTCTGGAATATACCCTATTATGCAGTGCCTTGTCCTCCTTTGGGGTGACGACCTATGGTCACCCTGGGTCCGTATGGAAGAGAAAGCCCAGACAGGTCTAATTGCCAAACCAAGGCATGTCATATTGAGGATGGAGCAAGCTTTTTTTCTATTGTTCCAGAGACAATAGCACATGGAGCAATGGATTCAAGCTACAAGACAGAGGGCAACCAAAATGGTGAAGTGTCTGAAAACCATCCTTTATGAGGAGCAACTTAGGGAGCTGGGTATGTTTAGCCTGGAGAAGAGAAGTGAAGAGATGATATGATGGTCCTGTTTAAATATTGGAAGGGGTATCATATTGAGGATGGAGCAAGCTTGTTTTCTGCTGCTCTAGAGAACAGGATACGGAGCAATGGATGAAAACTACTGGAAAAAAGATTTCCCCCAAACATTAGGAATAACTTCCTGACAGTAAGAGCTGTTGGACAGAGGAATACACTGCCTGGGAGTGTGGTGGAGTCTCCTTCTTTGGTAGTTTTTAGACAGAGGCTGGATGGCCATCTGTTGGGGTGCTTTGATAGTGTATTCTTGCATGGCAGAAGGGGGTTGGACTGGATGACACTTGGGGTCTCTTCCAATTCTATTAGGACTTTATCACATGGAGGAAAATTGGAAGTTTAAACAGGGATTATCCTGTTACAATGCTCAATTAGTATTAAATCGCAATTAAGATTTTCAGACACAGTGTGATAAAAGAACCATTATCCCAGGAATAAACAGGCAATAAACAGCAAGAAAGCATTTTGGGGATTTTTCCCGTGAATTATTTGTTGCTGTTTATTGCCTGGTTATTCACCGGTTAATGGTACTTTAATTGCTTTTCAAAAGCTTTATCACAACTGCAGGATATTCAGGGGATATCTCTAGGATACTGGCCATTTAATCTAGTTGCACTGGAGGAATGAGAGATTCCTAGAGAGGCGTTTTTTCAGGGAAAACATAGTGTTTTTGTTATTTATGGTTTTTCCATATTCACAGGAGTCTTGTGCCCCTAACCCCAACGAATGTGGAGGAACAAGTGTACTAACCTCTAAGGATAGAGATAGAGCTGGAAAAGGTTGGAATGGAAGAGAACTTAATGGTATAGAAGGAAATACAATAGTATAAGTACTGAAATATTGAGACTAATTAAGACATTCCTCCTCATCTTGAAATGTCTGGATATATTAATAATAATAATAGTATTAATAATAACACTAACGTTTATTTATATCCCGCCTCTCTGTAAAATACAACTGGGGCAGCTTACACAATAAAACGAACAATCCCATCCCCCAATAGCTCCCCCAAAATACAATCAAACAATCGAAGTTTAAAAATATACTTAAAATAACAAACCACAATAAATTACAATATTTGGAATATATGGTTTGATGGCTTGATATAGTAAGACTTTTCAGCAATAAGTGCTTAATATGTATCAAAAGTATGGATTAAATATTGAATGAATGTATATTGTAAGTTTTAATCAAAAAAATGTAAAAAAAAAAAAGCCAATGTGGAGGGACAAATGTATGGCAATAATCTTCTGCTGTTTTTTTCTATCTCTTTAGATCATAGAATCATAGAATCATAGAGTTGGAAGAGACCACAAGGGCCATCCAGTCCAACCCCCTGACATGCAGGAACTCCCAATCAAAGCATCCCCGACAGATGGCCATCCAGCCTCTACTTAAAGACCTCCAAGGAAGGATACTCCACTACAGTCTTCGAGGGAGTGTTTTGTTTGAGAGTGGAGGTTTTTAAACAGAGGCTGGACGGCCCTCTGTTGGGGGTGCTTTGATTGTGAGTTCCTGCATGACAGAATGGGGCTGGACTGGATGACCCTTGGGGATCCCTTCCACCTCTATGATTCATTTCTGCCTCCCATAAGCAGGAGCCCCACTGTCAGGGAGCAGAGCCAACCCTGTGAGGTGAAGGGAGGACGGCTTGAGGGATTTATTTGGCAGGAGAAAAAAGTTTGGGAGGCTGAGGTTTAGAGAGAGAAGGAACAACTGGAGAAGAGAAGAGTTGCTGCTCCTCCTCAGACCTTCGCCTGAGGGTTTATTACTACTCCTACTCCTACTCCTACTACTACTCCTACAGACTCTTCCCTGCCTCACTTTTTACAGCCCCCAACTCGTGAAAAAGGCGGGAGAAAAGGGAGGGTGGGTTGAGTTGGGGGGCTGGCGAGGCAAACTTTCTTTCTTTCTTTCCTTCTTTCCCAAACTGTGCAGAAAAAGAGAGAAAGAGGAGAGGCAGAGGTTGGTCGTGGGAGTCCAAGGCGGTCAGGACGGTGGAGGCTTCCAAACTTTTTTGGAGGCAACTGACCCAAAGAGAGAGAGAGAGAGAAAGAAAGAAAGAGAGCAAGAAAGAGAGAAAGAGAGGAGAGAGGAAGGCTGGTGCTCCATCCCTCTTCCATCCTTCCAAAAGTGCCAGCCTTCTCCAGGGCGCTCAGAGTGAAAGGAGTGCTGTGCAACAGAGGAAAACTTTATTTTTATTTCTATATATATATATATATTCCCTCGCCAGCGCCTGAAAGTTTTTCCTATGTGGCTGCCTTGTCGTGTACCAACATGAAAGGTAAGCCAGAGACAGGACTTAATATAGGGGTGTTTAGGTTGGGAAGGAGCTGGAGTGTCATTGTGCGACCTCCATACTGCAGAAATAATCCGCTTTGACGCCGCTTTAAATTTCCTTGGGTCAATGCTATGGAATTCTGGGAATTGTAGTTTGTTGTGGGCCCTCAGTGTGTCGCTGAGGGTTAAGGCAAACATTTTTACAAATGAACTTGTGTGTGTGTGTGTGTGTACTTAGGTTTCAAACTGAAGCTGCTGCATTCAAAGCTGGGCTTTAGTCCATTAAGGATGAAAGCTGCCATTTGTTTGGAAGAAAAATCTTGAGTTACAGCTGTTTACAGGTCTCTTTTTTGGGGGGGGGG
>CM034706.1:64940421-64954792 GCA_020142125.1 Phrynosoma platyrhinos | reverse complement strand
CCCCCCCCCCCCCTTTCATGTTTCAGAGGCTGGGAGGAAGAAAAAAAATGGGTATTTGCATTTGTGTGAAAAGCTGGAATTTAAAATGTAATGTGTAAAGCTCACTCTTTGGCATGAAAGGTCTTGGGGGAACCCATAGTTTGTGACCACTTAAGATATGGCAATAAGCAAATCGATCCCTACCTTTTGGTGAGGCTGTGGCAAAATAAGAGAGAGTGTTTGGCAATAGGCTTCTTGCTGATGAAAAGCTGAGAGGTTTGGAGCAAGTTCAGAGGTCTCTTCTATACACCAGGGCATGAAGCATCAAAGGGTGTTTATGAATGTTTAGGAAGTAATTGTGAGCTTGCAAGAGGAGATTTTTTCTGTACCCTGCAGAAATCAATCTATAAGTAGGTAACCGACATTATTATGGAGGAATGTCTGACTGGGTACCAGTCTGTCGCTGGCAATGTGCTGCTGAGTTCTGGATGCAAAGAAGGCGGTAAATATTGTGATAGCTGTTTCCAGAAACCAGTAAGAACACTATGTGGTCATGGATTCAACTTGCCAGAGAGAGGCAGCCTATGGGGGAAAGTATTTTGTTTGATTCAGCCCACACACACATCTGAAAATAATTTCTGTCTGTTTTCTGGGAGGGAGGACTAGAACAGAGATTATTAGCAATTACAGTTAGCGTATCTGTATGCCTAATGCTCTGTGCTACTACCAGGGATTGGTGTACTAGGATTCTAGTTGTCAATAACAACTAGAGGGGGAAAAGTTGTGATCTTAAGCCCACTGTATGCATTTATTGTACAGGAAGGGAGAGGGACATTACCCTAACAATCCTTGTTCTAAATGTTAAAGTATGCTGATCCCAACAAGAATTTTTCATTGCATCATACATTTGTGTATAAGGTAGGTCACATGGGGATTTTCACATAGTAAATGTAGTACAATCTTCCTCACCAGTGACTGGTACTGTTTGCATGTGACAGCTTGCATGGGTGTCAATTGCAGCCATTAATAAGTGTAGCTGTTGTTGTTTTTCCCCATAGCTGTGATTTCTGCTTTGTTCATGGCCCTGTGATATTTAAATTGTGCATGTCTGCCCAAAAAAGTAAGTTCCACTGTATTGATGTAACTTAGAACCTTTACAGACTGCCAGAAATAATGCAGCTTGAGTCCACTTTAACTGCCCTGGCTCAGTGCTAGGGAATCATGGGAATTGCATTTTTTGAGCCATTGAGCCTTCTCTGCCAGAGAGCTCTGGTGTCACAATAAACTACAGTTCCCATGATTCCCTAGCACTGAGCCAGGGCAGTTAAAGTGGACTCAAGCTGCATTATTTCTGGCAGTCTGTAAAGGCCCTTACATCCCAGGCAGTGGCTCAGGTGGTTAAGACTCTGACTCTGTTGATTGCAAGATCGAGGCCTGAGTGCTGCATGATGGGATGAGCTCCCATCACTAGTCCCAGCTTCTGCCAACCTAGCAGTTCGAAAGCATGCAAATGCAAGTAGATAAATAGGTGCCACTTTGGTGGGAAGGTAAACAGCGTTCTGTGCAATCATGCTGTCCTCATGATCACAGAGTTGTCGTTGACAATGCTGGCTCTTCATCTTAGTAATGGAGATGAGTACCACCCCCTACGGTCAGACATGACTTGAAAAACTTGTCAATGGGGAATACCTTTACCTTTACTTCCACGGAAGTCTGCACAATCTGCATAAGATAGGAGCCCTAGTAAGTAAGTATCACAAGTCAGACTGACACAGTTACAGAGAAATGCAGTTAATCAGTTTTTCTTCTTCTGTTTTTCTTTTCTTTTGAAACAATGAAACCTCTAATCTGTCAAAGATTGGAGTCTAGTAAACTAAAAGTGATGGTTTTGCAAATATTGGTTCATGTACATGTTCTCAGTCTTTCATGAGTTACAATTGCTCTCCTTTTCAGTAAGACATTTCACAATAATTTTGGACTGGTTTCCCAGAAATCCATAATTAAGCTAGCAAATAAAATCTATAAACTAGAGAGTTCATAAATCAACATCCTTAAGTGAAAATTCTGATTGAATTGGTTATGAAGATCATAAACTGTGTCAAAGTAAGTCTCAGATTTTGTGTTTTACAGTTGCATCTTTAACACACAAATTTGGCTTTATGCACTTTTTGCTTTGATCTCCTCCAAATAAAAACTTTGGAGCTTTTTAAAGTTCAGCAAAGTCACATGTTCTTGTTATGAGTAGCAATAGTTGACCTGTAGCAAGCAGCAAACAGCTGTCTCTGTTCCTGCATCCACCTTCCCTTGAGAGCAAAAGCCTATCAAAATAATTGCATCATTAGAGATTTGAAAAAAATATACAGGGTGTTCCATTGTTTGAATTTTAATGTTCTGTCATTTGCATTGCTTGAATTGTAATGCTGTTTGTCAAACCTCTGTGATGACCTGGCAGCAGTGCCATGTCAAGACATTTTGCTGCCTGAGACAAGGACAAAATGGAACCTCATTCCAAGCTTACACATAGAAGGCAACTGTATTAGCAATTAGTAATTTACTGCCTCATTTGAGGAAATAGGGTGGTTTAAGGGGCCAGGATAGGCCATGTAGCATATATAGTTCAACCTGTCCAACAGATGGTAGTGGCTGATGAATTCAAAAGAGCTGAGGAGCTGCAGCTGCTATTCTCCAGCAGAGAGTTGCATCATTGTGCCTAATGGTAGGACTGGCCATGTTTGACAACCACAATACATGATGGTGAGGCTATTTATTTTTATAAATAAATGGTTAAATAAATGGTTATATAAATAAGTGGTTAAATGCCTGTACTGCAGCCACTCACTTATAGACCATAAGGTTGCGAGTTCAATACCAGCCAGGGCTAAGGCTCGACTCAGGCCTGCATCCTTCCGAGGTCGCTAAAATGAGTACCCAGATTGTTGGGGGGCAATCAGCTCACAGTTGTAAACCGCTTAGACATCCCATGCGCGATATGAAGCGGTATATAAATGAAGCTGCTTTTGCTTTGCTTTAGAACAGAAAAAGAGAGTCACCCCATTATTATATCAGTGTAACCAACAAGACCCAGTCTGCTTTTTTCATGGTTAAAAGCAGCGGTTGGCAACCTAAGGCCTGTGGGCCGAGTCTGGCCTGCTGAGGCCTTGGGACTGGCACGCATGCGCATGGCGGCGGGTGCCATTTTGGAATGCCCAATGGCACCAGCATCGTGCGCATTCGCATGGTGCTGGCGCCGTTGGGCCTTCCAAAATGGCATCCTGCGTCGTGTGCTCATGCACGCATGACACAGAGCGCCATTTCAGAATGCCCAATGGTGCTGGTGCCGTGCAAATTCGCATGGCACTGGCACCATTGGGCGTTCCAAAATGGCACCCCGCATCGTGCGCATGCTGTTATCAACTGTTATCAACTGAAAACCAAGGATGATAATAAAAATGATCCAGTAACCTGAGCATCATCATAGCTCTCCAAAGGTCTTGTTAATTCAAACAAGTAGCTATAAAGCTGTGAAGTAATGAAAAACAAATTCTTAATATGCTTGTGCTTGAACATTAAATAGAATGATGGCAGAAGAAACAGATGTGTGTTGGTTGCTGGATGAAAATGAGAAGAGAATGTTGATTAAATTATGATTAAATGTGCTTAAATAATGAGTGCTTATGTTCATACCCCCTTCCAAAAGGAGTGAGATGTGGGATGGACATGTGGAAATCCTCATTTTATGTCTTCACTCATTTAAATGAAGAGACAGCTTTACAATACACATATCCTTAAAAATATAAAATTCTCCCAATGGAGGCAAAAAGGAACCTCCTCCCCAGCCCCAACATTTATGTGTGACCACTGGAGCTTAGAAAGAGTTAATTTTAGACAAATTCTCAGAATCTCCCAGAGAACAAGGTCAGTGAAAAATTCTGGGAGATGTAGTCCAAAAAAGTAACTTTCCCAAACTTTGGTGCACGCATAGCAATTAACTGAAGAATGATTGTATAAGTCATTTCTCTAACCTCAGTGATAGAAGGACAATATTGCACCTAAACATTGTTAACATGTACTTGCTTAACTT
Organism: Phrynosoma platyrhinos; assembly: GCA_020142125.1. Lineage (NCBI taxonomy): Eukaryota > Metazoa > Chordata > Lepidosauria > Squamata > Phrynosomatidae > Phrynosoma > Phrynosoma platyrhinos. Next base: position 64,950,732 of record CM034706.1, on the reverse strand, counting down.
TTCCTCCAGAACCACTAGAAAGGTACTTCATATGCTACTTTAGTAGCATTTCCTCTTACTAATTTATTCCATTGGCTTCCCCTTCTGCTTTATCCTTAATTTACATGCCCATAACTTAAACCTACTTTCTTGTCTGTTCTACTTCACCATAGTAGTCAATTCTGTCCTCTCTTCAGTTTACAAGTATTGGGACATTTTTGTGTTAGCCTTTAAACTAGTATGCTAACTTGCTACCCAATTTGTGGTTTCTTTTTCTGTCCTGCAGTGTATGGCATACATGCTTTACGAAGCATGTGAGTACATAGCAATGTGTGAAATTAGTATCAGGACTATGTTATTAGTATTAGAGGCTCTAACAAGCACCAGCATCACTTTATGTTAAATATACTGTATATACTCATGTATAAGTCTAGAAATTTTAGTAAAAAAAAGACCCCTAAAGCTGGAGTCATATTATCCATGGGCCAATGTTTGTACTGTACTTTAACCTTTATTTTAAAAAGGAACCACCTCCTGGTGAAAGGCAAGAACATATTCTGTCCTGGAAGTACTGACCACCCTCTCTTCTCTCATCCATCCAGCTTTAGTGTGAGCACAAACAGTCATGCCGGCTGGAATTTTGTAAGATCTTTGGCATTGTTTTCCTTTGCTTCATCTTTTAGATTTTTCATTACATGCTTTTTAAGTTTTACCCTCAACCTATTCACAGGTCATATCAAAATTCATACTTTTGGCCCTATAATCTGCCCTCGACTTATACATGCGGTCGACTTATAGTCAAGTATATACAGTATATGAACTTGGTTGAAATCTAAACAGTTAACAAAAGCTACACAGATCCATGAAATGTAATAATAAATGTTTCATAATATAGGGGCAGTTATTCTAAGGCCCTGGCCAGATGTTAAATTCAGTATGGGTCTTCAGATTAGGAGTCTCAGATTGAAAGCAGGAGTGGTTCAGGAGATCTAAGTTATAAGTAAATACAATATCAATATCCAGACCATCTATACTGGAGGCCCTTCTCATTTGCCCACTTCTGAAGGTAGTAAGATTCTCAAATGCAAGGGAGAGGGACTCTTCTTCAGTGGCCCCATACTTCTGGAATACATTGCCATCTGGGATCCATCAGAACCCATTATTAGGAAAGCACCGAAGACTCATGTGCTTTTTAGCCCATTCTTGGTCATGTTTTCACGAACAGTTCTTGTCTTTAGCTGGAACAGTTCTTGTCTTTTAGCTGCAGCTGAGTACTGGATTTTACCACCATGCAAGATGGATTTATGTTACTATAGCTGGTGATTATTATTATTTTGTTGATTGGATATTGTATGGGATTTTATTATGTCAGCCACTTTGGGAGAACATTTGTCCTTAAAAGTGACCTTGAGATATTTAAAAGAAATTAAGAATAACTAATGCTAAGGAGATGTAATGTGTTGTTGTTGCTGTTAACTGCTTTAAAGCCGACTTGGACTTATGGCAATTGAATGAATGTGAGACCTCCAAGTTATCCTGTTAAGCAGCCCTGCTCAAGTCTTGCAAACTCAGGACTGTGGCTTCCTTGACTAACTGCTTTACTGCATTACAAAAGTAAGACAAGAGGCAGCGAGATAGAAGCAGCTTTCTGTTTTTATCTCTGCATGCCCTCAAAGCACATCTGATCTGTTTCCAACAGTTGTAGATGTATGCCCTTTGTCCTGCTGGAAAAATCTGTTTGGCCAAAGTCACGCTTTTATAACTGTTTCCCTCTGCAGGGAGAATGGAAGTACTATGACGTTATGTGGGGAGGTAAGCAGCTTCTACCTCACTGTCTTTTATCTTGCTTTTTTAATGTGATAAGGCTCTATCCATCTGCAACATGGTTTTCAGCCCTGGTGGTGCAGTGGTTAAATGCCTGTACTGCAGCCACCCACTCATAAACCACAAGGTTGCGAGTTCAATATCAGCCAGGGCTTGACTCAGGCCTGCATCCTTCCGAGGTCGCTAAAATGAGTACCCAGCTTGTTGGGGGGCAATCAGCTCACAGTTGTAAACCGCTTAGGCATCCCATAGCGTGATATGAAGCGGTATATAAATGAAGCTGCTTTGCTTTGCTTTGCTTCTGCTTTTCCTACTGTTTTTCATCTTGCCAAGCATTATTGTCTTTTCTAGTGAATCATGTCTTCTCATAATATGGTCACAGTTTGAGTTGAGTCATCTTGCCTTCTATGGAGAACTCAGATCTGATTTGCTCTAGGACCCATTTATGTGTCTTATTAGCAGTCCAGGGTATCTGCAGAACTCTCCTCCAGAACCACATCTCAAATGAATGTTTCTCCTGCTATCAGCCTGTCCAGTTTTCAAACCATACATAGAAATCAGAAATATAACATGTACAAATGAGATACTTGCTCCTTCTCATGCTTTTTTCAGGAAGTAATTTCTGATCAGGCTTCAAATATCAAGAGTCTTTTAAGATTGATCTTTCCCTAATCAAACTTTGCTAAGGTTTTGCAGATCTTTTCAAGATTTCCTGATTCATGGACTCTATGTCATATTTGCTGATCACTATGCCCCTTCTCCTTAAATCAGCAGATTTTATTTTATTTTATTTAGTGCAAACACAGACACATATTTCTCTCCCCCCTCCCCAGTTATTTTGCTACCTGTACATGATCAAATGGGAGATTATGTGTTTGGAAAGGATTCTCATTTCTCTCCTTTATTCTACTTCCATAATTGCTATAATTTTGAGCATAAGCAATGTCCAGTAGTGATTTCACAACCTAATTTTCTCTTATTGTTTTAAATTCTTACATTCCTCTTTACTTTGTACTGAATCAGGCTTCCATGACCATGCACCCTCCAGATTTATGGGACTACAATTTTCAACATCCCTTCAGCCCACAGGAGGTTGTGGATGTATTCCAGCATTTCTGGATGGCACCAAATGGGGAAAGGCTTTATTAAAACTGTGTGTTGAAGTTGCATGACAGACTCTCTTTTCTCAACTTTCTGAAACTCACCATATAGACTATAAACCTCTATACTGAGTTCTTTGTAAGAAAGAAACTCAGACATTGCTCTGGTCCTGATCAATAAATTGTCATAACACAGCCAATCCAGATCCTTTGCTCCAAAGCCTAGTTCACATTTCTCTGGTTTTCTTGTGAGAAAACCATGTGACTCACTGTTTCTAAAGCTTTGGTGAATACTTCTACTGTACTTGCAAAATATTTGCCTGTTGGGTTGCAATTTGTTTTATGCCACTGCTGGTTTGATTTTGTCCTGGCACCTATCTTGTCCTATCTTGACATTTCCTGCTTTGATCTCCAGATGTGATGGATAGTCTGTGAAGAAGCTTAGGGTGCTTCACATATTTCATGGTAGCCTAAGCTAAAGTGCCCTGAATTGACAGACCTCACATTGTGCAGTTGTCTCTGGAATAAAGTTTTTGAAATTTAGATGTAATCCTCTCTGGCAGTAATCCCCTTGAATGACTTGTGAAGATAGTTTCACAATTGTTTGTTGATTTTTTTTTTTTTGCCCCTATGAATGAATACACTGTAGACAGTTACATGGAAAAATAACAAATCTATTCTCATAAAGATATCAGTGGAATGATTGTATGAATCATGCCAAAAACTCTTTTAAAGTGTGTGATATAAATAAACCTGCTACCAAAATGCACAACTTCCTGAATATGAGTTGAATATTTCACCACTTCTGAATCCCAGTGAATCTCTCTCACACATACTCTCTCTTCTGGCAACCCTTCTTAAATCCACTTTGATTTTGGAAAAATAAATAAATTCTGCTTTCAAGCACATTATGGGCCACAACTAAATGCGATTATAAAGACATCACTTAAAATTGCATCTTAGTTGATACCCACTGCAAAGACTGCCCCACCCCTATATAGTAATTTCGTCATTTCCTCTTCCACCATAGGGCCACTGAAAATCACTTTGGTTCAGCTGCTATTAGTACTGGATGCCAATGAAAATTTCTCTTGTGGCATACTCAGCAGCCATAAAAGAGGTCAGTGATCCCTCCTACATGCCACAGTTCTAATGAACTGTGATTTATAATGATCCTAAGGCTATCCTATCATGGGATTTCCTTTGCAGGGTTTGTTCAGAGATTTGCCATTGCCTTCTAATGATACAACTACAAGTTACACATTTAGCCTGCACTTGAAAATAACTAGTTAAGTTTAATTGGTTGGTGCTAATTAGTTATTTCCCCTAACCCCCACAAGGTTAAAAAGATTAATTTGTTGGCTAACAATACTTCCTATCACATTTAAGTAGTTTTATATTAATTCACTTTCCACTTCTCCCAATAAAATTTAGGGTTAACTAACAGCACTCAATATTCCTGTACTGCAGTAAATAAGGGGTCTTGTTACTATAGCTGGTGATTTATTATTATTATTATTATTATTATTATTATTATTATTATTATTATTATTATTATTATTATGCTGATTGGATATTGTATGGGATTTTATTATGTCAGCCACTGTGGGACAACATTTGTCCTTAAAGGTGTCAGAAAGGAAAATAGAAGGGAAAAAAGCTCTTCCTCCCTACCTTCGGAGTGAAAGAGTAGAAAGAATTAGAGACAGAAACTCATGATATGTATGTGTTTGTGAGACAAAGTGAGGAAAGAGAGAGACTGCATACTAAACTTTCTTTACCTTAAATGCATTTAAGAGAATTGCAGTTCCTACATTTACAGTTGCTTTGATACTGCTGTAGTTGAAGCTTTTTCGATGCAAACCTTCATAATTATTTATAATCCATCGAATATAGTAGGATTTACTTCTGAGTAAATATGCATGGGCTCACAGGCAAGATGTTATATGTACACACACAAGCACAAAGGGAAGTATAAATAACAAAATTTGTGACTAAGGAGCAAAGGAGATGGATAGACTTGCCAACCTCTGTGAATTCCATAGTTTCTTTGAAAATTAACAAAAGGATTAATAACTAATGCACTTAATTAGTTTTCCCCTTTCCAACAATCTACATTAGCACATTTATTTTTAAACATAACATTCCAAGCTCTGCAGTTATCATAATCTCTAATTTATCCCTTAAACCAACGTCTTCATTTTTTTCCAAAGCCATGACAATTTTTTTAACTGAGGGCCTTTGCAGACTGCCAGAAATAGTGCATATTAAATTGAGGCACTGCCCTGGCTCAGTGCTAGGGAATCATGGGAATTGTATTTTTTTCTGAGACATTGAGCCTTCTCTGTCAGAGAGCTCTGGTGCCACAATAAAATACAGTTCCCATGATTCCCCAGCACTGAGCCAGGGCAGTGCCTCAATTTAATGTGCACTATTTCTGGCAGTCTGCAAAGGCCCTCAGTTACAAATACTGCTGATGAGATTCAGATAGGAATGAGTAAGATCACAGCAGGAGAAGAACTCGTCCAAGGGCCTACCTAGTCTGCCATTCATTACAATGACTAGCTAATCAAACATCTTCAGGAAGTTCAGGCAGGCGTGAGTTATTGCCCTCCTACTCATGTTAAGCTACAATTAGGTTTCACAAATATATGGCCTCAGATACTGAAAATAATATATAGCTAACAGTATCATGACCTATTCTCCATAAATGTATCTCCTGTTAAAGCTTCCTGAATTAGTAACGTTTACAACATCTTTTGGTAAAGTGCTTTGCCATTTATTGTTTCCTTTCATCATAAAACAATAAAAAAATTGTTTTAATTATGCTAAATAATTTAGGGCCCTAAAGAAATCCTTAGGGAATCCAACTGTTTCCATCCACCCAATATGATGACTGTCTATTTATTCCTGTTCTCTTATTTTTGTTCTTTAACTAACTGCCAGTCCATAAGATCTTTCTTATTATTCCATAACCTTTCAGTTTGCTCAAGGGTGAGGACCTTTGGAAGTCCAAGTAACGATGCCTGCCACATTACCCTTATTCCCATGCTCTTTCATACATTCAAAGAACATTAGTGAGACAGAACTTATTTTTGTAGAAGCCATACTCTACAAAGGAGGAAAGGCTATGTATGGCATTTTAGATGAACTGCAAAATGTAGAAAATTTTCAAAACTTGCATGCACATGAATGACAACACAAAACTCCATGCAACAATGAATAGAACATGTATCCAAAGATGTCCAGAACTTTTAAGCAAAACATATAATTCCTAATATGGAAAGAATAAAGGGAACTGGCTGTATTCAAAGAGGGAGAATTTAAATAAGCTGCTCAGGACTAGGAATTTCAGACAGAAAATGAATTTCACCTGTGAATTGCTCATGTCTTCTAAATACCAGGGTATGTTTATTGTTGCGTGTATGGATGTCATTACCTAATTCACTCTCTTATAGAGGTTCAAATGTGCTGTAAATTCAAGTTTTCAGATGTTCAAATACTGTATTAGCAGAAATTTGTCCTAGCCAATTCAAATTCTCAATATTAAGTGAACTTGAGGTTTGGTTTGCTTTATTTTTTTTTCCAACCATAAGAGGTCGTGATGAGGATAAAACGAGGCAGTATTCTTACTACATAGAGGAGATATTCTCTCAGGAGATGGAATGTGTCTGCTTCACATACTATATGATTTTATTCACTAAGCATGTTGCTTTTAGAATGCTTTTGTTTTGTGGTTAGTCATTGGTAGGTAAATATGGGCTTAATTTGCAATAATTTGCTGAGACCTATATACAGTTGCCCCTCCATTCTCCCGGACTTGAAGTCTGCGGTTTTGCATATTCACAGAGGGGACTTGAATATTTGTGAAACGGATCCCCCATGAAAACTGAGGGCTGGCTGTATAGTTTTGGCATGTACCTCTTAGGAAATCCTAATGTGGAAGGAGGAAAGGTTTAATTGCACAGAATATGTATTCTCCTTAATGTCTAGATTTCAAAATTAATTCTTGTAAATGTATGTGCCAAAATCCCAGTAGAAAATGATGGTGGTTGCAGATATGATATAAAGAGTCACATTTAGTGTTAATAGTCTGAATATCTTTTTTCCTGAATACATACTTGGATTATAATTTGTATTTAGTACAACATGAACTGCAGCTCCATCTTATATGCCAAAAATGACATTAATAAAATTTAACAGTTAGGTTGTGATAGTCCCATTGAAATCATAGTAAGGTCCAAAGAACCCATAGATCTGACTGAATACCAAAGAAAGAAGCTGGAATCAATATATGTATGAACAGTTTGGCCCAAACCTTCTATTTTCTCTCTTGAGATCAGCAAATTATACATACCATAGGCAGTATTTCAAACTATAATGCCAAAGTAGAAAATATGCCACATATGCTACAGAGGTCTGTGCCAGCACTTTCTAAAGACATCCCTTATGAGTGCTGAATCATGTTAAATAGCAAGCCATAATTTAGTTAGTTAACCTCCTCACTCTAGCTCTCCCCAAATAATAATTGATAATTATTTTTGGTAAATTTTGATTGCTTTATGGGCATCTGTCATAAATTCCAGAGTAACCAATCCAGAAAATGTGAATATTGTCAACACGCTTAAATAATTTGTAAGCCAAGTACTGAATCATAGTTTGAAGTCCTAAACTATCTGTGTATATGTGTCTTTGTGTGTGTGTGTGTGTTATATAATATGCACCAGGTGCAGTTCTTATTTTTTAACAAAAGATATACACTGCCAAATCTTAAGGCTTGCAGGTAAGCATTCCCTCTCCCCAAAAAGCTTCTTACCTTTCAGTCCAGCTTGTAGTGAGTTAAGGGGAAGACATGCTTTACACATCCCTGTTTCATGTTACCAGCATTTTTGTAGCTCACTGGGTGCAAGTAATACAGTGTACTATTTGTATAATCTATGAATCCATGCCTTCAAACCAGAGGCATCAGTAGGAGGTGCATGCCATACCAGGTGACATCCTAAGAGAGGGGGCAGAAACAGCTGTGGCATTTGCCTGTGTTTCTTTAAAACATTGAAGAGATGGGGTTAATGGGGCAAGGCTTAGTGTGAGGAGGAAGGAGAGACCTATGGTTTTAAAAATATAAATTAAAAATTTAAAAATAAAAATAATTTACATGTTTTAAATAATATTTTTATTCTTTTAAATTTTTCTTTAAAAACTTCACACCTTACCAAATTTTCATTGTAACCATATGAAACTATGTACATGTTAATACATCTAGGTTGTGAGTAGGATATTGTAATTTAAAGGTATAATTTGAATTTTACTAGGTGTCTGCATCACAGCTATTGCCATTACATTCAGTGATCTATGGGAATTACAATGTATTGAATAACATTAGTATGAAAACATTACTAAGGATTCTAGATTCTGTACTAAGGATGGGAGGAGGTCAACGGTGTGTGTATGACACCGTGAATGAAGAGTGATGCCAACCAAAGTGTTACCACTGCTTGAAACAGGTTCCTCTACCAGATATTGGCTGTAAACAGTAACTACAAATGACTGGTAGCATGCAGTAGCTGTAATCTTATCAATAGGCAAAGCCAGTACATGTTGCCTTTGGTAGCACAGCACAGCACTCTCCCTTCACATAAACCAAGATAATGAGTACCTAAAGTGAACCAAGATATTTTGTCATATGAGACAGGAAGTCCCACAAATGCCTCTTTCTATCTCTATGATGATAAAACAACAAAAACAACACGAAGTCCTAACACCTCAGACCTGTGGCCCAAGCATCAACATCATTATGCCTAAAGAGAGAGCCTGTCAAGAGACGTGCAACTGTGTGGGAAACTAGTTGTCCCTAATTTAGCTAAAACTAATATCAGACTTTATGGAACAATAATGCATAACACTACTGCTGATCACAAGGAGTGGTGAAATTAATCTCATCATATAGTTGCACACTACAGGTAGCAAGTTTCCTAGGTGCCTGTGTGTATCCCACACTAAGAATATGAGTACCTATCCTGTGGTTTATGGTCATCCCTGTCCACCATGAGCATAGCTTTTCTAGTAAAGTTTATAGAATGCTTACACAGGGAACAAAATTTAAATATGCTCAATCTTGGATGACTTTAATAATAAAGTCAGTTTTATTATAAAGTGTCTTTTTTCTTTATACTGTAATTTTTTGTAGTAAAGTTTGATTATTTTACATTCTCCCCATGTGTTTAGATCTATCTTTAAATATCATTAAAATCAGGAATCTTAACTCTTCAGAACACACAAAAAAGCTGTAGATCAACACTAAAGACAGATATGAAGTTAAGTTAGAGAGGAGCTGGTATGGAATCATGGTATATGATTAAGATTGTATGATTCAATATAACTATGTTAACCAGACAGTTAAAAGATTTGTATGTATGTTTTTAATACTTAAGAGTATTTGTCTTAAAATTCAATAAACGTTTAATAAAAAAAGAAAATCAGGAATCTTCACTCTTTTCAGAACACACACAAAAAGCTGTGGTACCTTAAAGACTAATAAATTTTATTTGGCATCCGTTTTCATGGGCTGCACCTGATGAAATGGGCTGGAGTCCACAAAAGCCTGTGCCAAATAAAACTTGTTAGTATTTAAGAGTACTGTAATATTCTTACTTTGCAAAAAATTAAAAGACCTGCCCTGCTCAGTGTTTTTAGGATTTAATTAACTTTAGATCTGGCCGGGGAGGAGGAGAACATTGTAAACACAAAAGAAAGAACATGCGGGATTTAAACAGGAATTTAAATTCAGCATGTATTTTCGTTCAATGAGAGCCAATGTGGCATAGTGGTTTGAGCATTAGACTGTGATAAAGATACAAGATCTCTATATCTTTGAGTTCTATTATTATTATTATTATTATTATTATTATTATTATTATTATTAACTGAAAGAAAGAATATGAAGATGAAGGCTTTCATGGCTGGCATACATAGGTTTTTGTGGGTTTTTCAGGCTGTGAGGCTGTGCTCTAGAAGAATGTATTCCTGAAGTTTTGCCTGCATCTGTGACTGTCATCTTCAGAGAATGGACCACTAATTAAATAGACACTAATCCTCCTTGCATATCCTCCCACTCGGAGGCCTTGCCTCAACAGAACAATATACACATTTACATGCTAATCCTCTCAACCAAGGGTCACACAGTATATATATATATCTCACACACACCCATGCCACCATTCTCTGAAGATGCCAGCCACAGATGCAGGCGAAACATCAGGAATGCATGCTTCTAGAACACAGCCTCACAGCCCGAAAAACCTATGAAAGAATGAAGTTGGCTGCATGAGCTTTCCTAGATTAAAGCCTACTTCGTCAGATGCATTTAGGGCCTCTGCAGACTGCCAGAAATAGTGCAAATTGAGTCCAC
>CM034706.1:64921162-64933021 GCA_020142125.1 Phrynosoma platyrhinos | reverse complement strand
TCATTGAGGTGGTATATGGAAAGGTTGGATACATATGTACGTATGTGTACATAAATGCAAGAAAGACATAAACCTGGAGTCTCATCTTTGAACTTGGCTGAACTTGCCTCTCTTACCTCCTATTGTATGGTAAGACTTTCTTGGTCAAGTGTCTCAAGACAGTTCTGAATAACCACCTTTTCTTTCCTTTCTTTTACAGGCTTTTCATGATTAAATTCTCTTTCACTTTTATCTTTTTACTGTCATCATGTGTTTTTGTAATGTACTATATGCTGAAGGCGCCATGTCTGATTTTACTCTTGGATAGCACCTAGTAACTTTGGAAACTTAATATAATAGAAAATGACAGTAAAGTCAGTAAAATGAAAACCTGGCAAGCCTGCTGATTATGGAGCAAGCAGAGCATACATATTAAGCATTGGACTAGATCTTGACAGCATCTTGCTAGAAAGTCTTTACTCTTGTTCATAAACTTGTCAGTGTCAACAAGAGTTATATTTCTGTATGTGTTTATATCATTGAGACTACATTTATTGCTCCTACTTATGGTGACCCTAAGGCGACCCTATCATGGGGTTTTCTTGACAACATTTGTCAAGAAAACCCCATTTAAAACCAAGCATGGCATGCTTTCTTTGATATTGTTTTTTAAGTGAAATTTCTCTATTCTGTTCAAGCAACATACTAGACTACCCAATAATTTCTGCATACAGGTTGCTGTGTATGGTTTTATACTTATGATTCACACCAACAGGACTTTCAAGAGTTACATACCAAGTCTGGATAGACGTTGCAAAGGGAAGAGGGGAATTCATATTTTTCAGATTCCAGTGAACCAAAGATTTGTGTCCAACTACAGTAAACTCCCAACCAGGATTTTTCAATGTCTATTTTAAATACTGTTGTTGCTGTGTGCCTTCAAGTAATTTCTGCATGATGACCTTAAGGCCCTATCATGGGATTTTCTTGGCAAGTTTCTTCAGGGGGGAGGGTTGTCTTTGCCATTCTCTGAGGCTGAGAGCATGTGACTTGTCCAAGGTCACCCAGTAGAATTCTGTGGCTGAGCGGGAAATCAAACCCTGTGTCAGAGTGGCAGTTCAACACTCAAACCACTGTATCACGCTGGCTCTCTAATACAATACTTTTACTTTTTCTTTTTTTAACAGACGACTTTACAGAAGAGGAGGAGGTTCAGTCCTTTGGCTACAAGAGATTTGGTAAGTTAGATTGTCTTAATATGTTTTTGTTTAAAGTGAAATGAAAAACATTTTCTGATATTGTGCATGTTTTTGAGTGGGATGCGATGCAGTCATAAAAAAAGAAGGGACAAGATATTTTGAAGAAAAAGTGTCAAGAGCTGGTTGTTAATTTATTGTCAAATTTGTTTATTGTCATTATGATTACAGTTGTTGTTGTTGTTGTTACTAGGCCTTGTGGTTTTGCAGGAGTACAGTCTTCCCTTCCTGTTCATGGACTTGAAGTCTGTGGTCTTGGTCCTTCATGGACTGGCAAGAAGGGAGGGATAAAACGGCATCTGTGCATAAATTTGATGGGGACTTGAAAACAATGGGGACTTGAATATTAGCAAAATTTCTGATTCGCGGAGGGTGGGTGGGTGGGTGGTTCCGGAAGGGACAACTGTAATTCATTGCTTACCTTAAATTTTATATTTAAGTCGCTTCCTTGTATCAAAGGTAACAAGCCAGGAAATGACACCAATCTGAATGGGGAATGCTCTCCTTTCCCCACATAAACATGTTAATTTGTGAAAGATTAATACTCCTATATCTTTTGGTCATTCCACAGATGGAATGCATAGATTTACTTGCTCAAGCTACATTGCTGTAAATCTGCTCACTTGATGTATAGAGAGAAATCATTAGAGTGGCTAAAATGTGACATAACTTCTTACTTTCATCCTAACTGGTCTTGCTGAAGTGCTGCTCATGTGCACCACTAAAAACCATGCTTTTAGAACTGTGATGTGCTTCACACAAACTGAGGTTGATTCTGGGTCAACCTAGTGAAGGTGGTTTGGTGGTTGCCACTTATATAGAGAAAATATATGTGAAAAGCATGAGACTTTTCAGCAACTATCCTGCATTCAGATTAAAGTTTAGATGCCTGTTAGCATGACAGAATGTTCTTTACATCCTCTGCCCCAGTAGCCATCTGCACTATCAAAAAATTGATGGGGAGGAGACAACACTTCAGAGCCATTTGGGGGGTTATACAATGGGTATTATAGCAGTATATAGCAGTAGCATGTAAATTTCAAGTTAATGAGATTAGGCCCAAATTTAGGGTAGATTTGTCTTTGAGAAAGATTATCATTTGAAGTTTCATTATTGCTTGTTAGTGGCTAGTGAACATAAGAAACATCATATCAGTTCTAGAATGCTTTCATTTTGTGCTTATTTAGAACAGATGTGGTCATATGAAAGGATGGTTAGATTTCTGAAATTAAGGGGTGGGTCTATTTTCTTCTAAAGTTACTTTTTAATCAAGATTACAATGGAACAAAGATACAGGGTTTCATGTCTATTTAATACTTTCTTAAAGGGTTTTAAGTAATTGTTGCATCGGTGCATCATTACCTTCTGCACTGCTTTTGATTTTGTGTATTTTCTCTTGCGCCTTGTACACGATTATCTGAAGCCTAATTAAGCAAGAAAAAAAGAGTATTTTGCTTGATGGGGCATGCTAGGTAAATATGCATAGAATCGCAATGCAAGCATTTATATGTCTGCTCATTGAGGGGTGAACTAAACAGTGAAAATGAAGTGGCTTCCAGCCACTTTGAGGAGTGACATTTAGATGACATACACCTCCAAAGCAGCCAGAAGCCATGCCAAAGCCATGCTCCCATCCTTAAGACTGGAGCAAAAAGAAGCCAGGATAAACCAACTACTGCCAGTGCCAGTTGGCCCTTGCATGCACAGCCCACCTTGGGAGTGGGCCATGTGGTTAGTGGGGTTCCAATCCACTTCTGGCCAGAGTGGACTCAGGCCTCTCTTTCATGTCCATCTACTCCATCCCTGAGTTTAATGGGATTTACTCTAAAGTATATGTATAATATACCCCATATTTCTACTCAGAAGTGTGTGTCATCATGTTGATTTACAAAGCTTTCATTGATTCACTGTGTCTGATCTAATCTAATAAAAACTAAGGGCCTTTGCAGACTGCCAGAAATAGTGCACTTTAAATTGAGGCACTGACCTGGCTCAGTGCTAGGGAATCATGGGAATTGCATTTTTTTCTGAGACATTGAGCCTTCTCTGTCAGAGAGCTCTGGTGCCACAATAAAATACAGTTCCCATGATTCCCTAGCACTGAGCCAGGGCAGTGCCTCAATTTAAAGTGCACTATTTCTGGCAGTCTGCAAAGGCCCTAAGTTTAGTCCATTGACTTCAATTATGTTTACTTCTGGGATATAGGATTGTGTAGACAGGTCATGTCTACACAAATTTCTGAAGTGATCCACATATTTATATGTCATCCAACAAATGGACTATTCATTATTTTGAACAAGAGTCATATATATGAAAATTTCAGACAATTCCTCAGGTTCCAGAGCAATCTTACTGTTTTACTAGAACCTTAAGATCCAGCCAGATCGTGATGCAGATCGTGCACAGTCAGAACTGAAGAATCCTGTGGAGTTTGAGTACAATTTTTCCATACTCAAAATCTGCTCCTGATTTCCCTGGTTTCATTTTATTTGAGCATAATAGCGAAGGGAAGGAGGAGAATAATTTTAGTTCTGCTATTACAGAACAATTGGGAGTGAGAAGTCTTAGCTGATCTCCTAACAGTTACCAAGAAAGCTATGGTATATCCTGATCTACTTTTGTCCATTCCAGCCCCAACTTAACAGCACACAACCCTATAAATGCCTACCTAGAAGTAAGTGCTGCTGAATTCAGTGGGACTTACTCCCAGGTAAGTATGCACAGAATGGTGGTCTTAGTTCTTTTTGATTGCAGAGAGATCATAAGACATCTGCAGTGGAGAGTGAGAGTACATTCATAGGATCTGCTGTAGATAATCTTGTTCCTACTTCAATTTATTAACAAGTTAATGGTGCTAAATGTCTATTTCCCCTTCTAAGTTGTTCTATGTGAAGAAGATTTTTTTTAATAAGATCTATTTCCTCATGTGTTCCTAGAATTCAACATTAAGAAAACAGAGGACTTGTTCATATGACCCTTTCTCACCTGAACAACTCAAAAAGTTCTTTTCTGAATAACATTGCTTCTTAACATTTTGCAGAATAGGCTATGAAATGGTAGAGGATTCTCAAGAAGCAGACTATCACTTGGAATGACTACAGAGACCCCAATAGCGTCATTTTGCTAATTGTATCAAAACTTTCTGCTTCGCATAAAATTCTTTGGATGTTCATCCAACAAATTCACCTTGAAATATCACTGAACTATGGGGGCAACTCAACCAGTGTAAGTAGGGTGGTTAGCTACAAAGGAGAACAGAGCTCCTGCATCTTTAATAGTTGTCTAAAAGAGGACATTTCAGTGGGTGTATATCTTGTCTTCCTCATCTGGCCACCCTACATATCAAATAACCAAGATATATACAGTAATATTGCTGCTGTTGCTGCAGCTGCTGTTAGATGAATAATGTAGTCTGATGCATGTCTATTCAGATGTAAGTCCCACTGTGTTTTGGATTTGTTTGTTTTTAAAAAGGGAGGCTGGTAAAAAGGAAGTTGAAAGAAAAAGTCAAGGGAGAATCAAATCCCTCCAAAACATGAGGAGGCAACAAACATGTACTCCTCAAAGTAAAACTGGGGGTTAATTTGGGGGATTTTTTTTTGTCATAGACAACACTGAAAAGTTAGCAGCTGTTTTTAGTTTTGTGTAGTTAAGTTGAATTCTTCTATAGTTCTGTGTCTAGGCAGAAGTTTGTAATAAGCAACTACTCTGGTCACAATATTTAAGAAATTAATATATACTGAAAGAGAAATAAATAAAATAACATAATATCAAGGACATGGAAAGCTACCTTTTGCTGAAGCTGTTAAAAGCAGAGAGTAATTTTGGGTAGCCCTTCAGAAGTATAGGCAAAATAATTACATTGTTGTTGTTGTTAGATTCTGCCTTTTCCCAGTTTGGGACTCAGAACAGATTACAAGAAGTTAGAAATCACATTGCTAAAAATTCATAAGATACAAACAATAAAAAATTAAAACTAGATTAAAACAAATCATTATACACACACATGCACACACCAGCAGAACAATTAGCAGGATCCAGTGCATTGTTTAGGTGAGACTGGCCTTATACAGCTCTTCATCAAATGCCTGTTGAAACAGAAAAATCTTTATTTGTCTGTGAAAAAAAATAGGGAGGATGCCAGTCTAATTTCTCTGGGAAGAGAGTTCCAGAGCCTGGGGGCAGCCACTGAGAAGGCCCTCTCCCATGTTCCCTTCAGATGTACTTGTGAGGGTGATGGGACAGACAGAAAGGCCTTCCCAGCAGATCTCAATGTATGGACTGGTTCATAAGAGAAAATATGATCCTTCAAATAATCTGGACCTGAAACATATAGGGCTTTGTAAGTCAAAACCAGCACTTTGAATCCAGCTGGTCTTAGAAATGGATCAGCAGCCAATAAAGCTGTTGCAACAAGGGAGTTGTGTGTTCTCTGTATCCAGCCCCACTTAGCAATCTGTCTGCAGTTCTTTGGACCAGTTGAAGTTTCTGAACATTCTTCAAAGGCAGCCACACCTAGAGTATGTTACGGTAATCCAGCTGGGATGTAAATAAGGGGTATGTCACCAGGACCAGATCTGACCTCTCAAGGAATAGCAGAAGAAATAAAGCATCTGTCCTTGAGTCAGTAGTGTATTCTTCTTTATTCTGAACCTAGGACCGGAACAGACGGCTGTAAAGGGGCAGCTTAATACTGCCCTTTTGATCACCTGGTTGGGGCCATGGCAAATGCACGCCATATTCCCAACCCAGCATTTTCCTGGTGCAAAAAGAAGCAGCAGAAAGCTGCCCCCTTTTGCACCAGGAAAAAGGCACCTTTGCTGCCATGGCAGTGGCTTTTTGGTGTTTCTGCATTGCGGCGTGTATAATGCCATGCCACAGAAATGCCATGATGCCACCCACTGTGCAGTCAGTGGGGTGGCTTGACACCAGCTTGGGGGCAGCATCGGGGCATGTGCCGTGTGTATGCCATTCCCCTACGCCACCCCAAAGCCAGTGTGTTTTTGAAGGGCTTTGTGGCCCTTAATGTTGTGCAAGTGTAGTAGTTGAAATTATACAGTGCAATTTCTGGAGGCTGTTAGTTACAGCAGGCCAGTGGCTGGCAAAGGACATTCTAGCCAAAATACATCACAAGTACTTAGCATAAGAAATTATTTTTAGTTGTGTTATTATTGCTGTCATCAGTGGAGTTCAGAAGATTAAAGAAACAGTCTCCTGGCATTGGGATGAAGAGAGGAAAGAAAGGGAGAAGAGTTGTACTTGTTCCCTGCATATTAGCCTTTGAAAATTCCATTTGACAGATCATTCTGAAAGCCTAGATCTGAGAGTCCGGTTGCCTAACTCGAGATTCTGTTTCTTGGTGTTTGAAGACAATCTTATACTTGGAAGAAAGCCCTTCAAAAACAGTCTTAACAGTGAACTCCCCCTCCCTCACAATCACATCCCACATCCTCTGTTTGTGGGACTATATCTTCCTGAGCTCATTTGCAGTCCCAAATTGGCCAACCATTCTCTGCAGCAGACAAAACTGCAGTCGTACAGTGTTAAGCCAAGAGAGTATTAGATAACAACCAATGTGGATTCTGGCCCTTTTTGCAAGTGCTTGGAGAAGTATGTGCTAGTAATTTGATGTGTGTTTATACGGGGCGGGGGGAGGAGGAGGAAAGTTACAACAATGCATTACAAAGGTTAAAAAAAGTTCTAATTCTTCTTCTGTTTTTAAATAAGCTTAGAAAGCAGATGCTTTTCTATGCAGCAGGATAAGAAGAAAATCAACTCATGTGAGATGTGCTGGAGAAAAGTGTTAAGGATACCATGGAAAACCAACCAAACAAACAGGTCCTTGAACAGATCAAGGCTAAAATCTCCCTGGAAGCCAAGTTGATCAGACTGAGGCTGTCTTACCTTGGCCACATCATGAGAAGGCATGACTCATTAGAAAAGACAATAATCCTAGGAAAGGTAGAAGTTAATAAATAGAAAGAGGGGAAGACAGCACGACAGATGGATTAGGCTCAACCAGGGAGGCCACTGGCCTGAATTTGCAGGACCTAAGTAGAGCAGTGGAGGACAGGGCTCTAAGAGGTCTCATACACAGGGTCTCCATGAGTCAGGGCTGACTCAAGGGCAGTTAATATTGATTATATTCTATTAGTTGTGTCGAACTAGGTGTGAGAAATGGAAAAAGAAGGAAAAGTTACTCATTTCAAAGACAAAAGCTTAATGATATCTATCCAATATAGTTAATCACCAAAGGATTATATGAGTATATAAAGGTTACATTAATTGATAACAATTAACCAGTGGTCACTAGAATAATGTTCTAATGCCATCATAACTCTGCCTACCAGATGTTGGCAAATGAAAGGGACCAACATTTTGCCAGGGATTCGAACTCTGGTCTCCAGAGTCATAGTCATACACTCAAGCATGAACAAATTGTGGAAAACATCTGAGATCTGCTTCCATGAAATCACTTTATCTCCTTATTATATGGGAAGCATTGGTCTTTGGCCAGCATTCTGAGAACTGAAGTTCAAAATATCTGGAGGACCAAAAGCTGACAACCACTAATCTAGGCAAAGCTCCTTGCATTTTAAATCTGGGATCAGAAATAAACTAAATAAACTGGGAATGAATGCTTGAGAAAAGAATATGGTATATTGTCGCAATCTCATAGCAAGCTTTAACTTCAATACATATTTATAATGTACCACAGTGGCACTCAAACTTTTTATGCTCCAGACCCTCTTTAGATCTATATGTAGGTGCCGTGTCTCCCCTTGATGTAGTATATAAATAAAATATTTTGGTTTTTTAGAGTGTGTATTTTCATTCACACACTCATGTAAATTTTGTAAGGAAAATAATATCTTTCAAATTAGAACAGTTTTATTTAAGTAAATTTGATATTAACTCAACACATATGTAAATTGTACACATTAAAAAGTTTGAGAAGAGGAAAAAGAAGAGGGATCAGGGCTTCTAAGTCTCATGCCCTCCCCTTGAGCAGTGCTGGGGTCCTGCCCCACCATTTGAGAACCACTGATGTACCGTATTGTGCCTAACGGAGCACACTATTGTCTCTCCTTTATTGAGAGAGAGAGAGAGACTCCAGGTGGGAAGAAAACCTCTGTAGAAGTGCCATGTTTTGCTTCTGTACAAACCAGTGTTATTTCAGCAATCCATATTTGTTTTCCTCATTCCACAGTATTTTCTTAGAGCTCCTGACATTTCCAAAGACTTTCCATTGCTGCTCCTCTGGTCAGTTTAATCCAGCATTCTCCAAAATGAAATGTATCTGTTTTTGCCTCTGTGTTTCACTGTCTCACAAGCCACAACCACGTAAACAAGGCTTGTGTTTCCAGGACAAGATTCCACAGAGATTAAGTGTGGGAAAGAGGAGTGTTAGCACCAAAACAAATTCATCGCTTAACTAGAATAATATTACTAAAGCAGTTTAGTACTTTGAATATAACTCTGCAATAATAATTTAAAAGTTCAGTGGAAATTGGTGAAAATCAATACCTGAAGAGCTTATTGCATGAGGAAAGAAAATGGAAGTTCAGCTGAATATTAGCACCTTTCAGCATGTCTTACCGCATGACATTGTAGTTCTTCAGTTCTCTTTTCATGAGAAACAGTTGTCAAAGCAAGTCTTCTGTCCAACTGATTTATCCAGCTAGACAAAAAGGCTCGTTTTTGCAACTGTCTCCTGCAGAAAGAGAACTGAAGAACTACAACATCATGCGGTAGGGCATGTAGAAAGGCACTATTATCCAGCTGAACTTTTTTTCGTATCTTTATTGAGAGTTCATTAATATAAATAGCATTGAAGATAACGTTTAGCAATATATATTTTGCACACATAAACTTAACAACTTGACTTGTCCATTTGCGTGTCCAAATAATCACAATTAATCACAATTAAGATTTATGAATTTTTATCTCTATAAAATCCCCAACCCCAATTATTTACCATATTTCTTGTTTGGGTTTCTTGTAGAGCATTTAATTTAAAAAATTTATTCTTCTAAAAAGGTTATTATAGTTAACCCCTGTCCATCCATCTCTCATCTATTCTAGTCCCTATATTTGTCAGACTGCACTTTTTTCTGATATGCTTCTATATTATTTCCACACCTCCTTCTGTTTGTCTGTCACAGTTATGTTTTACATTTGGAAGTGTCTTAACTGGTATAGCTACAAAGCAGTTTGTTGTCAAAATTGGTTACATCTTTTGTATTGTGTTACATAGTACTCTTTTTTTTTCCTTTTGCTTAATAATTATTACTGAGTCTATGTTTGATTGATTAGCCATTTTGTTTCATGGAGTTCCAGTCTTTGTCCCATCCACTAGTGGGTTTCTCATTTAATAACACTGTCATTCTATCCATTTCCATCATGTCTAGACATTTCTTGAGCCAGTCATCTAACATTGGTGCATCATTCTCTTTCCATTTTGAGGTGTATAACATTCTAGCCAATGTTACTGAATATAGAATATATTTTAAATGTTTCATTTCTTTTCTTCCTGAAACTATATTTAGTAAGAAATATTCTGGTGTCATTTTAATTGGGCACTGAATTATTTGTTGCAATACCATGTAAATATCCTTCCAGAATTTGTTTTACTGCAGAACGTGTCCACCAGATATGATACAGTGTCCATTCATTCTTGCCACATTTCCAACATTTCTCTTTTTCATATTGTTGTATTTTGGCTAGTTTATTTAGAGTTAGGTACCACTTGTGTACCATCTTATAGAAATTGATGTCCATGCAAAGCATAATTTTAGGTCTTGGCTCCAGGCTCTTTCCCAGCTTTCCATTTGGATGGGATGTCCAATATTGGTTACCTATTTAGCCATACAATCTTTAACTGTTTCTGCTTGCATTTCTATTTTCAGAAAGAGTTTATATAGTTTGAATATAATAGATTTCAGTCCAGAACAGTCACTTATCGGGGGGGGGGGGGGTTTACAACTGCTCGAGGGTTAAAATGAAACTAAGATCTTATAGCAGATGTCTTGTGAGAAGATCTTCAATTAGCTTGTCCAAACTCACTTACTTTTTGTGGAATCTTCTTGTTTAAAAAAACAGTATCGGCAAAACTTAACTCTTAAGGCTCCTGGCTGTGGCTTGCCTGCGGTCTCTCTGCCCCCATCCACGTCATCTCTCTCCACTTTCCCATGATGGTGATGCTGAGAGCTGTCCAAGAACCCCGTGGACCCGTCCAAACCTCATTTTTGTATTTTGTTGCTTTTTAGATCTTTATTTGCAATTATACTGCCATGGCTAGCTCACCTGGGCTTCAGCTCAAAAACCCATCCAGCTGAACTTCTGCTTTCTTTCCTCATGTGATAAACTCCTGAGATATTGCATGAGACTAGTTGTGGCATGTGATCAGTGGAAAGGGAAAGGAGGGGAGGGAAGAGAGTGAAAGATACCCACAATATTTCAAGAAAAGGACTAGAATCAACCCAATGAATATGCAGGTGCAAAAAGGATGAGAATGTCTCAATACTTCCTGAGGGTTTTTTTACCCAATGAGAAGCATGAGAGAGAGAGAGAGAGAGAGAGAGGGAGATTGTATGCTTTTTTTCTTCATGTAAGGTTAACTCCATAGTAGAAAGCCATCACTATTCCATTATTTTATTAATTATATCCTATTTCATTTACAGGCTTTAACCTAGTGTCACCAGAAAGAAAAGCTCAATATGAAATGATATCTAGCAATCTGAAGAAGAGGGGCATGGGGTGGAGTTATTATAGTTGGTTTCTTACTGCACAAACATGTGGAATCATTCAAATAAGTTTTAGTACGTTGTTCCTGAATGCTTAACGTTTGGTATGCAGATAGTACGTGACTGAAATTCCTTCTGTTTATTTTGAGAAAATACATTTTCCATCTTCTTTTTTTGTACTGATCTTTGCTAAGTGTCAAGAGTTGCATGACATAAAGCAGCTATTGGGAGGGTTACATGACAAAAAACAGATATTGGAAGGAAAGTGAAAGATGAGAGTCCATTGTTGTAATGGAATGATGGAGAAGCAGCTGTCTGGAAAGGTTTCTCATTTGTGGATATAGGAGATTTTTTTTAAATAAACTTTATTCATATATTAAAACAAATAACAATAGCAAAACAAAACAAAACAAAAACTTCACATATACATTGACACTTAAACAAAAGCATATACTTATATGTAGATCTAAGTAAACATCCATTCTCATTTGTCCATTCCGCAGTTACCCCCCAGACAATAATGCACAACAGAAAAAGGGTTAACTTCCTGAGTTTCGACTAGAGTGCTCTATTCACATATTCTACTTTCATCTTTGATGCAATAACTAATTTAGCATTATAATTCATGCCATTTCTTTATCCCTTCTAATACTTTCCTTAATGGGAAAGAAGTCTTTAAGCATTTTTCTTTTTCTTTCTTTTTTTTTTAGTTCTCTTTTTTCTTTAAATCTCATATGCCACTTAATAGGCTGAGACCCCGCTAAGAACAAAAAATAAATTTAATCCATTAACATGTAGCCAAGATTTCATATTCACTTTTTTTCAAATAGTTATTTAAAGGCTCCCAGATTTTCTTCTGTCTATTCCAATTTTCCCCT
>CM034706.1:64902145-64913744 GCA_020142125.1 Phrynosoma platyrhinos | reverse complement strand
CATGGAAAGCCAAAAAGACAAACAAATGGGTCCTAGAACAGATCAAGCCGGAAAGGTCCCTGGAAGCCAAGATGACCAAACTGAAAACTGAGGCTATCGTACTTTCGACACATCACGAGAAGGAAGAACTCATTAGAAAAGACAATAATGCCAGGAAAGGTGGAGGGAAGTAAGAAGAGAGGAAGGCCATATGCCAGATGGATCAACTCTATTACGGAGGTCACAGGTATTAAGGGGTTGCAGGAATGAAGCAGAGCAGTGGAGGACAGAGGGTCTTGGAGATGTCTCATCCATAGAGTCACCATGGGTCGAGATCGACTTGAGGGCAATTAACAACAACAATGGCACAGACAATCCTAACCTAAGTATTCAGTGAAATATCTTTATACTTCAAGATCTTGACTAGTTCTCCCATAGCTGCCCTCCTTGCAGGAATTAAGCAGAGCAGTGGAGGGCAGGGGGTCTCTTCCATAGGGTTGCCATGGGTCAAGATCGATTCGAGGGCAGTTAACAACAAATCGCATTGAAGGGCTGACTCACCTCAAAAATAATCTGAAACATACTTACCGTATTTTCCGGCGTATAAGACGACTTTTAACCTGCAAAATCTGTGGCTAAAGTGGGGGGGGGGTCGTCTTATACGCTGGGTATAAGGATAATGAAGATAGAGGTGCTAAAACTCTATATTTTGACTGGAAAAATGGGGGTCGACTTATACGCCGGAAAATACGGTATTAGACTTAGAACATGTTATAGTGTAGATTCTGCTAAGAACTCAAGAATTTGGATACTTTTTTGTGGTATTTTGATTTGACGTAAGAAAGCCACTGCCCACTGGGGTTTTGAGTCAAAATCAATCTAGTAAATTTCTATTTAAGTGATTTTTTTTAAAAAAAAATCACTTATATAATTTAGGAGAGACTTCCTAGAAAAATGTCTTAAAAGTCATGCTAATAGCTGTCCCTGTTTTAAAGACAATTTCATGACACTTGGGTCAGACAGTTACATCATATGTTTCTAGCTTGGTTTCTAGTTTGGCCTCTAGTTTGGCAATAATTTCTACTTCCTCAGTTGGTTAAAGAGTAGTGTTCTGACAATTTAACAGAGCCTTTTCTAAAATTATTGTGTTGCAATGGAATTCTTTTGCTGAATGCAAATTATACATGCAGAGTCTTTGGTGAAATCACACAAATGTTTATTTAACTTGGTTAAATTTGGTTTATATAACTTAGTTTATATAAATTATAACTGAATAATACCAGATCTACAGGGTTAAATTTATTTATGAAAAGATACCTGTGTCCAGCCTGCTAGGAGACTTTGAACTCAATCACCAGCATCCACCATCCAGATTTTGTTGGCACCAGGTTTAATAAAAACTGAATGAAAACAGTTTTTTTCCTATGCTGTGTTTGATCTGTGTAGTGCTGAGAACAGCAAAAATGGACAGCAAAGTGCAGCAGAGCAGACAAACTGCAGTTGTAGAAACATTTGTGGTAGGTGGAAGCATATCATGCTTCCCTTTCTTTGAAAATACTTTATTGAGAAATGGAGAAAAACAATTTGTTGTTAGGTTTGCAGAGCAAACTTCTGATGAGCTGATGATGAATGTACTGTTATTTTGAATGTACTTATTGTAATGCTCATTCACATAAAAGAATATTTAAAAACTTCAGCTCCTCCAACTGGAATACATTAAAGCATTCTCTCTTACTCTTTCACTCACTTGCTTCAGTGACTTGAATTGTTTCAGTTTATATACTGTACTTAACTTCATCAGATTGAGGTATGTGATACAGACATATTTCAAGACAAGGTTAAAAACATCTGCAGTTTAGAAACAGAGTCCCTTGGGAGGGTGTTAAACCCAGAGAGTGCTGATCTGTTTCCTGTCTTTGTTATGATTTCTCCACTGTAACTGAATATCCCTCTGAGCTACAGCAAATGAGAGTTATCCTAGTATGGCTGTGTCAGCAGGCCAAGAATTGTTGGCTTCACCTCTCCGTTTCACATATTCTTAGTTAGCTTTCAGAATCCCAGAGCAAATTTTTATTCATTTATGTTTTAAACTGTTCTCTCCAAGCTTTCCTTGAATGAAATGGACATTTGCCACATGCTCTCAGCCTCTGTTTGTTAAGAGAAGAAATGCTTGCCTTAGCCTTTTGATGCCTATGTTTAAAATTACACAGGAATACAATTGAATATTCCAATAGCACAAAGCATAAAGCATCATCAATACCATAAAACATCATTCTAATAGCACAAAGCATAAAGCATGATCAATACCATAAAACATCATCATCATCTCTATCTCTCTCCCCCCCCCCCCCCAAATCTGGGACTCAAGATGGCTTTAAAAATTCAAAACAGATACATCTTAAAAATTTACAACATAAAAGGTTAAAATATAAACTATAAATAAAATTAAAAGCAGTTAAAAACAAGGCATTAAAAAGATCAAAAACAATATAGCACATGAAAGGTCATTTCCCTCTGAGCAGTCTGCCCTCAAAGGGCTGCTGAAACAAGAAAGTCTTCACCTGCATATGAAAGGATATCAAGGAGAGCATCACTCTAACTTCTCCAAGGAAGGATTTCCATAGCCTAGAAGCAATCACCAAGAAGGCCCTTTCTTGTGTTCCAACCAGATGTACCTGTGAGGGTCATGGGATAGAGAAAAGGTCCTCCCCAGATGGTCCCAGGACACAGAAACATACATTATCTTTACCTTAACTGCTTGAAGGCTATGATCTATTACCCAATGAGGATTTTCTTTCTTTTTGGCTGCAAATAGTGTCTTTTTGCATTCCTCCATAACAATTGTGCCTGGCTTTGGGCTAGAGTTCTTCTGACTCCTAGTCAGTTAGACTCATTAGTCCAAATATATTTTTACATTATCTTTAAATTCTATAGGGAAGTTCAGGTGTATTTTGGCACAACAATTTATTAGTTTGAGCTTTACTGTAATTTTTGATATTAACCATTCATGGTCTGTGTCATAATTGCTCTTGGTCTTATTTTTACAAAGAGAATGGAGCTTCACTGTGATCTTGCTAGTCTGTCTGGTTTCTATATTGTCCTTCAGGTGATGTTCACCTCTTTGGTTGCTGTGTTTGCAATGAACAAACTGTTGAATTCACAGAATTCAGTCACTCTCCTGATTCATTTCTTGGTTGTAAGCCAAATTCTCCAATAATCTTTGTTACTGTTCCGTTTCCTACTTTTGCATTCCATTTGCCTATGATTACCAACATGTCCTGTTTGGGGGTGCAATCAATTTTCTCCTGGACTCCAGCATAAACTCTTTCACTTTCTTCATTTTTTGCCTCTGTGGCTGGAGCATAAACTTGGATTATGGTTATACTGATGAGATTTCCCTGCTCTTGCTATATCTTTCCTCACTATTAATATCATTCCTAGATTTTCATTTTCTGACTAAAACACTGTGTGGATATCTAACTGTAAATGTCTCATTCCTGTTCACTTTAGCTCAGCAGCTGGCTTTGGGAAGCTGTTGTGGCCACTGTGAGGCCAGTCACCATGTGACTGTCTAAGAAGCAGAGCTGCAGCAGAAGGGATCTATTGCATGAAGGCAGTAATAGAATAGCAATGAAATTGAGAGCCTGTTGGGTTTTGTCCATCAGTGAAAAGGTGCACTAAAGTCCATCAATAAAAAAGTGCACTTGGAATGCAAGGCAGCAGCAGAATGGACATGGAATCATGTGATGAATACATGACATCATGTGTCCAAATACACTTTCGTCCTGCTTTTATAGCCTGTTTGATAAAATCCCAAATGGAGTCAGAGACAGAGGAGGGAGAGGATCAGCAGCAGTTTGTCTACCTTGAAAAATCCTGAAGTCCCAGTTGTGAGAACCTGGATATTGAAGAGTGGTGATGCATGTGAGAGAGAGTAAGGACAACATGAACCACAACAGTGAGTTCTATTGGTTAGTCACAACTAAAAGAGACCCATTGACTTGTGGGTCAATGTTAATGTACATCTCTCTGATTAAATACATCTACTCTAGTCAGACCTAACAAAAGGATTCAAGCCAGCATCTGAAATGAACTGAGGCAGAAAACTTAAGTAGTGGTAAATCACCATACACAACATCATAATAAACTAAAGAATGATATTTTTAGCAGCCTTATTCTGTATCCCAACTAGTGTTTGATTGTGTTCAGTGAAGTCTTAATTGCAGCTACAGATTCTAGATGTATGATATTACTGAAATAAAATTAAGGTGTTTTTGACTCATCTTTTTTATGGTTTCTCTGGTTGTTTACTTTTATAACTCTAAGTGACAATTTACTTAGACTGCCTCTGCACTGAGTCTTTTCTGACTCCTTTGTTGGGTGCCTGAAAATTATACCCTCCCTACTGGGTTAATTTTGATTGTTTGCTTTCCTTCTTCCCTGCTAGAGAGATAGACATCTGGTAGTGCTTTGATGCTTTTTGGTATGATCCATGTGTTCTCAGGCTGCTTAAGCTGCCAGAGCTGACCACCACTGAGAGTCAGCATTTCTAGTCAGCATATTTCTTGGAAATATACTGCTTTGGAAAGTCTGCAACTTGCATTGCTTCTCCTTGAACTAAGCAATGAAGAACAATAAACAGATTTCCAGTAAACTGCACATCCATTTAACTGAGTGGAAGTGTTTGAATCATGTCCTTTACAGTGAATTAAATAAATGTGATATTGTGTCCAAGCTCTGGATATGACATACTGTGATTAAACTATTTATTTACCTATTTATCAGTACATAGGAATTTAAAGACAAAGGCAAGTCAGAAATGACTTGAAGGCACACAACAAGAAGAAACAGTACATTAAATATCACATAATTTTATGTTGAAATATAATACATGTTACAAAGGTGCCACACACTCCCTCATCGATTTGTTGTTGCTTTACTTCTCTGAGTACTTGCTCTTGTTCATACATTATACCTGTATGATACTCCAGCGTGGAAATCATACCATATATATCATACATTGCTTTTGCATAGTATGACAATTAAGATCAAATTAGAAAAATCACTGTCCTATTGAGAATGCTTCAATTCATGGAACTTTCATTAAAATGGGTTACAATTGTTTTATAGAATTAATGAACTGTGTTTCTCCCAATATTAATGAGAAAAATGCAGTTAAAAAGAATACAATCACATTACATCTTCACTACTCTTTTTACTTTCAAATGAAAGAAAATAGGAAAGGGGGTTATGCTCCAGTGGATTTACTAGGTCCAAGAGATCTGGTTTATATAGGTCAGACATTTGCCAGTTTACTAGAACAATTTCCTCCTTGTTTCCATAAGAAATATTCTGGCTCACATTCTTCAAACAGGCTGATTGTTCTGTGGGAGGCCAAGTTCACATGCCTTTGTAGCTCTTTAGTTCAGTGAGTCAAGACAATAGGAAGTACTCCTTTCCTAACTCTGTAATGAAATAATTGCATTATTGAGATTTGAACACCAGAAATAGTCAGGCAGATTTTCCATTAACCCATGTGTAACTATAAGGGCTAAATGTGAACAGAAGTTGAATGGAATTCTCAACAAGATCTCAAGTTCATTTTTCTGGAGAGCAGTGTCTGTTATAAACTGTGGCTGCTACGATGCATTAATGTTTGGCAAATGATGGACAGCTGTACTACACATGTGGTAATGATAACTAGGTGATAGATTGCTGCCTCACCTGCACATGGCATAGAAAGTACTTCCCTCATCCTCTGGGGCTGCTTGTGGCATTCCAAACCCATGACCAGCTTCAAGCAGCTGCCCGTTTTAAGAAAAGGAAAGGGAAATTTCTTCCTTTCTGCTCCCTTCAAATACATGATTTGGTCCTTGATATTATAATAGATTAAATCTAGAAAACAACATAAAAATCTGCAATGGTGAAGAGGGAGAGTGCCATACTAGTTGGAAAGTTGGAATGTAAAGATCTTCTGGCTAAGTTTGTAATTTTTGCAAATAGTATTGTATTTGCATGTTATTTAAGATTTTCAGTCAAGATTTCTTCCAGTGTTTCTCCTTCACACTGCCAAAACACATTGTTTTGTTGAACATACACTTGGCTGGAAATCATCATATGAATAATCCTTCATAAGTGATCTTTATGTTCATTTGAGAACACAGTCCCTATAGGGAATGTGCATGAATTTTTTTACATTGGAATTACATCTCCATACATCTAGTCAACTATTAATGGATGGCAAGGCTAGGCAGTTCATTTTTGTTCCATTTTTTCCATTTACCCCTTTCCAAACAGCAGTTGCTTGCCAAAACAAAGTGCTTTGCACTGTCAGCTCCTACTTTGTTTTTAAAATTGAGTTGATTTTCTTACAAGTCAGCATAGTGAAAGGAAAATGGAAATAAAACCTACCAACACAAACAGCAAAATCAGATTGATTATTTGAAAGCAGCCTGTATAAACAGGTACTAAGTGCATATTGGCTGTGGAGAAGACATGTTTAATGGTTGTACATGCAGACCTTGAGTGTGTTCTGAAATTGTTTTCTTATCTCCAAATGGTACTTTGAAAATAGTCTACCCACAGGAATGGGATAATATACAAATACCAGCTATTGCCAGAAGTGCATTTTTAACTGACAGGGTTGCTCCTGAATGAGGCCATCCATAGGTAAGTAATGGGACAGATGCTGTTCACCTTTATTAATAGAAAGATGAATAGAAGAATGGTGTGGTGTTTTATAAAGTTGTCTCTAAGGTTCAGAAGGACATATACGAGGGGGTGCTGAAAAGTACTTGGCCTGACCCACTTCTCAAAATCTAAGCAAAATACTTAAACCTCTGAACTAAAAAAGAGAAAAGTGAGAATATCATGTTTCTATCCATGTAGAGAGCATTTTTCTTGTTGTGCATTTCATATATTTACACAAGTACAAGTGGATGCTGAAAAGTTTGTAGCCTGATCTACTTCCCAAAATCAGGCTTAATTTTGTCATTCTAGTTTGAAAGAGTGTTATTTTGCAGGGTTCTAATTTCTGGATTTTTTGAGATCATTGATAGAACTATGTGCATGAAAAATGTTGAATTTTCAAGTGCTGAATTCCAGGCCATCATGAAGTTCCTGCAGAAGAAAACTCTAAAGGAAATCCATGAGTGTATGATGCAAACACTAAGTGCCTATCATAATCAATTGTGAAGAAGGGATTTCCCAATTTTCAGCACAGAGATACTGAGGCTGAAGATACAGCAAAGTCTGGGAGGCCTTCAACAATGTCAACTTCTGAAATTGTTGAATGTATTTATGATCTGATTTTGATAGATTGGTGAAACTCACCTAAAACAACTGCGGAGACACTAGAAATATCCCAGGAACACATTGGGTTTATGATTCATGATCACTTGGCTATGCAGAAGCTGTCAGCCAAGAGGGTGTGGAAATGTCTGAATGTTGACTGGAATCGAAATTAAGTGGATACCTTGATTTTGCAGCATTTTGAATGATCTAGTGATAATTTTTGGAACAACCTGTAATGGTTAATGAAACATGGTTACTATGATCCAGAGACCAAACAACACTCCCTCATTGGTGCACTCATGTTCCCATGGCCAAAGAAATTCAAAACTCAAGGGTTAGCAGGAAAAGTTGTGGCCTCAGTTTTTTGGAATAAGGAAGATACTTTGATGAGGGTCTGAAGTTAATGCAGAATACTACTGTAACTTGCTGTGCTGATTAAAGGAGACATTGGGGCTGTACAGATGCCCCAAAGGAGCAGCTTGCCACTGCCTCTTTGCTCGCCAGATCGGGGCCACAGCAACCGCACACCGTGGCCCTGATCCAGCATTTTTCTGCCCCCCCCCCCAAAGAAACAGTAAAATGGAAAAAAGCTGCCCTTGCCACTGTGGCAGCATTTTCATTGTGTTTCTTCAGCTCGGTGTGTTTAAACGCTGTGCCGCAGAAACGCCATGGATCCACTCACCATCTGGTCGGCCGGGCGGCTTCTTGGCAGCTTGGGGTGGAGTCAGGGCAGGCAGCAGGCAGCCGCCACACCCCCATTCCAGCCCGATGCCAGCATTTCTTGTCGATCTATATAGCACCATTGAAGGGAAAATTGGCAAGGGGAGCTGTTGAAGGTGTTCTCTTTTTGAGAATTATTCTGCTGACCAGGCTGGCGAGATGATGGGTGTTTTGAAGAATTTGGGATTTGAATACATAGATCATCCACCCTACTCACCAAATCTTGCTCCATCTATTTCCTGTTTCCAAACCTTTAAAAGGGTTCAAAAGGAAGGTTGGTTGGTGGTTTTTTTTATGATTCAGAAGTGATAGCAGCAGTAAAGCAGTATTTCAGTGAACAGACATCAGACTTTTAGGGAGAAGGGTTAAAGAAATTTGAGAAACAATGTGCCAAGTGTGTCAGGATGCATATGTGGAATAGCATGTAAGGTTCATGGCCGTAGATCATTCCTTTCTTGGCTGTACTGAGAACTTTTCAGAACCCCTTGCATGGGACCTGTAGGGACTCCAGTGATAAAACTATTAAAAACATATAAATGTGCTTATTACATATTAAAAGCAGCACATCTTTCTGTTCTAATAAATTAATGGCTGAAGGCCTGTTTAAAAAAAGGTGCCTGCCATCAAAAAAAGAAAAAAAAAGAGCTCAGGGAGTGGAGAGACTGAGCTTCCCTTAGTGCAGCCACCGAAAAGATGGTTTTGTTTCTTCCCTTCCTTTTCCCAGTCCTAGTTTTGAGCTTGGGAAAGAAGCTCTTTTTTTATTTTTAGTTACTTTATGTAAATATTTATTATTATTTTAAAAAGGTGCCTGCCATCAAAAAAAAAAAAAAAAAAGAGCCCAGGGAGCTCTTAAATCCTTTAAAAATTTTATTAACACAGTACATAGTACAAATTATTCAATCCATAAATGCTTTTCTCCCCTCTCCCCCTTCCCACAGACAGCATTTAGAGAAAATACATTCCATTTAAATTAACAATCATTTTATTAACAAAATTTAACAATCATTTTCGGAGATGTGGAAAATATTAATTATATTTTTTACTTCTTCATACCCCATTTTATCTTCCACTTTCTTAATCACAATTTCCCATTTATCTTTCCATGATCCTTTATTGCTTTCCCCAATATTATTTAAGTCTTCTTTCTCTAAGAAAATCAAATAATATATATTCTTTTATATATTTAAACAAATAAAACTTATTCCAATTCGATTTTTTTTCCATCTAAAAGAAATGGGAAAGAAGCTCTATAAAATTTTGGAAAACTACATTTGTGAACCTAACCTAAGGGCGGGACTATGGTGAAGGGAGACACATAAACACAGTCATTGGTAACACAAGGCCATGACTTTATTCATTATAGTTGTCTAGGCTTGGGATGGCATGAGGCAACAGATTTAGGAACAGTTCCAGAAACATGCCTGTTGTTCTCTGGCCCACTAACCAGGTATAACCATGGAATGATCCCATGGAATCCACTGTGGGGTTTCCATGCCATCTGGGAGGAATGTCAAAGGCTCCTCGGCTAGGTCTGGTCCTATTAACCTGCACTCTAGAGCCCCTTAAGGGGATCTCTGTGAACGAGGGAGGATGGGCACTCAGACCTGAAAACTACACCCAGCCCCATGCCACACTGCTAAATTGTGACAAAGCAGTAAAACAGATAAGTGAACAATCAGTCATAATCCAAATGACAGCTATTAGAGCAGTCTCTTAAGCTTAGAATATAGGGTGGGTGGGTTGGATAGTGTCCAGAATCAGAGTGTTGTAGCAGTACTGGGATTGTATTCTCTTCCTCTCAGATACAACTGGAGTAAAGCCTGAATTACACTAATCAGGTCCCACCTTCCCCCACTGCTAATTGGTTGCCTCTCCAAGTGCCTATGAAACCACAGCATTTGGCTCCAGAGAAGAAGCCAGTGTGCTGAGAAAGATGATAGCTCCCTGATACTCTCTCACTTCACAAAGGAATCAGGGAAGTTAAAAAGAAATGCATCTCCATGGGAGGAAGCAGGAAACTATCATTTCTAGTTGTAAGTGAAAAATTGAAAGCAAGACCCATTGACACCCATCAACGATACCCAACAATAACAATCATACATTATATGTATGATTATACATATAATATATTATTTTAAAGAAACTGCAACCAACAAGAACAATTCTCTTATTCTCAGTCAGAAACATTTTGAAGAAAATAGATCACAATATTGTTTTTTATTCACTTATCCATGCCAGCAGCCTCCAATACTTACACCATAACTTATGAGTTTAGCAAGCTTTCCTTTCATACAACCACAAAGCCTTTATCTAAAGAAAATTCCTTCTGTTGTTTATTTTAAAAAAACAAAGGAAAATAGAGAATTATGAAGATGAATTTTAGAAGAAATCAAATGACAAAAATCTTAATATGTTATCAAAGAGAAGAAAATGAATTATCAATTCCTGAAAATATTGTGCAAATAGGTATCTTGAAATCACCATAATTCCAATAAATGAACAAAACATGTCAAAGTACAACTGATTTGCAACAATTTTCTATTTGTTAATGAGATTTTCAAAAAATCTGCTTAACTGAATTGTGTTTCACAGCAAAGAGAGTGGGACCAGAGTAATCCAATTCAATTCTTTAGCACATATACCTTTGTTTTAACATATTGATGAGCTTTAACACTCAAGGAGACACTATTTTATAGTAGCCGGGTTCACTTATTAAGCCAGTGATAGAAGTAACAAATTTTCAATCCAAGATACCCTAAATTTAATTAAATACACTTCAACAAATATATTTGTCAGTGCTTAGCAACAAAACACATTATGTGTCTCATAAGTTATATAGACAGATGGTGAAGTTAGGAAGAAAACTCAAGCTAATGTGTAACAAGAGACATTATAGAGAGCTATGCTGGCTGACATACTCTGAATGTTAGTCATGGCCCATTATTTTTTCTTTAAATTTCCTACAGGTACGATAAAGGAATTAAGCAGAAAGGGGTCTCCAGTTGCTATGGGTATTGGCCTGCCAAAATGACATCAAGAGTCTATTTAACATGCCCATAATGTGATCATAAGCACTCAGCAAAAATATTTTTCCTCTTTGTATGACCCAATGGGGGAGTGGGAGGGAGAGAATGTGACCTTTAGAAGACTTTCTTAAAATCCATGTAACAAAGTAATAGCAGGTGTAATTCATAATTTATGACTATATGCTGGCATACACATCTCTTTACCTTTCCAAATCAATATATAGAATAGAGTCACTTTCCAGAAATTATCCTTTGACCTTGACTGCCCTAGTTTGTGGTCATTGTTCCACTGATACAAACAAGAACCTCCTATTCAAGTTAATGACTGTATACTCCTGCCAAGACTACAGCAACCTATTAAAATCTATTTACTTTGAAACCACGAAGGATAGCTTGGGGCTCTATGGTAAGAAATAGAGGCATATTGCTACTTCTGGAAGAATAAGGAGCTCCCTTAAGCCAAATCAGGGTATTAGTCCATCAATACCAATATTTGTATTACTGTGGTCCAAAACACACAGCAGAAACAATCCATGCAAAGCAAAGCAAAGCAGCTTCATTTATATACCACTTCATATCAC